>CM038142.1:444005828-444405683 GCA_021437245.1 Aegilops speltoides
ACTAGTTCATGGAGTCACAAACCCTCTTGTTGGTAAGTCAAGGGACAAGGTAATCATTGCTTTCATGGACATTATCTATTGTGTACTTCATTCTATGTCCATGGATATCCTTGTTTGTTCCTTGTGGGACTAACCCATGTAGGTATTGAAAGTGCCCGAATCCAAAGGATTGCTCCCAACTCTTGATGATCTTCATCAACATTGAGCATCCACATCTTCAACATCTACATGAAGTCTTCTCGACAACCCAAGGTTAGTTTGACCCTTTAAAGGGGTTCTCACATCTAGGGGAGCTTTGCTCTAAAGAATTGAGCTAAAGCATCTTCAAATGATGTGAACACACTAATGCTTTATGTAAAAGTGGTAACCCCACTTGTGCTTAAACGATGAGTATGACCTATGATCAAATGTTCTCATTTGACTCCTAAGTCAATATACTCATATATAGATGACCTAGTCATCGACAAATTGTGTGATAGTAGCTAGTGTTTTGTCTGTGCATGTTTGACACATATTTCATTTGCTATCTTATTGTGTGAGCATGTTGGATGCATGATTTTATCCATTCAAGGACATCCATTTGTTGCTTTGGTCTTTCGGATTTTTCTGACCTAATGGATGGACAAGAATGCCTAAGTTCCTCTCCTAGCTATCTATGCTTTCTTGTCTCAAATTCTATTCATGCTTACATCACAAACTTTGAACAAGTCATTTTCGGACCCTCCGAGTGAGGAGCACTCGGAGCCACCGATCCGTCAAAGGCTAACTTACCTTCTAAGTGATTTCGGTCAGACCAACCCACTCAAACTCTGTCAAACCGAAAGCACTTGGATTGATCTAGGTTTTCACCTCGGTGAAACCGAGTTGTACTTTTCGGCGTGACCGAAGTGTGTAACTGCCTGCAGTTATCCATCTCGGTGCCACCGAGTTTTACAACTCGGTCCCACCGACAGCAAAGGGGTATATATACTCCGAGGGCAGCGCGTGTTGATTCCTACTTCAAAACGCCTCGCCCCCACACCCCTTGCTGCCGTCGCCGTGGTCTCCGGATCGTCTCCGTCGTCGCCTGTGCACCCTCGCCGCAGGTCTCCGTCGCCGTCAACGGACATTCTCTCCGCGCCGTTGCCGCCGTAGAGGAACTCCACCAAGTTAGGGTGAGTTTCGATCCCTCTCGTGCTCCCATCTCCGATTCTATGCACGATTGGTTTGCCTAGCATCTTGCCACGTTTGAGATCTTCCTTAACACCAGATTAGTTCCTTTGAACGAAATTCGAGTAAAAATTTTAGGATTAGGTTTCCGCCGAATACATCTCGGTGAGACCGATTTTACATTCTCGGTATGACCGATTTGGCCTCTGGCCATTGCACTGCACCTTTCGGTCCAACCGAGTTGTGCAAATCGGTGCGACCGAAATGAGGATTTAGTGAAACCCTAGTGTTTTCGGCAGGACCGAAATCCACATCGGTCCAACCGAAAGTGGTGTGAATGCTTCTATTTGAACACTTCGGATTCACCGAATTTTAAACTCGGTCTGACCGAAATGCATTCTGTGAAAACCTAAAACTGAAATTTGAACTCATTTTTTTGCAAAATCTTCTGCAGTTTGTGATAACTCTTCTACTCTGCCTACACCTAATCTATTCACAGGTTGTCACCATGTCGATGCCGTGACAGCCCGAACAGTCTGAGTCACCAATTGCTGAAATTCGAGAGGCGGGCACTAGTCCCGAGGCCAAGAGCTTTTCAGATGATGGTGAGAGGAGCACACCAAGTGGTTTGCCTCCTGCTGCCACCAGGCGAAAGAAGAGGAATTCGATGAAGAAGATTCGATTTCATTCTTTGAAGAGGTCTCCTCCAAGCCAAAGAGGAAAGTTGTTGCCAAAGAGCCTCAAGGGCAGCAAACCAAGAAAGGCACCAGGAAAGTGAAGCAGTCCACTGTTGCCAAGAAACTGAGTATGGAAGAGGAAACTTCAAGCAAGGTGAAGAAAACTTCCAAGAGGAAGTGGATTGTGCATGATGAAGCAGTAGATGATGATGATGATGAGGAAGCACCCCAGCCTCCTCAAAAGCCTAAGCTCATGGGTGATGCCATCAGGGCAGGAGCACCTTCAAAGCCCAAGCCATCTGCTCCAGCAAAGGCAGCTCAAGCCAAGCCTGCTGCCAAGCCCAAGAAGACTGTCGGGAACATTCCAGCTTCAGAGAAGAAGAAAGATAATGTGCCACCAAATGAGTCGGATGATGAGGCACCAGTCTTCTTGAAACTTCGCCGAAATCGCCAATTCACAATGATGCTCATCCTCGAGCTGAGAACATGAAGGAAAGAAAGGATAGAGGTCTCGGGCTATGGAGACAAGCTGATCCATATCTTTGTGAGGAGAAGAACTGCTGTTGATCCAAGATTCCACACCGAGAGCAGCAGGACTTCTATGAGACTATCTTGATGGATAAGAAGCCCATAGTTGCGACACTCGCTATGTTATTGGGCATACATTGACAAAGTGAAGAGCACAGAGACTTCTTTCCACATGTGCATGAGAGCTTCACTGCATGTGGAGTTGCAGACTTTATTGGTCAGAAGCTGACAGATTGGAATGATGAGATGATCATGCAATTCTATGCCACAGATCATTTCTATCCAGATGGTAAGATCACATGGATGACTGAAGGCCAAAGATTCTCTTCAACTGTTGAAGAATGGGCAGCCTTCTTGAATGCTCCAAAGGCAGAGAGAGGATGATGTTGATGTCTATGGAATTCCCAAGAAGAACCATGAATCTATGAAGAATATGTACAATGAGGTACCAGCTAAGGATGTGGAAATCTGGAAGCTCGGCTCAGTGTATCATCTCCAGGCAGGTCTACCTACCACAAACACTATTCTGAGGCATACCTTGATGCCCAAGTCTGGAGATCATCGCATGATCAGAGGGTATTCTATCAACATGCTGCATATACTTGATGAGAAGGCACCTTTCAAGGTGATGGACCTGATAGTTGAGACTATCAAGAGGACTACAGCTGACCAGAAGAGGTCGTGTGGATTTGCCCCGCACATTCAGATGCTTATCAATGCCAAGTTTGGCACGGGCACATACTTGTTGGATAGACCACACTTGCCACTGCAGCCTGAGCATGAGGACAATGAAGTTGTGATGGATGAGGAGGACCCAACGTCAGTTGAAGGTCAAGCAAAGATTGAAGCTGCCAAGAAAGCTAAAGCTGAGAAGGAAGCAGCAGCAGCAGCTAAACCCAAGAGTGTTGGAGAGCAGCTCCTTGAAGCTACCCAGAGGATTGAACAACGCTTTGGCCAGCATTATGCGCCTCGGGAGAGTCTTGAGAGGATTGTTGAAGACAAGATCCATGCTCGGATGTGAAGTGGATCAAGTGCAAGTCACCACAACAAGCTTGAGGCAGATATCGAGGAAGCAAAAGGGAGAAGGAAGAGCTCATGCGTGAGATGCAGGATGACCTAGTCCAGATGATTATGAACAGCTGCTCCGGTTCCCACAAGACCCGATCACTGCTATTCTAGTGATGACACGGGACTACAGCCTCGGCACCTCCCATAGCTCCATCGGTTCCAGCTCCAGCTCCAAAGACCACTCCTCTAGCTCCACAGACATCACCAAGTCTTGCGATGCTGCCATCTCAACTCCATCAACCTGCATAGAGCCGCCAGCAGAGTCCCTAGTGACGTTTAGCTCTATGCCTTTTCGAACTTTTTGGTAACTTGTTGCCAAAGGGGGAGAAATTGTATAGATCATAGGACTTCGAGAGAGAGAGTGCTTTGCCTTTGCGCTTTTGCTCTTTCGTTTATTTGCGGTCTTTTTGAGATACTTTTGAGATTTTCGAGACATTCCGTGTGTTTGATACTATGTTTGCTCTACTTTAATGAGTGCTTGGTCGTACTATGCCTTAATGTGTGCTTAATGCTTATCATATGCTATTCATATCTTGTATGACCATTTACTTATGTCTTGGTGATTGGGTGCATGCTATTCATTCTTATCATTTTGTGCGCTCCACCAAGATGTATGTGACATGGAAGAGTGACCCATGATCCTAATCGATTGTGCATTTGCATTCAAGCATAAATCTTAAATAATGCACAAATTTAGGGGAGCTCTTGCTTATCACATACTTCTCAAAGCGACGATATTATTCATTGATTATATCATTTGTCGAAGCTTTGATCTATATGTTGTCATCAATTACCAAAAAGGGGGAGATTGAAAGTGCAACTAATCCTTGGGTGGTTTTGGTAATTAATAACAACATATATATCATTGAACTAATAGTTTCTTGAGAATCATTTCGAAAGTTCATTGATATGGGTATGGCAATGGTGAAGAAGTGGACCCTCAAAATGCTAAGGCAAGCATTGGCAAAAGCTCAAGACTCCATTTTGGTTTAGTGATCCAAGATCACATTGAGTCTATAGGAAAGCCAATACTATTAAAGGGGATGAGGTTATGTTAATGATCTGGTTGCTCAAAGTGCTTAGTGATACATCTCCCAAACTATCAGCAATCTTTCATTCCAATATACACTCATAAGTAATCTCGGTCCCACCGATTTCCTAAACTCAGTCACACCGAGATGAACCACCTCACCACAAAGCCAAACCCTAGAAATTTCGGATTTTCCGATTCGAACTCGGTCTCACGAAACTAGTGTTGCCAAGCTTCAGAACATACATCATCAAATCGGTGTCACCGAGATGATGAAGTCGGTCCCACCGAGATTGGCAAACCCTAGTCTTTGGAAGAATCGGACTCACCGAGATTGTATTTTCGGTCCCACCGAAAATCCCAACGTTCACAAGATTTGAACTTTCGGTCTCACCGAGTTGTCAACTTCGGTCCGACCGAGATTGGTCAAATGTGTGTAACAGTTGGATTTTGTGTGGAGGCTATAAATACCCTCCACCCCTCTTCATTCGTGGAGAGAGCCATCATAAAGAACTACCACTCCTACCTTACATTTCGAGAAGAAAACTACCTACCCTTGTGTTGAGATCAAGTTGCTCCACTCCCACCATATGAAGCTTGATCTCTAGCCTTCCCAAGTTGCTTTCCACTCAATCCTTTCTTCCACCACAGCCAAATCGGTGAGGAGAGTTGAGTGTTGGGGAGATTATCATTTGAAGCACAAGAGCAAGGAGTTCATCATCATCAACACCATCTATTACTTTTTGGAGGTGGTGCCTCCTAGATTGGTTAGGTGTCGCTTGGGAGCCTCCGTCGAGATGTGGAGTTGAACCAAGAAGTTTGTAAGGGCAAGGAGATCGCCTACTTCGTGAAGATCTACCCGAGTAAGGCTAGTCCTCCGTGGGCGTATGCCATGATGGCATAGACAAGGTTGCTTCTTCGTGGACCCTTCGTGGGTGGAGCCCTCCGTGGACTCTCGCAGCCGTTACCCTCTGTGGGTTGAAGTCTCCATCAACGTGGATTGACGATAGCACCACCTATCGGAACCACGAGAAAAATCTCCGTGTCTCCAAATTGTGTTTGCTCTTCTCCACTTCTCTTTACTACATGTGCAATTTACTTTCCGCTGCCTATACTCTAGAATTGCATGTGTAGGGTGATACTTGACTTGATCATTATCGTGAATCTGCCAAAAACTTGTCTTTATCAAAAGGCTGAATTTTTATATTGTCAAGTAGTCTAATCACCCCCCCTCTAGACATACTTTCGATCCTACAAGGTGACGCAACCAAGCTCAAGGAGGAGCTCGATGAAGATCTTGCCCTTTGTGTTGTTTCGTTCTAGTTGATCAGTAGTGGAGCCCAGTTGGGGTTGATCGGGGACCTTTGTCGCATTTGGGGTTCTTCTTTTATTTTGGTTCCGTAGTCGGACCTTGATTGTATCTGGATGACGTAATGCTTTATTAATGTAATTGTGTGAAGTGGCGATTGTAAGCCAACTATGTACCTCTTTCCCTTATGTATTACATGGGTTGTGTGAAGATTACCTCACTTGCGACATTGCTTTCAATGCGGTTATGCCTCTAAGTCGTGCTTCGACACGTGGGAGATATAGCCGCATCGAGGGCGTTACAAGTGCCCCCATGTTTGGTTTTGGTAATTAATGACAATCTCTATGGACTAATGGTTTCCTTGAGTTATATTTGAAGGATTTGTCCATAGGCTTTTCTTGTAGTACATTTGTTGGTTTCAAGGAGAGTTTGTGATGACCAAGGTGCTATTCAAGGAATTACATAAAGATTGGTTATGTGAGAGGCTGATCAAGACTAAGTCAAAGAGTGAATCAAGTTTATCAACACACAAAGCATAGAAGATGTACCGAGAGGGATCAAGTGATCCCATGGTATGGTAAGCATTGTCAATTACGCTTTGTGTACTAACCCATGGTCTTCGTGAGAGTTCTTTGTGGGGTTAGGTTGCAGTGTGCATGTTCAAGTGATGCATCACGAAGAGATCAAGTGCTTGAAGAGTGTCGTCCATTGTGGTGATAATGGACTTGTGAAGATGTGCTAAAGAGTGGCTCACCCATAGTGGAGTATGGGGGAACAATCTACTAGTCTTCACCGAGCCAACGCAATCAAGAAAGGTGGTCCAACTTGAGGAAGTCAAGATCGTCTAAATCTAGCTCAAGTGGACTTTGTGCAAGGCAAAGGTTTGGCCTTGATAGGTTCTCTATTTTAACGGTCTCATGGTGGTATGGAGACCGAGTTATAGGATCGATTGACGTACTATCAAGGGGGCCTCTCAAGTGAGTAGCTTGATTGTATCATTCGTAAAGAGCTCAAACCATTGCATGCTTGCATCATCTTTCTCGGTTCTTGTTTGGTTTTCTCCTTGTGAGGTTTGTAGCTTATGGCCATCTTCTTGACAAGCTTGAGCTCATCGAAAACGGAGTTCACATGCTTCTTCTATTGCGTTTTCGGTGTTGGAGATTTACCAGTCTTATTCGCGCAAGAGTTCTCACCATTTTCTTATGGGAATTTTCCAATTTCCTTATTATTGTTTTTTATCAATATTGTGTTATCCCTTGTCGCTAGCTTTCCAACAAACTTGGTTTCATTGAATTCGGAGTCCGTTTGCAGAAGTTGTGTCAGTTTTCGTGTTCTTAAAAAGGTTGCAGCGGTACTATCGCTCATGGGAGGGGTACTACCACTTGGAGGGGATGTAATTTTTTACTACCGCTCTTGGGAGCGGTACTACCACAGCTACTTCCGTGGCAACTTCCGCTCTGGACCAAAAACTCATCATAAGTCCAGCGGTGGTAGGCACGGATGTATTTCTTTAGTACCGCTTGCTAGCAGTAGTACCGCTACCCCTAGCAGTAGTACCGTGAGGACGAGCGGTAGTACCGATCAGGTAGTTCTCCCGGCCTTTTTGCCTCCTCGCTGTTGTTTTTCAAAGGGCTTCCACCGCCCTAGCGGTAGTACCTCTCCCATGAGCGGTAGTACCACTCTATGCGGGATGTGAGCATAAAAGTTGGATTTTCCCCCACCTATAAAAGGGGGTCTTATTCCCCAATGAACATTATCCTTTGAGCTCATATTCTTCCCCCATTGTTGACCTTCTTCGAGCTTGCTATCTCTCAACCCTCCATGGATTCTCTCTAGTTTTGGGGCGAAAAGAGAGAAAAGATCTAGATCCACATTTCCACCAATCACTTTCTCTTCTATGTGAGGGGAACCGCTTGGATCTAGATCTTGGAGTTCTTGGTGTTCTCCTTCTTGTTCTTCCTCTCATTTTTTCCCTAGCATTAGTTGCTTTGGTGGGGTTTGGGAGAGAAGGAATTGGGCACTGCGTGTGCCCTTGCCATTGCATTTGGTGCATCGGTTTGAGTTCTCCACGGTGATACGTGGAAGTTACAAGTTGAGAAGCTTATTACTCTTGGGTGCTTGGTACCCTCTTGAGCTTGTTCCTCTTGGGTGCTTGGGCGCCCTAGATGGTTGGTGGTGTTCGGAGAACAACCATTGTGGTGTAAAGCTCCTGGCAAGCGTCAGGGTCTCCAATTAGGTTGTGGAGATCGCCCCGAGCAATTTGACGGGGACCGTGACCGCCCCAAAGGGTTGCCAAAGTGTACGGGTTCGGTGACTGGCCCCAAGGGTTTCCATTTGTATGGGTTCGGTGACCATCCTCAAGGGTCCCTTAGTGGAATCACGACATCTTGCATTGTGCAAGGGCGTGAGGAGATTATGGTGGCCCTAGTGGCTTCTTAGGGAGCATTGTGCCTCCACACCACTCCGAATGGAGATTAGCATCCGCAAGGGTGTGAACTTCGGGATACATCGTCGTCTCCGCGTGCCTCGGTTATCTCTTACCCGAGCCCTTTACTTATGCACTTTACTTTGTGATAGCCATATTGTTTCTTGTCATATATCTTGCTACCACTTAGTTGTTTATCTTGCTTAGCCTAAGTTGTTGGTGCATATTGGTGAGCCTAATTGTTGTAGGTTTTGTGCTTGACAAATTAACCGCTAGGTTTATTCCGCATTTGTTCAAGCCTAATCCATAATTATTTTAAAGCGCCTAATCACCCCCCCCCCCCCGCTAGGCGACATCGTCGATCTTCCATTGAGTCAGTGCAACATTTCTTGCTTCAACCTGATTTTTCTTCGCAGCCCTTGCAATACGCTTGGATTTGGCCTTAGCCCTCTATTCCATTTGCTTGGGAAATCGACAGTTGGTTTGAGGGAGTTAGGATGAGCATTCGAGGGCTGAGGAGGTCTGACTTTTTCATCATCTAGCCCAATGCAATTTTCTGCTATGCAGTCGTTCCGCGGAGGTGTGAAGGCAAACAAGATTTGATACTTCTCGCGAACGATTTCATAGTTGAACTATTTCTTCGCCTAGTGATGACGAATCCTTTTCAGCCTGTTATTTCATTCAGTTGTCGTTTCAACTCCAGGTGGAGTTTTATATCCTTCTAGTTCAGACATTTCTGTTGTTTGTGTTTTCTCTCTGCCATGCCCACCCTTCTTGGGATTTCCATCAGAGAATGTGGTAAGGGCGTCAGTGACTAACTCATCCTTAGGATGACTGTGAGTAGAGGGAATGTCTTCATCATTTGCTTTAGATTCAGACTCGAATTTCTTCTTCGGTGTCTTTGGAGGCTTTGAAGATTTACCTCCACCAGTCAATCTCATTTGGTTAAATTTAGGTGGAAGCTGAGGCATATCTCCTTCGGACTCTATGTACTCATCAGAACTCAGTGCCATTGCCAACCTATGAAAATAATAGATACGAGGGAAAACATGGTACGGTCATAAACATGCACAGATGCATTTTTGAGTGAATGACTATTATTCAGAAGGAACAGAGGAGCCCATAGAGTATACAGAGAAAATATCATTGATAGCTTTGTAACATGCAATAGAATAATCCAGGCTGAGTAAAAACTATCTAATCTAACGCTAGATCCATGAGAACTAGTACGAGGGAAAATCTACAAAACGCACCAGCCTTAACCTAGTGAGTCCTAAAGATCTACCACAGAGAAATAAATCAATGGAAATGGCGTCGGAAGAACAACCCTAAGAACAGAGATGAGGAGCGGGGCAGTCCCAGATCCAGGCGCCCTAACTTGGCAGCAAGGATCAACTACGACAATGCGGATGAGAAGATTTACCGCACTGGCATGACCAACAGCGACGACAATTCACCGGAATCACACGGCAAGGTACCTTGCTAGAGTTGCTTCGAGCTCGGGCTCGGGAGAAGGTGGATGAGGGTTTGAGAGAAAATGAGGTGGAAGACAACGGGATGGGTATTTATAGCAAGTGAGCCAAACCACCTCACTGAAATCCACGGTCCTCAGAAGGGGGACATTCCACATTTAACGGATGCGATCACGATCATGGGGATCGTTGGCACATGGCAACCATTTCCTGTGAAAATCTCGGAAACTGAGCGTGAGACCAAAAGTTGGAAGAAGGGCAAACACCAAAAAATATTATAGTTCAAAGTTGATTCCTTTCGCGACCAAGGATGTCGGATAGAATTTCCTTCGAATCAAATTGCATGCTTATGACGGACAACATAGATTGGATGAGAAAGAATAGAGGGGTAAAAGGGTCCAAAACAAAACACTCGGCCAGAAGCGAGGAAACACAAAACAAACGGAGCTACGAGTGAGTTATTCATCGGATGGAACACAAACACAGAATGAGAACAAATGAACTCAATGAATAAGCACCAACAATGTGAATCTCAGGGCTAAGAATAACAAGTAGAGTCCCCGAGATTTTTCCATCAAGAAGGATTAGTTCTTTTTTCGTAACCCACATTCCTTCAGCGAGATCTATAGTTCACCTGTGTATTTCGAGAGTAATCATATGATTGAAGTTATTTCCAGAGATATGAGCATAATGATTCGAGGAAGTATGCGTGTACTCCTTCTGTCGAAGGTTTGACTGATATCCATACAAGGAAGTACCAGTGCTAATCTGCGAATGATAACCATTTCCTCGAAAAGAATCACTCTGTATATTCAGGTTAGCAGTGACAGATAAGTTTTTAATGATGCTCTTCTTTACCTAGATTTGCTTCTTGGGTGATCCAGACCCGCAGTTAGTTCCAAGATACCGAGCGAAAACCTTACCATTTTGTTGTTTGAAGAATTTATAGGTTGAGTCATCAGACTCGTTAGTAACAACAGAAATGAGTGATTCATATCCAGACAAAATTTTAGGTTTGAGAGTTTTACTCTTAGCAAGAACCCAAGTTGTTTGAGGATATTGCTCAGGAGTCCAGTAGGTTCCATCGACATTGAGTTTTCTTTCGAAACCCATCCCTTCTTTTCGGTGAATTTTTTGTAGTATAGTCTTCTTGAGCACATCACAGAGAGTTTCCTATCCTTTGAGGCTTTTTAGCATTCCTGTCTCAAGTAAGTTCTTTTACCTGCAATTTTCATCAGAGAGAGCAAAAAAAATCCTCATAGGAGGGTCATAAGTATCCTTCGTAATTGTTGCAATATTATCGATGACAACATTAGAAGTTTCAGCATTTGAATCGGCATTGCTACGTTCTAGGCATTGTAAGCAAGGAGGCACAAAATCATCAGGAAGTCGAACAGATTGCTCGGCAAAGAGAGAAGCTTTTTTAATCGCAAGCATGTTATAAGACTCTTTCAGTGACTCGAGTTCTTGATTCCTGTTAAGGAGTTCATCTTATAAACTCTCATAGTCGACTGCAAGGGAATCATATCAGTTGGAAAGATCATTAATAGTTGAAGAAAAAGCTTCATGCTTTTCGATCAACTCTTGATTCTTCTCCATCTCTTCGACCAGTAATCCTTCGGTTTTCCTAAGTTTTTTCTCGAGTTTTTCAAGCTCATCTTGTTGAGATTTTGCAATCTTGACAAGTTTATCATAGGCAATGTATTCAGGAGAATATTAATTCATGGATGATTGATGTTTTGCTGAAACCTGATCCTTTGAGGTTTTTGCCATGAGACAGAATGCGATATGTTCATCATCACTTGAAGCATCATCATCAATGTCTAATTCGAGTGATTTCTCAGATGATTCAACGACAACAAATGCATTGCTTCTCCCAATCCTTCTGTTAAGATCTTCATCTTCAGAATCTGATTCAGATGTCTCATCTTCTGAATCCATTGTCATATCAACACAGACTTTGTTTAAGAGCAATATTCTCTTCATGTTAGATTTGATGGTTGCTCTGGCTTGTACGTCAGTGATTGGTCTCGTCGAAGAGAATGATCAAGTTTCATTTTTCTTTGTGAGCTTAGTATGACGATCCATTCGAGTGAATCCATTGCAGTGAAGATATTTCCATTGGTTACTGGGTGTTTCATCCAAACAAGGACAATATGCTATGAAATGACAGAACTATTTGCATTTGAAGCACTTCGTTTTTTTCGGAGGTAATTGTCTTGAAGATTCGGGCAAGTCAAGTTCGTCATCATTTGTGAGATAGAGAATTTGTCTCCTGACATCACTTAGTCTTTCAGTGAGCATCTCTAGTTCCCTTGTGATGGTGTGTTGATTCTCAACATCTTCTTCTTCTTGAGAACTGGCATGGTGTGAGAGATTTCTCCTTCACTTTTCAAAGAAGATTCTTGATCTGCATTTTCTAGTTCCATCTTTTCTTCGTGAATTGACAACAGTGTCATGACTTGTACATAGTGAAGTTCTTCATAGTCTGATCTTTGCTTGATTTCAGCTACAATTGGATCAAACGTTTCATCAAGAGCACTCAATAGCTTGTCGACCACATCTTTATCGGTGATATCAGTTACGCCTCATTGATGAAGTCTTTCAACAATGTTGGCCAACCAATCAGTGAGCTCCATGGAACTTTCCTTACGAAGACTTCTGAAACCAGCAAACATGGCACGAATCATTTGAGTGTGAGAGTCCGTTTTGGTAACAAATTCTTCATGCACATTTTTGATGGCATCCCAGAGTTGCTTTGCAGTGTCAAGCTTTCAGAACCGAATGAAAATGTCCTTAGAGCTACTTTCATAGATAATATCTTTTGCTTGTGCATTCAACCGCAGCATAGCTTTGTCATCAGAACTTGGAGCATTAGGGTGATGAAGGATATATGAATTTTCCACAATCTGCCACAGTTCTGTGTCGATGGCTTGAAGTCTGATTCTCATTCTCTCTTTCCAGTAGATATAGTCATTTCCATCGAAGATAGGAAATCTCTCAGAGTGTGAGGATCTACCTGCATACGACATACTCAAAACTACAAGGACGTTAGACCTTTAATAAACAGAGACAGGGAGAACCTGCTCTAATACCAATTGTAAGGACTGAGAGTATATCGACCAGAGGGGGGGTGTCGGTGTCAAAACTGGCGGATCTCGGGTAGGGGGTCCCAAACTGTGCGTCTAGGCGGATGGTAACAGGAGACAAGGGACACGATGTTTTTACCTGTGTTCGGCCCTCTCGATGGAGGTAAAACCCTACTCCGCTTGATTAATATTGATGATATGGGTAGTACAAGAGTGGATCTACCACGAGATCAAGGAGGCTAAACCCTAGAAGCTAGCCTATGGTATGATCACAGTGATGATTGTTAGTCCCACGGACTAAAACCCTCCGGTTTATATAGACACCGGAGAGGGCTAGGGTTACACGTAGTCGGTTACAATGGTAGGAGATCTACATATCCGTTTCGCCAAGCTTGCCTTCCACGCCAAGGAAAGTCCCATCCGGACACGTGATCGAAGTCTTCAATCTGGTATCTTCATAGTCACGAGTCCGCCGATGATGATAGTCCGGCTATCCGGACACCCCTAGTCCAGACTCCTTAGTAGCCCCTGAACCGGGCTTCAATGACGATGAGTCCGTAGCGATATTGTTCGGCATTGCAAGGCGGGTTCCTCCTCCGAATAATTCATAGAAGATTGCGAACACCGTGATAGTGTCCGCTCGCAAAATAAATTCCACATAGCACCGTAGAGAGATAATATGTACACAAGTTCAATCTGTGACTTATTTTGTGGCATGACGTCACACCACCACCAAGCCTTTACTTGAATTGTTTTTATTATACCACCTCGGTAGCGTTTAGCGAAGCGGTTTCCTTGGCACGTCGTGTCGAAGCAGAGATCGTGTTCCCTTATTCCGGGATTCCCATCAATATGGACGTGGAAAACCCAACCGCGCCCGTTGCCCTGCCTCCTCTATCGAAGGCGAGTCCCAAACGGTCACGGGGACGGCCCTTGGTATTCTTCCTCTTTATAATGGGACCAGGGCTCGTTTCTTTTCTTCAATCCTCAATCGAATCTGCCCCTTGCCCCGAGTTCCAACACCCAGAGCCTTAGATTCGAGCACCTCGGACCTTCAACGATGTCCGGGTCCGACCTTCAGGGCCAGTGGATGCCCTCCTCCGTTACGGAAGAGGACGTGCAAAAGCTGAGAGAAGCCAAATACTTGACCTACAAGATTTCGCATAGGCTGCCGGCAAAAGGAAAAGTCATTCCCACTCCCGAGCCCGGCGAAAGCGTTGTGTTCGTGTCCCACCTCCGTCGGGGTTTAGGCTTCTCGATGGATCCTTTTGTGAGAGGGCTCATGTTTTACTATGGGCTGGAATTCCACGACTTGGCTCCAGAGTCCATCCTCCACATCTCGTCATTCATTGTCGTCTACGAAGCCTTCCTCCGCACTACCCCCCACTTCGGTTTGTGGCTCAAAACCTTTGACATGGAGCCGAAGGTGATCGAGGGGCCCCAAGCAGAGTGCAACAGGGCGGTCGTAAGCAGGAGGGCCGATGCTCCATGGCCCGAGGGCTCCTTCCAAGAGGAGCTCGGCTTGTGGAAACAAGAGTGTTTTTATATTACCGCTCCCAGGGGCAGCAGGCAGAAGCCGCTGCCCATCTTCCGCTCAGGACCTCCACGACGACTGATGTCATGGGTCAACCAAGGGCTCAACTGGGGGCCGTCAAAGGACGTGCCCCTATTTTAGGGCCGGATTCAAGACCTCCAAGCGAGGGAGATCGATCTGGTCGTGGTGATGCAGGTGATGCTGATTAGGCGTCTCCTGCCCTGCAAACGCCGTCCTCTCCGGCTGTGGGAATTTAATCCGGAGTGACCACGAATTCTCCAACACTTCATGGGTACGACACCCGTGGAGATGTACAAATTTTTCTTCGGATCACAAGAGGCGTGTCCGGAATTGACCGAGGACGCCGGCCTAAGCTGCAATCGCCCGGATACACAAGTAAGTAGCTCCGCGTCCGGACATACCGTTTGTTTGCATTTTACGATTCGCCTTTTAACCAATTGTCCTCTAAATAGGAGTGGATTGCACAAGCAAAACTGATACGGTGGCTGGCCCCCTCCCAGAGACCGCTCCGGATCCCGTGCTGGTCAGGATGTTGGAGGTTGCGCCTTCAGAGGAAGGCGAAGGGGAGAACAGAGGAACTACCGCCTCTACCGAGGAGGCTTTTGAGAAGGGGGGATCGAGAATCCCTCCTTCCAAGGGGAGAAGAGGACGGCTTCCGAAAACCCGGAGGCCAAGGCCTCGAAGCGGGGGAGGAGATCTTCACCGGAGGGTCGTGCGGCCGGGGAAGCCCCGGCCGCACTATCTCCCCTAAGGAATTAGCCCTCCAGCGAGCCGTAAGTAGAAAAAAAGGGAAGTTTTGTAATAAGGGACATCTCTATTTGTGCTTCTAAGGATAACTTAAGTTTGTACCTTGTAGTTCGGATCTCCATCCTTCTCAGATGAGCTCGTCTTCGGGGGACCTTTGTCTGGAAATGGTGGAGAGCGAGACGCTTCCATCCGCCGCGCCGTCAGGTGGAGCGGACGACCCTGAGGTGTCATCATGGAGGGTATCCCCAAGTCCGGCAGGGCCGAAGAGTTCGGCGCCAACTGGTGTATGGCCGGGGGAGCTGAAGGATCTGCTTGAGAGGGCGTCTATCTCAGAAGATCACCATACATTGATGAGTATGGTGATTGGAAGAGTTTCGTCCGCCGCAGGCGGGTTGCATGATGCCGTCAGAAGCTTGCTGGAGGGTTTGAGGTATGTAAAAATGACATACCTTTTGACATTTTTACACATAAAGTGCGCCCTGTATAGATGGTAGCCCCTGAGACTCGGTAGGGTGTCGAGAGCGACAGTGTGCCGAGGATAAAAATCGCAGGTATTGATTTTCGCCTTGCCTATGCAGGTGGCGGATAGTCCGGTGGCCAGCCGGACTGATGGAGTTGCCGAACTAAAGCGGCAACTCAATGTTGCGGATGCAGACATCGCGCTAGTCAACAAGCGACTTGACGAGTCGCAAGGCAGGTTTTTTCTCCGTGGTCACCTAGTAAGGGAGCCAAAGCCCACTCCTTACAATATGTGTGCTTGATGCAGATGGTGCCGCTGCTGTGGAGGACCTTCGAGCAGAGCTTGCTCGAGCCAAGGAGCAGGCCAGGAGGAGTAATGCGGCTGCCTCGAAGGCGGCCGAAGAGCTACAAGCCGAAAGGGCTACTCACTCCGAAGCAGGGAGGAGATGGCCGAAATGACCGTGAAGTTGAAAGATGTTACCGACCGCTATGAGGCTCTTGAAAAAGAGCGCCGAGCGGAGCAGGAAGACCTGAGGAAGGCCACCGCCGAAGCCAAGGATGCCCGTTCTACAATGCGGGCTATAAAGGAGGAGCTGCGCCAGGCCGGAGATATTGTGGCTGGCAAGCCCTTTCTTCTTGCAGAGGTTTACTGAATCTGAAATCGCTCGGCTTGGCCACCGTGGGGTCTGGAGGATCCTTACATGGACTTAGCGGCGAGTCTGGCAGATCTTGTTGTGCACTTCCAAGTCAAAAGGATCACGAGACGGAAGAGCTTTTTGGTCTCATTTCCATAGTCCGGGCGTTCACTTCACCGACCGATCGGTTGGCTGAGTGGGCTGAGCTGAATAGATTGTCCGGACTTGCCATGACGGATATCGTGGCTCATGTCTGGCCGGATAGGCCCAAGCCAAAGAGTTATTTTGGCTTATTGCAGCAATTCCTTGGGGCGGTGCCGCATATCAAGGCGATGAAGCGGTCGGCCTGCATAGAGGGTGCACGGATGGCCCTCGCCCGTGTGAAGACATACTGGACGGAGATGGATGCCACCAATGTTGCAACCCGGGGTTCGGACGAAAGCCCGTTACCCGCCGAGCACTATTTTGGGGAAGTTCTGTGAGGTGCTCGTGCAATAGAGTCGCAGTGCTCGAAGAATGTCATGTTCAAATGATCTTTATGATTTGTAAAACGATATTTATAATATAAGTGCTTTTTATACTTGTGCATTCAAGTATTGAGATATCTCTGTCTTGCTTAATGTATACTTGTGTATAACCTAAAAGATGGCAATCTTGACAGCCCCACGCACAAGGTGCGGGGTGTTTAAAAATAGCGATTTTCACACTTAATCCAACGTCTCGGTCCTGTGAAGGAGGTGGTAGCGTAGCAAACGAGGCAACCGGACTATAATGCTTTATCACTTTCACTTAGCCATAGGAGTTCGAGGGTGGGGCTATGACATAGCCCCTGGGGGCACCGCGCTCTCCGAATTCGGGAAGCGTATGTGCCTGGCTGGGAAACGGTCCTTCGTCAAAGCGGAGGAATTCTAAGCATTCTGGTAGTCGATCGAGTGGTTGACCAGTCTCTTGTTGTATCATGACAGTCAGTTTTCGGCTTTCTCTACTGAGGTTCTCGCTCGGCCGAACCGGGGCACAATCGCAGTAGTTCTCATGGTACCGTGTTAGCCGATGATACGGAACGTAAGGCAGCAAAACACAGGAACCGGGCAAACCCAACATTTGACCAAAGACATGATTCGGAGCTGATGCATATAAGGCCTAACTCCAGACGCCGAACACTCCCTAAGGTATTCGGTCTTTATGACAACGGGCAGAACAATGCCCTAAGCCCCTAGTGTCCAGGTACATGCGAGAATTTCTGGCGCGGCCGATGCCAAAACGCCAGCCTCCTTGCTGGTTATGGTAAAAAACCGTGGGATGTAAATCAACAAGAGACGGTAAGAAAGGTCTACGCAGGGTCTTAATCTGAAAAGAATCCTTGCGACGGGTCCCTGCTCCACTTCTGCGCCTATGTCTCCGTTGTGCCGTATCCTGGACGGGTGTACACGCTGTCCATCTGTAAAAAAGAGGAACTTAGTTTGAAAAGAAGTTGTGCAAAGAATGTATTAAAAATCGAAATATGAATGAATGAATAGAGCTGAGCTTTTATTAGCTCTTTATTGCTTCTACGCACAGCCCCTTGTGAAGGGGTGTGCGGCTAGGGAGCCCCTAGTTTGTTTGTGCCGGATTCGTCTAGCCGTGTCCGAGGTCTTGAATGACCTTTTAATGAGATGATGTCGCGTGGACCGGGCATTTTAAGTGTAAGAGACGCGTAGTGCGGTATCGCGTTAAAGCGGACGAAAGCTTCACGTCCCAACAGTGCTTGATGGCTACTTTTAAATGGGGCGATTTGGAAGATTAGCTTTTCGCGACGGAAGTTGTCGAGCGACCCGAACACAATAGTAGTAAGGAGCCCGTGCACTTGGCATAAGGGCCTAGCGTCACTCCTTTGAAGGAAGTGTGGCTATTGTGAATTTTAGTAGGGTCTATCCCCAACTTGAGGATTGTGTCCGGATATAGCAGGTTTAAATCGCTGCCGCCATCCATCAGGACTTGTGTAAATTGTAGTCCATCGATTATAGGATCCAACATCAGATCAGTCCATCCTGCGTTTCGAATACTTCTGGAATAGTCCAGGTGGTCGAAAGTCATTGGTTTTAACATCCAATCTCGGGATTCCGCTGGGGTGGACCGTGCGGCACGTGCTTTAGCGGGTGTCGCACTATTGTTTCGTATTATCACATGAAGTGAGTTTACTATTTTGACCTCTTGTGGGAAAGTCTTTTGTTTTCCGGTGCTATGCTGGTGGGGTTCGTCGTCGTCCTCACTTGGCGCGTTGAGCCCCTTGTGTTCGGCGTTGAGTCGGACGGACTGTTTGAATACCCAACAATCCCGGTGGGTGTGGTTTGCAGGCTTCTCGGGGGTACTGTGGATTTGACATATCTGATCCAAAAGTTTGTTTAAGTTGGATAGCTCGTCACTGTTTTCCTTGAGAGGCAGTGTTTTGTTGTTCGGCCGCGAGCTTTTGAATCCGGCGTTTACCGCCGTGTTCTTTGGGCTTTTTTCTTTATTTCGGCGCTGGTCCTTTCTGCGCCGTGATTTTCTGTTTCCATCTCTAATCTCGGATGTACTCGGGTCGCTCATGCTGCATCTTGCTAGCCAGCTGTCTTCCCCGGCGCAAAAGTGGGTCATGAGGCTTGTTAGCGTGGCCATTGTTCTTGGCTTTTCCTGGCCGAGGTATCTGGCGAGCCATTCGTCTCGGACGTTATGTTTAAAAGCTGCTAGGGCTTCGGCGTCCGGATAGTCGACTATTTGGTTCTTTTTAGTGAGGAACCTGTTCGAACTTCTGTGACTCTCTCGGGCTGTTGGGTTATGTGACTTAAATCGCTGCATCCGGAGGGCGGACATAAGTCCCCTGAAAATTTGCTCTAAACGCGTCCTCGAGCTCTTCCCAACTTCCAATGGTATTTGCTGGGAGGCTTTTGAGCCAATGCCGAGCTGGCCCTTTGAGCTTGAGGGGTAGATATTTTATGGCGTGGAGATCATCTCCTCTAGCCATATGTATGTGTAGGATGTAGTCCTCAATCCAGACTCCGGAGTCTGTTGTTCCGTCGTATGCCTCTATGTTTACGGGCTTGAACCCCGCTGGGAATTCATGATCCAGCACCTCATCGGTGAAACATAGTGGGTGTGCGGCGCCCCTGTATTTGGGTGTGCCGTTGTCTTCGAACACTTGGCGTGTTTTGTTGCTTCCTGGGGCCCTCTTCTTTGGCCCATAAATAGACCTGACCGGGCCATTTGTTTTGCGAGGATCATGGGCCGGCTTGTGTGCGGCGCCGCTTGTCGCTTGTCGGTGTCAAAACCGGCGGATCTCGGGTAGGGGGTCCCGAACTGTGCGTCTAGGCGGATGGTAACAGGAGACAAGGGACACGATGTTTTTACCCAGGTTCGGGCCCTCTCGATGGAGGTAAAACCCTACTCCTGCTTGATTGATATTGATGATATGGGTAGTACAAGAGTGGATCTACCACGAGATCAAGGAGGCTAAACCCTAGAAGCTAGCCTATGGTATGATTGTTGTAATGGTTGTGTTGTCCTACGAACTAAAACCCTCCGGTTTATATAGACACTAGAGAAGGCTAGGGTTACACAGAGTCGGTTACAATGGTAGGAGATCTACATATCCGTATCGCCAAGCTTGCCTTCCACGCCAAGGAAAGTCCCATCCGAACACGGGACGAAGTCTTCAATCTTGTATCTTCATAGTCTTGGAGTCCGGCTGACGATGATAGTCCGGCTGTCCGGACACCTACTAGTCCAGGACTCCCTCAGTAGCCCCTGAACCAGACTTCAACGACGATGAGTCCGGCGCGCATATTGTTCGGCATTGCAAGGCGGGTTCCTCCTCCGAATAATTCATAGAAGTTTGTGAACACCAGGATAGTGTCCAGCTCTGCAAAATAATTTCCACATTCCACCGTAGAGAGAATAATATGTACACAAGTTCAATCTGCTGACGTATTTTGCGGCATGACGTCATACCACCACCAAGCCTTTACTTGAATCGTTTTTTATTATACCGCCTTAGCGCGTTTAGCGAAGCGGTTTCTTGGCACGTCTTGTCGAAGTAGAGATCGTGTTCCCCTTATTCTGGGATTCCCATCAATACGGACGTGGGTAACCCAACCGTGCCCGTCGCCACGCCCCCTCTATCGGAGGCGAGTCCTGAACGGTCACGGGGACGGCTCTTGGTATTCTCCCTCTTTATAATGGGACCAAGGCTTGTTTCTTTTCTTCAATCTTCTATCGAATCTGCTCCTTGCCCCGAGTTCCAACACCCAGAGCCCCAGATTCGAGCGCTTCGGACCTTCAACAATGTCCGGCTCCGACCCTCTGAGGGCGATGGATGCCCTCCTCCGTTCTGGAAGAAGACGTGCTAAAGCTGCGAGAGGCCAAGTACCTGTCTTACGAGATTTCGCACAGGTTGCCCACCGAAGGGCAAGTCATCCCCACCCCCGAGCCCGGCGAGTATGTCATGTTCGTATCCCACCTCCGTCGGGGTTTAGGCTTCCCGGTGGATCCTTTCGTGAGAGGGCTCATGTTTTACTATGGGTTGGAATTCCACGACTTGGCTCCGGAGTCCATCTTCCATATTTCTGCATTTATTGTCGTCTGCGAAGCCTTCCTCCGCGTCACCCCTCACTTCGGCTTGTGGCTTAAGACCTTCGACATGAAGCGAAGATGATCGGGGCGTCAAGCGAAGTCTTGGCGGGGCGGTTGTGAGCGAAGGCGGACGCCCATGGCCCGAGGGCTCTTTCCATGAGGAGCTCGGCTTGTGGCGGCGAGTGGTTCTACATAACCGCTCCCGGGGTAGCAGCGAAGCCGCCGCCCATCTTCCGCTCGGGCCCTCCACAGGGCCGATGTCATGGGTCACCAAGGGCTCAACTGGGGCCACCAAAGGGCGTGCCCCTGTTGCGGGGCGGATTCGAGACCTCAAGCGAGGAGATCGACCTGGTCGTGGTGATGCGAGTCATGCTTGATTAGGCGTCTCCCGCCTCGCAAACGCCGCCCTCTCCGGCTGTGGGAGTTTAATCCGGAGGGACCACGGATTCTCCAACACTTCATGGGTATGACACCCGTGGAGATGTACAAATTGTTCTTCGGATCATGAGAGGCGTGTCCGGAATTGACCGAGGACGCCGGCCTAAGCTGCAATCACCCAGATACACAAGTAAGTAGCTCCGTGTCCGGACATACCGTTTGTTTGCCTTTCTATGATTCGCCTTTTGACCAATTTCCTTCTAAACAGGAGTGGATAGCGCAAGCAAAACTGATACGGTGTCCGGGCCCCCTACCAGAGACGCGCGGATCCGTCTTTGGTCGGGATCTTTGGAGATTGCGCCTTCGGAGGAAGGTGAAGGGGATAACAGAGGAACTACCACCTCAACCAAGGAGGCTTTTGAGGAAGGGGGGATCGAGAATCCCTCCTTCCAGGGGGAGAAGAGGACCGCCTCCGAAAACCCGGAGGCCAAAGCCCCGAAGCGGGGGAAGAGATCTTCACCAGAGGGTCCTGCGTCCGGAGAGGCTTCGGCCGCACAGTCTCCCTTAAAGAATCAGCCCTCCAGCGAGCCGTAAGTAGAAAAAAAGGGAGTTTTGTAATAAGGGACATCCCTATTTGTGCTTCTGAGGATAACTTAGGTTTTTACCTTGTAGTTCGGATCTCCGTCCTTCTCAGATGAGCTCGTCTTCGGGGGAACTCCGTCTGGAGATGATGGAGAGCGAGACGCCTCCATCTGCCGCACCATCGGATAGGGCGGACGAGCCTGAAGTGTCATCACGGAGGGTATCCCCGAGTCCGGTAGGGCCGAATAGTTCGGCACCAACCGGTGTCTTGATCGGGGAGCTGAAGGATCTGCTTGAGAGGGCGTCTATCTCGAAGGTCACCGTACAATCGATGAGTACGGTGATTGAAAGAATCTCATCTGCCAAGGCGGATTAAATGATGCCGCGGGAGTTTGCTGGTTGGGTTTGAGGTGCGTAAAAATGACATACCCTTTGACAGTTTTACACATAAAGTCGCCTCTGTATAGATAGTAGCCCCGAGACTCGGTAGGGTGTCGAGAACGACAATGCGTCGAGGATCAAAATCCTGTATTGATTTTCGCCTTTCCTATGCGGTGGCGGACAGTTCGGTGGCTAGCCGGACTGATTTTTGTGCCGAAATAAAGCGGCAGCTCGACGCTGCGGATGCGGACATCACGCTGGTCAATAAGCGGCTTGACGAGTCGCAAGGTAGGTTTTTCTCCGTGGTCACCGAGTAAGGGGCGAAGCCCTCCTTACAACATGTGTGCTAAATGCGATGGTGCCGCTGCTGTGGAGAGCCTTGGGCAGAACTTGCTCAAGCCAAGGAGCAAGCGAAAGGAGTGATGCGGCTGCCTCGAGGGCGGCGAAGAGCTAGAAGCGAAAGGGCGCACCTTCGCCGAAGCGAGGAGGAGATGGCGAAATGGCGTAAAGTTAAAAGATGCTACCGACCGCAATGAGGTTCTTGAAAAGGAGCCTAAGCGGAGCGAGAAGACCTGGGAAAGGCCACCGCTGAATCAAGGATGCCCGTTCGCAATCACGGGCTATAAAGGAGGAGCTGCGCCGGGCGGAGACATTGTGGTCGGCAAGCCCTTTACTACTGCGCCAAGGTTCTGATCAAAGTATGCTCGGCTTGGCCACCAGGGGGTCCGGAGGATCCTTATATGGACTTAGCGGCGAGTCTGGCGGATGCCGGTTGTGCACTTCAAGTCGGAAGGATCACAAGACGGAAGAGCTGTTTTGGTCTCAATTCCATAGTCCGGGCGTTCCCTTCCGCCGACCGATCGGTTGGCGAGTGGGCTGAGCTGAATAGATTGTCCGGACTTGCCATGACGGATATCGTGACTCATGTCGGCGGATAGGCTAAGCCAAGAGTTATTTTGGCTTATTGCAGCAATTTCTTGGGGCGGTGCCGCATATCAAGGCAATGAAGCGATCGGCCTGCATAGAGGGTGCACGGATGGCCCTCGCCGTGTGAGGACACATTGGGCGAGATGGATGCCACCGCTGCTTGCGACCTGTGGTTGGACGAGAGCGGTTACCCGCCGAGCACTATTTTGGGGAAGTTCTGCGTGGTGCTCGTGTAATAGAGTCGCAGTGCTCAAAGAATGTCATGTTCAAATGAACGTTTTGGTTTGTAAAACAATGTTTATGATATAAGCGCTTTTTGGTACTTGTGCGTTAAAGTAGTGAAATATCTCCTGTGCGGCCGTGTATGTATACATGTGTATAACCTGAAAGATGGCAGTCATCGGCTTCAGTCCCCACGCACAACGTGCAGGGGTGTTCGCAAAAATAGCGCATTTTCACACTTAATCCGACGTCTCGGTCCTGTGAAGGAGGTGGTAGCGTAGCAAACGAGGCAACCGGACTATAATGCTTTATCACTTTCACTTAGCCATAGGAGTTCGAGGGTGGGGCTACGATATAGCCCCTAGGGGCACCGCGCTCTCCGAGTTCGGGGCGCGTATGTGCCTGACCGGGAAACGGTCCTTCGTCAAAGCGGAGGAGTTCTAAACATTCCGGTAGTCGATCGAGTGGTTGACCAGTCTCTCATTTGTATCATGACAATCGGTTTTGGCTTTCTCTCTTGAGGTGCTCGCCCGGCGAACCGGGCACAATCGCGATAGTTACGGTGTCGCGTTAGCGATGATCTGAGCGTAAGGCAGCAAAACACAGGAGCTGGGCAAACCCAACATTTGACCAAAGACATGATTCGGAGTTGATGCATATAAGGCCTAACTTGAGACGCCGAACACTCCCTAAGGTATTCGGTCTTTATGATAGCAGGCAGAATAATGCCCTAAGCCCCTAGTGTCCAGGTACACGCAAGGTCCTCTGACGCGGCCGATGCCAAAACGTCAGCCTCCTCTCTGGTTATAATGAGAAACCAGGGGATATATAGCAACAAGAGACAGTAAAAAAGGTTTACACAGGGTCTTAATCTGAAAAGAATCCTTGCAACGGGTCCCTACTGCACGTCTGCGCATGTGTCTCCGTTGTGCTGTATCCTGGACGGGTGTAACACGTTGTTCATCTGTAAAAGAGAGCAACTTAGTTTGAAAAGTGATCGTGCAAAAAATGAAAAAAATCGAAATATGAATGAATGAATAAAGCTGAGCTTATATTAGCTCATACGCGCAGCCCCTTGTAAAGGGGTGTGCGGCTAGGGAGCCCCTAGCTTATTTTATGTCGGACCCGTCTAGCCGTGTCCGGGGTCTTGAAGGACCTTTTAATGAGATGATGCCGCGTGGACCGGGCATTTTAAGTGTAAGAGACGCGTAGTGTGGTATTGCATTAAAGCGAACAAAAGCTTCACGTCCCAATAGTGTTTGATGGCTACTTTTGAATGGGGGGACATGAAAGATTAGCTTTTCGCGTCGGAAGTTGTCGGGTGACCCGAACACAACTTCTAGTAGTAAGGAGCCTGTGCACTTGGCGTAAGGACCTGGCGTCACTCCTTTGAAGGAAGTGTGGCTATATCGGATTTTAGTAAAGTCTATCCCCCACTTGCGGATTGTGTCCGGATATAGCAGGTTCAAATCGCTGCCGCCGTCCATCAGGACTTGTGTAAATTGTAGTCCGTCGATTATAGGATCAATATCGAGCGATCCATCCTGCGCTTCGAATATTCCTGGAATAGTCCGGTGGTCGAGCGTAATTGGTTTTAACATCCAATCTCGGTGTTCATTTGGGGTGGACCGTGCGACCGTGCTTTAGCGGGTGCCGTACTATTTTTCCGTACTATCACATGTAGTGAGTTTACTTGTTTTGACTTCTTGTGGGAAAGTCTTTTGTTTTCCGGCGCGCTGCTGGTGGGGTTCGTCATCATCCTCGCTTGGTGCGTCGAGCCCCTTGTGTTCGGCGTTGAGTCGGCCGGACTATTTGAAGACCCAACAATCTCGGTGGGTGTGGTTTGCGAGCCTTCGGAGGTCTTTGTGGATTTGACATATCTGATCCAAAATTTTGTTGAAGTTGGATAGATCGTCACTGTTGTCCTTAAGAGGCAGTGTTTTGTTGTTCGGCCGCGAGCTTTTGAATCCAGCTTTAACCGCCGTGTTCTTTGGGCTTTTTTCTTTATTTCGGCGCTGATCCTTTCTGCGCCGTGATTTTCCGTTTCCATCTCTGATCTCGGATGTACTCGGGTCGCTGGTGCTGCATCTTGCTAGCCAGCTGTCTTCCCCCGCGCAAAAGCGGGTCATGAGGATTGTTAACGCAGCCATTGTTCTCGGCTTCTCTTGGCCGAGGTGTCTGGCGAGCCATTCGTCTCGGACATTATGTTTAGAAGCCGCTAAGCCTTCGTCGTCCAGACAGTCGACTATTTGGTTCTTTTTGGTAAGGAAACTGTTCCAGAATTTGCGCACTGACTCTCCGGGCTGTTGAGTTATGTGACTTAAATCGTCTGCATTCGGAGGGCGGACATAAGTCCCTTGAAAATTTGCTCTAAACGCGTCCTCGAGCTCTTCCCAACTTCCAATAGTATTTTCTGGGAGGCTTTTGAGCCAATGCCGAGCTGGCCCTTTGAGCTTGAGGGGTAGATATTTTATGGCGTGGATATCATCTCCTCTGGCCATGTGTATGTGGAGGATGTAATCCTCAATCCGCACTCAGTGGTCTGTTGTTCCGTCGTATGCCTCTATGCTTACGGGTTTGAACCCATTTGAAATTCATGATTCAAAGACTCATCGGTGAAACATAGTGGGTGTCTTGGCGCCACAGTATTTGGGTGTGCCGCTGTCTTGAACACTCGGCATGTTGTGTTGCTTCTGGGGCCCTCTTTTTGGCCCATAAATGGACTGACCGGGCCGTCTGCTTTCCGAGGATCATGAGTCGGCTTGTGTGCGGCGCCGCTTATCGCTTTGGCACGTCATCTGTTGTCTATCCGGCAGCGGCCTCTTTGCTTTTTGTTGTGGGGCTCTATGGCCTCCTCGTCGAAGTTCTCAGCAGCAGCTTGCGCTTGGGTAGCTCTTTGTTTGGTGGCCATTGCCATATTTGTCCATGGTCTTGAGTACTTTGCTCCACCTCATTCTGAGTAAGTCTTCCGCTGTTTTGAGCTTCCGTTTTTCCTTCTTCAGACTTCTTGAAGTGGCGGCGAGTCTTTTGTGAAGGTTCTTATGCTCCGGTGGTGTGTCCGGTGTGAGGTCGTCTGGACTGTTGTTCTCGCCGGGCATGGATTGATTATCCGGTTCATCCTGTTCGGATGGTTGCTTGGTTGCATGTTCGTCGTCCACTGGTTTGCCCTGCTCCATTGCTGGGTCATTAGGAGTGCTGTTTTGGTCGAGGCGGGACTTAGGGCGGCGTCTGCGTCGCCGTTTTGGTTGTTCGTCGACGGGATTATCCTTTGCCGCGTCCCGTTGTTCCTCGTTATCGCTTCCTTTTGGGGTGTCCACCATATATACATCATGGGTTGGGGTGGCCTTCCAGTGCTCGGTAAGCGCTGGTTCTTGGTAGTCTCCGGCATCTTCGTCCATACCGTCGATGTCTTCGGAGTTGTAGTCTAACATGTCGGTTAGATCGTCGACAGTGGCTACAAAGTGGGTGGTGGGTGGGCTTTGAATTTCTTCGTCCCCCGCATCCCAACCATCCTGACCGCAGTCTGGCCAGGGCTCTCCTGATAACGAGAGATGCTTTAGCGAATTCAGGATGTCGCCAAAGGGTGAGTGCTGAAAGATGTCCGCGGCGGTGAACTCCATGATCGGCGCCCAATCGTATTCGATTGGCAGGGGCGCAGGAGGTTCGGAGTCCGGCAAGGAGTCTGGCGCCTCGGAGTCACGAGCTTTATAAGGGATAAGGTCGGTATTCGGCTCCATCGCCGTAGAAGTTGCAGCCCCCGAGGCGGTGTCCAGCCACCTGTCCTCGATCTGCGTGGTCTGCTCCGAACTATAGGTTAGAGCGGACTCGTGTGCGGCCTCCAGGGCACTATCCGGCGGCAGAGCTAAATCATGCCCATCGTGATAGCGCGGCACGCTCGGCTGTGGCTCGAATCCGTTGAAGATCAAGTCTCCGCGGATGTCGGCCGTGAAGTTTAGGCTTCCAAACCTGACACGATGGCGGGGGCGTAGCTTCGATCTGCTCCAGATGGCCAAGCGAATTGGCCCGCAGTGCAAAGTCGCCGAACACGAAGATCTGTCCGGGGAGAAAATTCTCACCCTGGACTGCGTCGTTGTTAATTGAAGGAGCCATCAAGCCTATCGGTGACGACACAGAGGAACTCTCAATGAAAGCACCAATGTCGGTGTCAAAACCGGCGGATCTCGGGTAGGGGGTCTCGAACTGTGCGTCTAGGCGGATGGTAACAGGAGACAAAGGACATGATGTTTTTACCCAGGTTCGGCCCTCTCGATGGACGTAAAACCCTACTCATGCTTGATTGATATTGATGATATGGGTAGTACAAGAGTGGATCTACCACGAGATCAAGGAGGCTAAACCCTAGAAGCTAGCCTATGGTATGATTGTTGTAATGGTTGTGTTGTCCTACGGACTAAAACCCTCCGGTTTATATAGACACCGGAAAACGCTAGGGTTACACAGAGTCGGTTACAATGGTAGGAGATCTACATATCCGTATCGCCAAGCTTGCCTTCCACGCCAAGGAAAGTCCCATCCGGACACGGGATGAAGTCTTCAATCTTGTATCTTCATAGTCTTGGAGTCCGGCTGATGATGATAGTCCGGCTGTCCGGACACCCCCTAGTCCAGGACTCCCTCATCGCTCTTGGCCTGTCATCTGGTCATCTATCCGGCCAGGCGGCCTCTTTGCTTTTTGACTGTGGGGGCTCTACGGCCTCCTCGTCAAATTCGGGCAGCAGCTTGCGCTTCGGGTAGCTCTTTGTTTGGTGGTTGTTGCCATATTTGTCCGCGGTCTTGAGTACTTTGCTCCACCTCGTTCTGAGTATGTCTTCCGCTGTTTTGAGCTTCCGTTTCTGCTTCTTCAAGCTTCTTGCAGTGGCGAAAAGCCTTTTATGAAGGTTTTTATGCTCCGGTGGTGTGTCCGGCGTGAGATCGTCGGGACTATTGTTTTCGCCGGGGATGGGTTGATTATCCAATTCATCCTGTTCGGATGGTTGCTTGGTTGCATGTTAAATAGCCTTTGGTTTGCCTGCTCTATGGCTGGGTCATTATGAGTGTTGTTGTTATCAAGGCGGGACTTGGGGCGGCGCTTACGTCGCCGTTTTGGTTGTTTTTCAGAGGGATTATCCTTCGTCGCGTCCCGTTGTTCCTCGCTATCGCTCCCTTTTGGGGTGTCCACCATATATACGTCATGAGCTGAGGTGGCTTTCCAGTGCTCGATAGGCGCTGGTTCTTAGTCGTCTCCGGCGTCATCGTCCATGTCGTCGACGTCTTCGGAGTCGTAGTCTAGTATGTCGGTTAAATCGTCGACAGTGGCTACAAAGTGGGTGGTGGGTGGGTTTTGAATTTCTTCGTCATCCGCATCCCAACCGTCCTGACCGCAATTCGGCCAGGGTTCTCCTGATAACGAGAGATTCTTTAGCGAATTCAGGATGTCACCAAAGGGTGAGTGCTGAAAGATGTCCACGGCGGTGAACTCCATGATCGGCGCCCAATCGGATTCGATTGGTAGGGGCGCATGAGGTTCGGAGTCCGGCGAGGAGTCCGGCACCTCGGAGTCACGAGCTTTGCAGGGACAGGGTCAGTGTTCGGCTCCATCGCCGTAGAGATTGCGGCCCCCGAGGCGGTGTCCAACCACCTGTCCTCGATCTGCGTGGTCGGCTCCGAACTAGGGGTTGGAGCGGACTTATGTGGGGCCTCCAGGGCGTTGTCCGGCGGCAGAGCTAAATCATGCCCGTCGTGACAGTGCGGCTCGCTCGGCTGTGGCTCGAATCCATCGAAGATCAAGTCTCTGCGGATGTCGGCCGTGAAGTTTAAGCTTCCAAACCTGACCTAATGGCCAGGGGCATAACTTTCGATCTGCTCCAGATGGCCAAGCGAATTGGCCCGCAGTGCGAAGCCGCCTGTAGGATCGAAGAAGGTGAGAGTGTCTAGAGAGGGGGTGATTAGACTACTCGACAAGATAAAAATTCTGTCTTTTATCAAGGACAGATTTTGGCAGATTTTGCATAACACACAAGTCAAGTAGCACACTACACATGCAATTCTAGAGTATGGGCAGCGGAAAGTAAATTGCACAAGTAGTAAAGAGAAGTGGAGAAGATCAAACGCAATTTGGAGACGCAATGATTTTTCTCGTGGTTCCGATAGGTGGCGCTATCGTACTTCCACGTTGATGGAGACTTCAACCCACGGAGGGTAACGGCTGCGAGAGTCCACGGAGGGCTCCACCCACGAAGGGTCCACGAAGAAGCAACCTTGTCTATTCCATCATGGCCTCTCCCACGGAGGGCTAGCCTTACTCGGGTAGATCTTCACGAAGTAGGCGATCTCCTTGCCCTTACAAACTTCTTGGTTCAACTCCACATCTCGATGACGGAGGCTCCCAAGCGACACCTAACCAATCTAGGAGGCACCACCCTCCAAAAGGTAATAGATGTTGTAGATGATGATGAACTCCTTGCTCTTGTGATTCAAATGATAATCTCCCCAACACTCAACTCTCCTCACCGATTTGGCTGTGGTGGAAGAAAGGATTGAGTGGAAAGCAACTTGGGAAGGCTAGAGATCAAGCTTCATATGGTGGGAGTGGAGCAACTTGATCTCAACACAAGGGTAGGTAGTTCTCTTCTCGAAATGTAAGGTAGGAGTGGTAGTTCTTTCGATGGCTCTCTCCACGAATGAAGAGGGGTGGAGGGGTATAAATAGCCTCCACACAAAATCCAACCGTTACACACATTTGAGCAATCTCGGTGGGACCGAAGTTGACAACTCGGTGAGACCGATAGTTCAAATAATGTGAGCGTTGGGATTTTCAGTGGGACCGAAAATACAATCTCGGTTAGTCCGATTCGTGCAATGACAAGAGCATGCCAATTTCGTGGGACCGACTTCATCATCTCGGTGACACCGATTTGATGACGAAGGTTCTGAAGCTTGGCCACTCATATTTCGGTGAGACCGAGTTCGAATCGGAAAATCCGAGTTTGCTAGGGTTTGGCTTATGGTGAGGTGGTTCATCTCGGTGTGGTGAGTTTGGAAAATCGGTGGGACCGAGATTACTTATGAGTGTATATGGCGGTGAAAGTTGCTGATAGATTAGGAGATGTATCACTAAGCACTTGAGCAACCAGATCATCATCATAACCTCATCCCCTTTTAATAGTATTGGCTTTTCCTATGGACTCAATGTGATCTTGGATCACTAAACCAAAAATGGAGTCTTGAGCTTTTGCCAATGCTTGCCTTAGCATTTTGGGGGGTCCACCACTTCATTCCTTTTGCCATGCCAATGTGATTGAATTTCCTGAAACATACTTGATAAAAGCATTAGTCCAACCACAAAGTATGTTGTCATTAATTACCAAAACCACCCAGGGAGCAAATGTGCTTTCAATCTCCCCCTTTTTGGTAATTGATGGCAACACACTAAACAAGACATCAAAGCTTATTGAAAGAAAGACAGAATTATCACAGCTTTGACAAACATGTAGTACAGGCTCCCCTACAAGTGTGCAAGATTTTCATAAATTATGGTTTTGGACTACCACAAGCACACAAGAGAGAAAGGCAAGATGTGCTACATGCAGCTTGGTTATATGCATCGAAAGCGAGATGAAAAGAAGTGAGTGATAATACATATGTGCATGGTGATTTCTTGCAAACAAGTATTCACAAGCAAGTCACCATCATGCACATTCTCGCAAAGTGCATATACTTACCTTGAGGTTCCTTGGCATTGTACCGAAGAGATAAACTTGGGAAAACAAGGTTAGATAACACAAGAGTATTTCTTCAACCAACTGCAAGAACATCAAGAGTACCAAGCCAGGGATGACATGTATAAAGAGTGTCTCATATTGAGCACAAGCTTGAATCGACAAACATGTCTCCAAACTAAAAGATTTTCAATGAACTCGAGAGATTTTGCTTTCCATAAGATATCAATCGTGAAGATTCCTCTCCCTTTGAGTTCTCTCAGATCAAGGGGTTTGATGGAAAAAGCAAAATCAAAAGAATGATGCCAAATGAGAATGACGCCAATTGTAATGTCCAATGTGAAACACGGCAAAGCTTTGATGTGATTCTCTCCCCCTTAAGTTAAGATTGCTCTTCTTCTCCCCCTAAATCTTATCTTCTCCCCCTAAGTCTTCTCCCCTTTGACATCAAGTGCGAAAAGGACAGCAAACTAGGAAGGTCGGGAAGATGGAAAGAAAGAAGTGGGATCCTTAAGAATCACAACAGGCAAAAAGGAACATGCATAGAGAATCATTGAGTGGAGCTGCAGAAGATGATATCTGGAAGAAATAAATCGGTGACACGAATTAAGATGGATCGGTGGGTCCGAAAGTCGGGGACTTAGGGTAGATCCTTTTCGGTTAGACCGAAATATTTAAATCGGTGGCCTTGAGTATAACTCAAGGAAATACGAAATAATTCAGCTCACTTTGAGAAATGTTTCAAAGGATTTGCAATGAATTTGTGAATGATTTTCGAGGAATTGATCGAGCCGAAGGATATTCACAAAGACAGAAGAATAGAAATGAAAAAGATTCCTAGATGAAGTTTTTTTTTAAAGAAAACTCAATGAGAGAACATAAGAGAAAATAGAAAGACTCCAAAACATATGTACTTCATCTAGATAAAGGTCGGCGACAAGGTCACCTATGTTTGAGTATATTGACTTAGGAGTCAAATGAGAACATTTGATCATAGGTCATACTCATCGTTTAAGCTCAAAATGGGGTTGCCATTTTTCGATTAAGCATTCGATGTGATCACATCTTATGAAGCTGCTTGTACTCATGACTTTGAGCAAAGCTCCTTAAAGATGTGAAGAACATACCTTGGGCTTGTTGTTGCTTTGCTCATGTAGGTAAACTTGATGTAGGTGCTCATTGAATGTGAAGTTGGAGCGCCATTTTCACTTGTGTAGTTCATCTTCCTACATGGGTTAGGCAAGCAAGGAAATACTCAAGGATATCCAAGATGACAAGAGTGAAATACTAGATGTATAAGATGTCAAAAAGGATATGTGGAATTTCGTTCCTTGAACTCAACATCCCAAAGGGCTAGATACTTGGTCAATGACAAGATTACTCATGATTTGAGTGTGTGGTAATCTTGTGGAATGTAGATCATCCAAGTACCTGCAAGGAGTTAGATGCAATACAAGGAGGCAAATGTATCCAAGACATATGATCACCATCATAAGAGAAATATCAAGGATTAGTCAAGTGGGCTCAAGCCTCTCATGCATCAATGGAGTTTTCACTCCAAGTTTGAAGCATCAATGATGTTCAACTCACTCCTTAGGCGACAAAACACCTTCTCATCAAGAGGTTTTGTAAAGATATCAGCGAGTTGTTTGTCAGTACGAACATGCTTAAGATTGATGTCACCCTTGGCAATGTGATCACGAATAAAATGGTGACGAACTTCAATATGTTTAAATGCGAGAGTGTTGCAGGATTATGTCCAATTTTAATCGCACTCTCATTGTCACAAAGCAAGGAACATGTCTCACATGTATCCCATAATCCTTAAGCGTTTGTGTCATCCATAGCAATTGAGCACAACACGAACCAGCAGCAATATATTCCGCTTCGACAGTGGATAATGATACCGAATTTTGTTTCTTGGAGGACCAAGATACAAGGGATCGACCAAGGAATTGACACGTACCCGAAGTTGACTTTCTATCAACCTTGTCACCAGCATAGTCCGAGTCGGAATAGCCAACAAGGTCGAAAGAGGCCCTCTTAGGATACCAAATGCCAAAGTTTGGTGAGTGTATCAAATATCTCACAATCCTTTTAACAGCTTTAAGATGACATTCTTTAGGGGCTGCTTGATATCGAGCACACATGCATACACTCAACATTATGTCAGGACGAGAAGCACAAAGATATAGTAGAGAACCAATCATAGATCGGTAAACCCTTTGATCAACGGGTTCTCCATCTTTTGTCAAGTCATTATGTCCACTTGTAGGCATGGGGGTTCTCATACCTTTGCTTTCTTGCATGTTGAACTTCTTGAAGAGATCCTTGGTGTACTTTGTTTGTGAGACAAAGGTACCCTCCTTAGATTGCTTGATTTGCAACCCAAGGAAGAATTTGAGTTCACTCATCATGGACATCTCAAACTTCTCCGACATGAGCTTTCCAAACTTCTTGCTAAAATCAGGGTTAGTTGAACCAAAGATAATATCATCAACATATATTTGGCACACAAATAGTTCACCATTAACCCTTTTAAGTGAGCAGTGTTGAGTCTATCTTTCCAATCTCAAAGCCTTTTTCAAGAAGAAAGCTAGTCAAGCATTTGTACCAAGCTCTAGGAGCTTGTTTAAGACCATAAAGAGCTTTGTGCAACTTGTAAACATGATTAGGCTTTTTGGGATTCACAAATCCAGGAGGTTGTTTCACAAATACTTCCTCCTCAATTTCACCATTTAAGAAAGCACTTTTGATATCCATTTGATAGAGAGTAATATCATGGTGATTGGCATAAGCAAGAAGAATGCGAATGGACTCAAGTCTAGCAACGGGGGCATAGGTCTCACCATAGTCCATACCTTCGACTTGTGTGTAACCTTGAGCTACAAGACGAGCCTTGTTGCGGATGACTTGTCCATCTTCATCTTGCTTGTTCCGAAACACCCATTTGGTTCCAATGACGTTTTGATCATCCTTGGGCTTCTCTACCAAAGTCCATACCTTGTTCCTCTCGAAGTTGTGTAGCTCTTCGTGCATAGCATTCACCCAATCCGGGTCTTCAAGTGCTTCTTCTACCTTCATAGGTTCAATACTAGAGATAAATGAGTAATGCTCACAAAAGTTAGCTAAGCGAGTTTTAGAGCGAGTAATTCTCCCGGAGTTGATGTCGTTCATCATTTGTTCCACGGGATGATTTTTCTTGATTCTTGCTCGGACTCGGGATAGCTTTTGTTGAGGTTGTGGCTGAGCTTCCTCATCATCTTCATTTTCCTCTTCTTCTTCTTCATTGTTGTTGGTATTGTCTTGAGGCGGTGGAGAAGGAGGTTGTGGTGGATTGGAAGTGCAACTAATCCCCGGGTGGTTTTGGTAATTAATAACAACATATATATCATTGAACTAATCATTTCTTGAGAATATTTCAGAAAGTTCAGTGATATGGGTATGGCAATGACTGATGATGTGGACCCCTCAAAATTCTAAGGAAAACATTGGCAAAAGCTCAAGACTCCATTTTTGGTTTAGTGATCCAAGATCACATTGAGTCCATAGGAAAGCCAATACTATTAAAAGGGGATGAGGTTATGGTGATGATCTGGTTGCTCTAAAGTGCTTAGTGATTTATCTCTCAAACTATCAGCAATCTTTCATTCCAACATAAACCCATAAGTAATCTCGGTCCCACCGATTCCAAACTCAGTCACACCGAGATGAACCACCTCGACCATATAGCCAAACCCTAAAATTTCGGATTTTCCGATTCCAAACTCGGTCATACGAAATTGGTGTTGCCAAGCTTCAGAACATTCAGACTCAAATCGGTGTCACCGAGATGAGAAAGTCGGTCCCACCGAGATTGGCAAACCCTAGACTTTGGAAGAATCGGACTAACCGAGATTGTATTTTCGGTCCCACCGAAAATCCCAACGTTCACAAGATTTGAACTTTCGGTCTCACCGAGTTGTCAACTTCGGTCTGACCGAGATTGGTCAAATGTGTGTAACAGTTGGATTTTATGTGGAGGCTATAAATACCCTCCACCTCCTCTTCATTCGTGGAGAGAGCCATCGAAAGAACTACCACTCCTACCTTACATTTACGAGAAGAAAACTACCTACCCTTGTGTTGAGATCAAGTTGCTCCACTCCCACCATATGAAACTTGATTTCTAGCCTTCCCAAGTTGCTTTCCACTCAATCCTTTCTTCCACCACAGCCAAAATCAGTGAGGAGAGTTGAGTGTTGGGGAGATTATCATTTGAAGCACAAGAGCAAGGAGTTCATCATCACCAACCCCATCTATTACCTTTTGGAGGTGGTGCCTCCTAGATTGGTTAGGTGTCGCTTGGGAGCCTCCGTCATGATGTGGAGTTGAACCAAGGAGTTTGTAAGGGCAAGGAGATCGCCTACTTCGTGAAGATCTACCCCGAGTAAGGCTAGTCCTCCGTGGGCGTAAGCCATGATGGCATAGACAAGGTTGCTTCTTCGTGGACCCTTCGTGGGTGGAGCCCTCCGTGGACTCTCGCAGCCGTTACCCTCCGTGGGTTGAAGTCTCCATCAGCGTGGATTGACGATAGCACCACCTATCGGAACCACGAGAAAAATCTCCGTGTCTCCAAATTGCGTTTGCTCTTCTCCACCTCTCATTTACTATCGTGCAATTTACTTTCCGCTGCCACAACTCTAGAATTGCATGTGTAGGGTGATACTTGACTTGGTTATCATTGTGAACTTGCTAAAATCTACTCCAATCAAAAGGCTAAACTTTTAAGTTGTCAAGTAGTCTAATCACCCCCTCTAGACATACTTCCGATCCTACAAGTGGTATCGAGCTTTGGTCTCCATTGGATTGGTTTCCATTGCATTGGACTCCATAAGCTTGGTTTCACAACCTAGGAGAGTATGGCGTCTAGTGAGGTAATTTCCGTAGAGGTCCTTACTTTGATGGTTCAAACTTTGCTAGTTGGAAGCATAAAATGAAAATGCATATTCTTGGACATAACCACGCATGGGGCATTATTTGTGTTGGCTTGCAAGGTGAGTTCTTGAGGAATGAAAAGTTCGGATCGCGAAGCTCTGCGGATGAGTTGCGGATGTTCTGAAACAATGCTCAAGCTTGTGACATTCTCTTCAATGCTTTGTGTCCCGAGGAGTTCAACAAGATCAGCCGTCTTGAGAATGCAAAAGAGATTTGGGATACTTTGGTGAAATGCACGAAGGTACCGAGTCCGTGAAGGAATCAAAGCTAGATGTTCTTCAAGGTCGACTTGACAAGTTCAAGATGAAGGAAGGTGAAGGAGTCATTGAAATGTACTCTAGGCTTGCTCTCATCACCAATGAGATGGCAGGCTTAGGAAGTGAAGAAATGACCGACCGATTCATCATCAAGAAGATTCTCGAGCTTTGGATGGAAAGTATGACACCGTGTGCACTTTGATCCAAATGATGCCAAACTACAAAGATCTCAAGCCTACCAAGTCATTGGAAGGATTGTTGCTCATGAGATGACACTTAAAGATAAGGAAGAGCTTCACAACAAGTCAAGTGGTGCTTACAAAGCTGCAGTTGAAGCTCCCACAACCTCAAGTGACAAGTTAGTTTCCAATGAAGAGATAAGCCTAATGGTGAAGAACTTCAACAAATTCTACAAGAGTAGAAGCAAGGAAAGAAGCTCAAAGTCTAGATCATATGATGAAAAGAGATCTTCTAGTCGTGATCGAAACTGCTACAATTGTGGAAGACCGGACACTACTCAAATGAGTGTTCGACTCCCCACAAGAGAAGAAAGAATCTCCAAGAAGAAGAAGCTCAAGAGAAGAGTCGCCTCGAAAGAGAGAAGGAGTAGAGATGATCGTTATGAGCGAAGATCCTCTCGGAGAAGCAAGGATTCGGAAAGGAAAGACAAGTCATCAAGGAGCTACACAAGAAGAAAACATCAAGCTCATGTTGGTGAATGGGTTTCGGCTCCGACTCAAACAATCACTCGAAAGAAGCTATCACTCCAACTCGAATCTGATCAAGATGAAGGTGTTGCGGTCTTGCTCTCGTGTCCTCCAACTCCAACTCCTATGACATATTTGATTCACCAAATGAGGGAATTGGAAGATGCTTCATGGCAAAAGGCCCCAAGGTATCACACCTGAGAGTTTATTGACTTTGATAGTGATGAGGATGACTTGCTTGGTGAAGATGAGCTTTTACATGATAAATCTAGTGAGCTTAGTAATGATGAACATGCTAGTAGTCTTTATAGTCGAGAAGAGTCGAATGACAATGCTATGAAGGAGATTGAGCGACTAACTAAAGAACTAAACACTCTTAAGTTAGCTCATGAAACAACTCAAGAAGATCATAGAGAGCTCCTAAGATCTCATGAGAAGCTACGCTCGAGAAGCTCAATCTAGAGCAAGAACATGAGTTTCTAAAAGCTATCAATGACGATCTTGAAAGAAGAGTTCTTCATATCTTGCCAAACGACTTCTCTTGTCTAATTTCTTGCCACCTATCAAAACCAAACATGACAAGCATAAAAAATTCTTCATCTAGTAGTAACAATAATCATGCTAAATCAAATGTTGTTACTTCTAGTAATTCTCTTGATTCCACTAACAATGTTTCAAGCCAAGTTTCACTTGAGCAAGAAAATAGTCTATTGAAAGGGATTATAGAAAGGTGTCTACAAGAGTCTTGCGGAAGCAAGAGCTTTGAGAAATTGTTACAAGCAAGGAAGACACCGAAGAATCAAGGAATTGGTTTTGAGCGAAAGTTCAACGCCGAGGTGTTGAATGGGAAGAAGGTCAATATCCCACTCCAAAGTTTGTTTCTCAAGAGAAGAAGTATGATCCTACTTCTTCAAATGAGGAACAAGCTCAAGATGACCTTCCACCACAAGACCACAAGCTAAAAGGCAAGGACAAGCTTCAAGAGGAGATTGATGCATTTATTGAAGCACCCAAGGCCATGGTCAAGTGGGTTCCCAAGGCAACTTCAAGTTCTACTTGACAAGCTCAACTACTACCCCAAGGATTCCCATCAAGATGATGTGGATCCCAAGAAGAAGAACTAGAGAGTTCTTGAGGGTGACTCATAATATACTTCACTCATATTCTTTTTGGCAAGAACTTGTGCAATCAACTTCCACATCTTGCACTAGTTCATGGAGTCACAAATCCTCATGTTGGTAAGTCAAGGGACAAGGTAATCATTGCTTTCATGGACATCATCTATTGTGTACATCAATCTATGTCCATGGATATTTTTGTTTGTTCCTTGTGGGACTAACCCATGTAGGTATTGAAAGTGCCCAAATCCTAAGGATTGCTCCCAACTCTTGGTGATCTTCATCAACATTGAGCATCCACATCTTCAACATCTACATGAAGTCTTCAACGACAACCCAAGGTTAGTTTGACCCTTTAAAAGGGGTTCTCACATCAAGGGGGAGCTTTGCTCTAAAGAAATGAGCCAAAGCATCTTCTAATGATGTGAACACATCAATGCTTTATGGAAAAGTGGTAACCCCACTTGTGCTTAAACGATGAGTATGACCTATGATCAAATGTTCTCATTTGACTCCTAAGTCAATATGCTCATATATAGATGACATAGTCATCGCCAAATTGTGTGCTAGCTGTTAGTGTTTTGTTTGTGCATGTTTGACACATATTTCATTTGCTATCTTATTGTGTGAGCATGTTGGATGCATGATTTTATCCATTCGAGGACATCCATTTGTTGCTTTGGTCTTTTGGTTTTTTTTTCTTTTTTGACCAAATGGATGGACAAGAATGCCTAAGTTCCTCCCTAGCTATCTATGCTTTCTTGTCTCAAACTCTATTCATGCTTATATCACAAACTTTGAACAAGACTTTTTGGACGGATCGAGTGAGGAGCACTTTCGGAGCCACCGATCCGTCAAAAGCCTAACTTCCAAAACCTTCTAAGTACTTTCGGTCAAACCGATATACTCAAATCGGACGGACCAAATCACTTGGATTGATCTAGGTTTTCACCTCGGTGAAACCGAGTTACAAATTTCGGCGTGACGAAGTGTGTAATCGCACGCAGATTAACCATCTCGGTCCCACCGAAGTTTTCAACTCGGTCCCACCGACAAATGAAGGGTATATATACCCGAGGACAGCGCGTTGATTACTTCTTCAAAGCGCCTCGCCCTCAAACCCTTATTTGCCGTCGCCGTGGTCTTTGGATCGTCTCCGCCATCACCTGTGCGCCCTCGCCTCGGGTCTCCATCGCCGTCAACGGTCTTTCTCATCGCGCCGTTGCCGCCGTAGTGAAGCTCCACCGCATTGGGTGAGTTTCATCCCTCTCGTGCTCCAACCGCTGATTCTACGCACGATAGGTTTTGCCTAGTTTCTTGCCAAGATTGAAATCATTCTATCCAGCAGATTAGATCATAGAACAAAATTCGAGTGAAAATTTTAGGGTTAGGTTTCCGCCGAACACATCTCGGTGTGACCGATTCTACATTCTCGGACTGACCGATTTGGCCTCTGGTCATTGCCTTTGCACTTTTCGGTTAAACCGAAGTTGTGCAAATCGGTAAGACCGAAGTGAGGATTTAGTGAAACCCTAGTGCTCTCGGCTGGACGAAACCCATTTCGGTCCAACCGAAAGGGGTGTATGTGGTCTGTTTAGACACTTCGGATTCACCGAATTTATAGACTCGGTCAGACCGACATGTATTCTGTGAAAACCTAAGACTAAAGTTTGAACTCATTCTTTTTGCAAAACCCTCTGCAGTTTGTGATAACTCTTCTATTCTGCCTATACCTATTCTATTCACAGGTTGTCAGTCATGTCTAATGGAAGTGACAGTCAGAACAGGTCTGAATTGCCAGTTCATAATGATGCTCATCCTCGAGCTGAAAATATGAAGGAAAGGAAGGATAAAGGTCTCAGGCTATGGAGGCAAGTTGATCCATATGCCACCAGGAGAAGGACAGCAGTTGACCCAAGGTTCCACACAAGAGAGCAACAAGACTTTTATGAGGCAGGTGCTCATGGATAAGAAGCCAATTGTTCTTGACACGGAGATATGTAGACCGGATTACATCGATAGTGAAGAGCACGAGACTATTTCCCACATGTGCATGAAAGCTTCACCGCTTGTGGGATTGCGAGTTTGTTGGTCGAAATTGACCGCTTGGAATGATGAGATGATCATGCGGTTCTATGCCACCGCACACTTCTATCCGGATGGCGTAATTGTATGGATGATGAAGGACGAGATTCCATTCAGCAGTTGAAGAATGGAGAGCGTTCTTGAATGCACCGATATCAAGGGATGATGATGTTGATATCTATGGCATTCGAAGAAGAATCACGAGTCTATGAAGAACATGTACAATGAGGTACACGAGAAGGATGTAGAGATATGGAAGCTTGGATCAGTTTATTATCTTGAGGCGGGTCTCCCAACCACCAACACCATTACGAGGCATACTTTGATGCCTAAGTCGAGACCACCGCATGATAAGAGGGTATTCTATCAACATGCTACACATTCTAGATCGAAGACACCTTTTAAGGTGATGGACACGATAGTAGAGACTATCAAGAGGACAAGACAGACGGAAAGAGGTCGTGTGGGTTTGCTCCGCATATTCGGATGCTCATTAATGCCAAGTTTGGCACGGACACCTACATTGGATAGACCCCACTTGCCACTGCAGCTGAACACGAAGATAACGAAGTTGTGATGGTGAGGATGCTCCCACATCTGTCGAAGGACGTGCTAAGTCTGAAGCTGCCAAACAAGCTAAAGCCGAGAAGGAAGCAAGCAAGAAAAGCCCAAGAGCGTTGGAGAACAACTTCTTGAAGCCACTCGGAGAATTGAGCTACGCTGGCCAGATAGTGCGATCTCGGAGAGCCTTGAGAGGATAGTTGAAGATAAGTTCCATGCTCGGATGTCAAAGCTGATCAAGTGCAGTCACCGCCAACAAGCTTGAGGCGGACATTGAGGAAGCTAAGAGGAGAAGGCAGAACTCATGAGGAGATGGAAGGTGATATGGTTCGGGATGACTATGAGCAGCTGCTGCAGTGCCCACAAAGCCCAGATCATTTGCTATTCCAATGTGAGACCCAGGGCTACTACATCAGCACCTCCTACAGCTCCGTCGGTTCTAGCACCGGCTCCAATATCCACTCCTCCAGCTCCACAGACTTGGCAAGCTTTTGCAGATGCAGCTATCTCCACTCCATCGACGCAGACAGAGCCGCCCGCAGTGAGTCCCGGCGGCGATTAGCTCTATACCTTCGAACTTTTGGTAACTTGTTGCCAAAGGGAGAAATTGTATAGATCATAGGGCTTCGAGAGAGAGTGCTCGTTTTGCTCTTTCGTTTGCGGTTTTCCTTGAGATACTTTTGAGTTCTTTGAGACATGTCGTGTGTTTGATACTACGTTTGCTCGATCTTGATGAGTGCTTGATCATCTTGTGCTTAATGTGTGCTTATTGCTTATCATATTCCATTCATATCTTGTATGATCACTTACTCATGTCTTGGTGATTGGGTGCATGTTATTCATTCTTATCATTTTGTGCGCTCCACCAAGATGTATGTGACATGGAAGAGTGACCCATGATCCTAATCGATTGTGCATTTGCATTCAAGCATAAATCTTAAATAATGCACAAATTTAGGGGAGCTCTTGCTTATCACATACTTCTCAAAGCGACGATGTTATTCATTGATTATATCATTTGTCGAAGCTTTGATCTATATGTTGTCATCAATTACCAAAAGGGGAGATTGAAAGTGCAACTAATCCCGGGTGGTTTTGGTAATTAATAACAACATATATATCATTGAACTAATCATTTCTTGAGAATATTTCGAAAGTTCATTGATATGGGTATGGCAATGACTGATGATGTGGACCCTCAAAATGCTAAGGAAAACATTGGCAAAAGCTCAAGACTCCATTTTTGGTTTAGTGATCCAAGATCACATTGAGTCCATAGGAAAGCCAATACTATTAAAGGGGATGAGGTTATGATGATGATCTGGTTGCTCTAAAGTGCTTAGTGATTTATCTCTCAAACTATCGGCAATCTTTCATTCCAACATAAACCCATAAGTAATCTCGGTCCCACCGATTCCAAACTCACCACACCGAGATGAACCACCTCACCATATAGCCAAACCCTAAAATTTGGATTTTCCGATTCCAAACTCGGTCATACGAAATTGGTGTTGCCAAGCTTCAGTAACATACGTACTCAAATCGGTGTCACCGAGATGAGAAAGTCGGTCCCACCGAGATTGGCAAACCCTAGACTTTGGAAGAATCGGACTAACAGAGATTGTATTTTCGGTCCCACGAAAATCCCAACGTTCTAAGATTTGAACTTTCGGTCTCACCGAGTTGTCAACTTCGGTCGACCGAGATTGGTCAAATGTGTGTAGCAGTTGGATTTTGTGTGGAGGCTATAAATACCCTCCACCTCCTCTTCATTCGTGGAAGAGCCATCGAAAGAACTACCACTCCTACCTTACATTTACGAGAAGAAAACTACCTACCCTTGTGTTGAGATCAAGTTGCTCCACTCCCACCATATGAAACTTGATTTCTAGCCTTCCCAAGTTGCTTTCCACTCAATCCTTTCTTCCACCACAGCAAAATCGGTGAGGAGAGTTGAGTGTTGGGGAGATTATCATTTGAAGCACAAGAGCAAGGAGTTCATCATCACCAACCCCATCTATTACCTTTTGGAGGTGGTGCCTCCTAGATTAGTTAGGTGTCGCTTGGGAGCCTCCGTCATGATGTGGAGTTGAACCAAGGAGTTTGTAAGGGCAAGGAGATCGCCTACTTCGTGAAGATCTACCCCGAGTAAGGCTAGTCCTCCGTGGGCGTAAGCCATGATGGCATAGACAAGGTTGCTTCTTCGTGGACCCTTAGTGGGTGGAGCCCTCCGTGGACTCTCGCAGGCCGTTACCCTCCGTGGGTTGAAGTCTCCATCAGCGTGGATTGACGATAGCACCACCTATCGGAACCACGAGAAAAATCTCCGTGTCTCCAAATTGCGTTTGCTCTTCTCCACCTCTCATTTACTATACGTGCAATTTACTTTCCGCTGCCACAACTCTAGAATTGCATGTGTAGGGTGATACTTGACTTGGTTATCATTGTGAACTTGCTAAAAATCTACTCCAACCAAAAGGCGAAACTTTTAAGTTGTCAAGTAGTCTAATCACCCCCCCTCTAGACATACTTCCGATCCTACATGGATCTTCTTGTTGCACTTCCTCATCTTGGTGAGTTCCACTTGTGGAGGCCTCCATGTTGCCTTGAGGTTCATCTCGCCGTGAGGTAGGGGGCTCCACATATGTAGATGAGGTACTCTCCTTCACTTCCATGGGACGGATCTTTCCAATAGATAAATATTGGATTGCTTCTGATGGGTCCTTGTCTCCTACATCAATAGGCATTTGCTCTACTTGCGAGCCATTAGATTCATCAAACTTCACGTCTACCGTCTCTTCAACCTTTCGGGTGAAATTATTGTAGACACGGTAGGTGTGGGAGTTTGATCCATAACCAAGAAAAAAACCTTCATGAGTTTTAGGAGCAAATTTAGACCGACGATGCTTATCAAGGATGTAGCATTTCGAACCAAAGACACGAAAGTATCCCACTTGGGGTTTGTTACCAGTGAGGAGCTCGTATGATGTCTTGCCGAGGAGCTTATGAAGATAAAGCCTGTTGATAGCATGACAAGCTGTCTCGACCGCTTCCCCCAAAAGTGCTTGATGTCTTGTATTCATCAAGCATCGTTCTCGCCATCTCTATGAGCGTTCAGTTCTTCCTCTCAACAACTCCATTTTTTGAAGAGTGTATGCGTGGCGAGCACTCATGTAGAATCCCTTCCTCATCGAGAAAAGAGTCTACATTGGCGTTCTTGAACTCCGTTCCATTGTCCTCCGAACTTTCTTGATCTTCACCTCAAATTGATTTTGGGCCTTTTTGGCGAAGGTTTTGAAGATTCTCCGAACCTGTGATTTGTCATCAAGGAAAAATACCCACGTAAATCTGGAATAATCATCAACTATAACTAGACCAAAGGAGTTACCACCAAGGCTTTTGTAAGCATTGGGACGAAGAGATCCATATGAAGAAGCTCAAGCGGTCTCCTTGTGGTCATGATGTTCTTCACGGATGACTTCCACCTACTTGTTTTCCTGCTTGACAAGCACTACAAAGTCTATCTTTGTCAAAGAAAACATCTTTAACGCCAAGAATATGATCACCTTTGATCAGCTTGTCTAGATTACATACCAACATGTCCAAGCCTTCTATGCCATAACCAACCTTTAGAGGATTTAGCAATGAAGCAAGCTCTAGGTTGGGCTTTCTTAGTGAAATCAACAATATATAGATCACCTCTACGGATCTGCAGTAAGCGCCATGTTATGATTGTCACGACGAAAGACTTGGCAACCTACTTGATGAATAGCACATTGAATCCAAAGTCACTAATCTAGACACGGAAAGTAAATTGTATCCAAGAGATTCTACAAGCATGACATTTTGAATAGAGCTATCATGAGATATGGCCACCTTACCAAGGCCAAGTACCTTACCCTTGGAGTTGTCTCCAAAAGTCACATACTTGCGTGGACCATCGTTCTTTGCAAGCTCTCGAAACATGTCTTTGTCTCCGGTCATGTGGTCGGTGCATCCACTATCAAGAATCCACTCTTTTCCACGGACATGTAGTCTCTCAGTTTGCCATAAGATTGAGACTCTTCATGATCTTGTCTAGCTCGGTGTCCTAATCGGAGTAATCATCATCATGCTCATGCTCATCATCATATTGACCCATAGATTGTTCGTCATCAACACCTAGGTCAATTTGATAACTTCTTGCATTAGTTTTGTCAATGTGACAATAATCATCGGAATGCAATACAAGAGCATTTCTAATTAGAACATTGATAAGACCGGGATCACCCTTCTTTTTCATAAGATCACGGAGCTCAAAGAAGCATTTATCAAAGTTGGGATCATTAGAGTAGCATCATATCAAATTCAATAGTCTTGTATAGAATTTCATCAAGACCTCTCAAAGAGTAGTCCGGATAAAGTTCTTTCAAGAACTTCCACATAGCATAGGCGCACTCAAAGTTTGTAATGAGCTTAAGCATGTTATCGGGTAACCCTCTAATGATAAGATTTACAGTCCTAAGGTTACGAAGCAAATCAAGCTCTTCATCCATGGTAGGGTGCAAGGGGTCAAATGGAGGCACATAGGGGGTCTCAACATATTTGCACAAATTGTATGTCTTAAAGATAATAAGCATTTCAATCCTCCACGAGTTATAGGACACTCCATTAAGAATAGGCACTCTATGGCTAACACTCCCAAACGTAGACACGTCCATCTTCCTCCAATGGTGTGTAAACCAAAGCAATGGAGTCCAATGCTCTGATACCAATTGTAGGATCGAAGAAGGTGAGAGTGTCTAGAGGGGGGGTGATTAGACTACTCAACAAGATAAAATTTCTGTCTTTTATCAAGGATAGATTTTGGCAGATTTTGCATAACACACAAGTCAAGTAGCACACTACACATGCAATTCTAGAGTATGGGCAGCGGAAAGTAAATTGCACAAGTAGTAAAGAGAAGTGGAGAAGATCAAACGCAATTTGGAGACGCAATGATTTTTCTCGTGGTTCCGATAGGTGGTGCTATCGTACTTCCACGTTGATGGAGACTTCAACCCACGGAGGGTAGCAGCTGCGAGAGTCCACGGAGGCTCCACCCACGAAGGGTCCACGAAGAAGCAACCTTGTCTATTCCATCATGGCCTCGCCCACGGAGGGCTAGCCTTACTCGGGTAGATCTTCACGAAGTAGGCATTCTCCTTGCCCTTACAAACTTCTTGGTTCAACTCCACATCTCGATGTGGAGGCTCCCAAGCGACACCTAACCAATCTAGGAGGCACCACCCTCCAAAAGGTCATAGATGTTGTAGATGATGATGAACTCCTTGCTCTTGTGCTTCAAATGATAATCTCCCCAACACTCAACTCTCCTCACTTGATTTGGCTGTGGTGGAAGAAAGGATTGAGTGGAAAGCAACTTAGAAGGCTAGAGATCAAGCTTCATATGGTGGGAGTGAAGCAACTTGATCTCAACACAAGGGTAGGTAGTTCTCTTCTCGAAATGTAAGGTAGGAGTGGTAGTTCTTTACGATGGCTCTCCACGAATGAAGAGGGGTGGAGGGTATAAATAGCCTCCACAAAAATCCAACCGTTACACACATTTGAGCAATCTCGGTGGGACCGAAGTTGACAACTCGGTGAGACCGATAGTTCAAATAATGTGAACGTTGGGATTTTCGGTGGGACCGAAAATACAATCTCGGTTAGTCCGATTCGTGCAATGACAAGAGCATGCCAATTTCGGTGGGAACGACTTCATCATCTCGGTGACACCGATTTGATGACAGAAGGTTACAGAAGCTTGGCCACTCATATTTCGGTGAGACCGAGTTCAGAATCGGAAAATCCGAGTTTGCTAGGGTTTGGCTTATGGCTGAGGTGGTTCATCTCGGTGTGGCTGAGTTTGGAAAATCGGTGGGACCGAGATTACTTATGAGTGTATATGGCGGTGAAAGTTGCGATAGTTTAGGAGATGTATCACTAAGCACTTGAGCAACGGATCATCATCATAACCTCATCCCTTTTAATAGTATTGGCTTTTCCTATGGACTCAATGTGATCTTGGATCACTAAACCAAAAATGGAGTCTTGAGCTTTTGCCAATGCTTGCCTTAGCATTTTGGGGGGTCCACCACTTCAGTCCTTTTGCCATGCCAATGTGATTGAATTTCCTGAAACATACTTGATAAAAGCATTAGTCCAACCACAAAGTATGTTGTCATTAATTACCAAAACCACCCAGGGAGCAAATGTGCTTTCACCGCCGAATACAAAGATCTGTCCGGGGAGAAAAGTCTCACCCTGGACTGCGTTGTTGTTGATTGAAGAAGCCATCAAGCCTGTCGATGACGACACAGAGGAACTCTCAATGGAAGCACCAATGTCGGTGTCAAAACCGGCGGATCTCGGGTAGGGGGTCCCGAACTGTGCGTCTAGGCGGATGGTAACAGGAGACAAGGGACACGATGTTTTTACCCAGGTTAGGGCCCTCTAGATGGAGGTAAACCCTACTCCTGCTTGATTAATATTGATGATATGGGTAGTACAAGAGTGGATCTACCACGTGTCAGGACCCCGACTCAATGCCACATAGATCTAGCCTGTAACACATCATATCACTTTGCGGCCTCACGCACGGTATCCCCACGGGTGTCGCCTTACCTTTGCCCGGGACCGTTTGCGCCTTTTGGCACACGTATATGGTAGTGTCGCTAGCATCCATATGATAAGGAGCCCGGGCTGACATGACTAGTCGTAAACCCAAAGTGGCACAAACTTACGAGGACAGCATCCATGACCCGAAGATCGAGCGTGTCGGTCATCGGTGAGTGAATCCAGGTGTAGCACTTTGGGCTAGCAGGACTCGGTGAACCGGGCAGAAGCGGGCTAACAGGACTCCTACATTCATCGCGACATTTCCCGAGGGGACGAACCTTTGGAGCGAAGAAGGACACATGCCGGCCAGCCTAAGTGTTCCGGAGCAGTAGCAAGCTACCATGGCTCAGTGGAAACACTAGGAGACATTTCCCGGTAAGAGAGGCTACTAAGGATAAACAACTAGATAGTCAGATCCCACACATACCAAGCATTTCAACAACATACACACAATATGCTCGATATGTGCAAATACAACATGGCATCACAACATGACTCTACAACTCGAGTATTTTATTCAATAGGCTCCGAGGAGCGAGATATTACAAACATGGGTCTCGTGACCCAACAATCAGAGCATACAAGTCAAAACACATGCGGAAGCTTAACATGTCTGAGTACAGACATCTAGAAATGAAAAAGGCTGAGAAGCCTGACTATCTACTAGATCCTGCCGAGGGCACAAGATCGTAGCTGAGGTAACAAGCTAAACGTCGAAGTCCACGCGGAACTACTAGTAAGACGGAAGTCTCTCTGCAAAAACATAAAATAGGCAAACGTGAGTACAAATGTACCCAGCAAGACTTACATCAGAACTAACTACATATGCATCATTATCAACAAAGGGGGTGGTGGAGTTTAACTGTTGCAAGCCAGCTTTGACTCGGTGGCTAACTTTGAACTACATTGCAAGTAACTCTTTTGAGGTGGCGCACGAGTCCACATATTCACCATATCAATACACCACTATGGATCTGCTCCCGTCTCCCTCACGAGAACGCCATCCATAGCACTCACGCTTATCTTGCGTATTTTAGAGTATCCACTTTCACTTGTCTATGAACTATGCAAGGGGTCCAAGTTTCCATATCCGAGAATCCGGCTATTGAATAGATAATGATAACCTGCAGGGTGTACTTCTTCACACACGCTCTCGCCACTTACATACAGACACGTCATGTATCTCGGCAACCTTCAAGCGGAAGCGGTGAGGGAGTCGGCCACGACCTACCTAAACACTCAAGTCTCTCGTCCGGGTTTATCGCATATTCGGGTTCCATCCGCAAGGAGATCCGGCGGGGTGTCGCTCACGGCCCCAAGCGATGTGAGCGGGGTTCCCAAGCCCACCTCGGCGGGTGGATCTCACGCTTGGTACACCGTGCCCTTGTGCCTAGTCATCCCAAGCCCACTTGTACAGGTGCCACTTGGTAGACTACTAACACTACCTACAAACACCGAAACTAGTTGCAACTCTGGACAAAGAACAAGGGTGATTAAGAAGCCGAGAGGGTCAATTAAGGATCCCAATGTGTGGTAGTAGCTGTTCATGGATCACAAACACGTAACTCAGTTCTGAGGGCGGCTGCAATGAGACAACCCACCATGTACTCCTACATGGCCTCTCACCGCTACCTTTACCAAATTGTGTTCACACACTTAGCTCTCAGCAGTAGGACATGTTCACACACCTCCAATTCATTCCCGATGAATCGGACTGACACAACTCTAAGCAATAGCAGGCATGACAAACAAGCATGAATGAGTAGGCACATCGGGGCTCAAACAACTCCTACTCATGCTAGTGGGTTTCATCTATTCTTGTGGCAATGACAGTCATGCAGAGGAGGATAAAGGGTTCAACTACCGCAGCATGTAACAGTTGAAACGTTGTTGTCCTAATGCAGATAAAAGAGAGCAGGAGCGAGAGAGTGGGATTGTATCGAGAATGAACAAGGGGTTTTGCTTGCAGCACTTCGAAGATAATATAGTTCTCCATCGGTGTCATCGAATAATCGTCGGAACCACGTTTACTGAGAGGGGACAAACACCGGCAACAGAGAAGAAATACAATCAATGCAATGCACAATATGATGCATGATATGACATGGCAAAAATGGGTGTGTTTTGAGCTAATGCAACTAGCAGCAAGTTAAATGGAGTTGGTTTGAATCCAAGATTCAAATTCAAACTCCACATGTGGTTATTTAAATGCCATTAACATGTTTTCAGTTATACAGCAGGTATAACTTAGTTTGTCATGCATGAAAATGGTATAGATGGATAGATTGCATTTTTCGATCATTTTCATATATAAATCTTTTCAATCGAGCTACGGTTGAATTTATATGAATTTTAGAAGTTTGCAACATTTTCTCGAATTTCCTATTTAAGAATAAATCCGAGAAAAGGGTTTATTGCGTCGACTGGCGTAAGTGTGGCGTCGGCAAGTCAGCGGGCTGGTCGGGTCAAACCTGACCGATGGGGTCCATTGGTCGATTACCCGATGCAGCCTAGGGTCAATAACGGTGGAGTGCAGTCAATGAACCGTCGGCATGGTCAATCTTGACGCGTGGGTCCACCGGAATTAGACTAATTCTAACTAATTTCTTTAGTCGGTTAATTAAGCAGGTGGGGCCCGATTATGCGTGGGTCGGGGTGGTTAACCAGGTGGTTAGGCAGCTAATGACGGGTTAGCCGGCGATTAATCGCCGACGCTAAGCGCGATGCGGCGGCGATCGCCCGGCCGGTGTTCCGACCCGCGGCTTGCTTGCGGTTAGGCGCGTTGGGGAACTTCTTCTTTGCAGGGGCTTTGATGGTGGAAGTGGCATGTCTTTGGCGCCGGAGACAACATGGCGTCGACCACGACAATGGCCGGAGCTTCGGTCGAGTGCTTGGCGTGGGGCTGCGGGCGGTAGGGAAGAAGTGGTGGCCTAGATGGCACCCACGGGCCACCGAGCGCTCTGGTGCCACGGGGTTGGCGGAGGGCTCGGGGCAAGGGCTGGGCGGCCATGGCGGACGGCGGTGCTTTCGAACCTGTGGGCGAAGTCTTTGTGCACGGAACAAGCAAAGAAAAGGAGGAAGCGGGAAGGAGCTCACAGTGAACTTCGATGGCGTGGTCGATGAGGTCGGGGGCCTTGGAGCCCGCGAATCCACAGCGAGGTTGCGGCGGCGGATGTTGAAGATGAGGGCGGGGCGATCTTTGCGAGGCTCTTCCGCTCGCGTGGCTTGGCGGAGGCAGTGTAGAGGACGACGCGGGACTTCTTGGTGCGTCGGGGGCGTCACGGAGGCCGATGGCGTGGTGGTGCTCGTCGGCCACAGCTGCGGCCTTCGGTGGCTGTGTGTGAACACTAGGGGGAGAGAGTGGAGCCAGGGAGAGAGGGGAAGAGGCAGAGGGGTTCGTGGCAGCTCCTCGACGCGACTAGAGAGCTGGGGAGGCAGATAGGCTGTTGTCGGCGTGGCGCGCTCGCGCGGGGGCGTGCTCCGCTTCTCCTCTACCTTCTGGCAAGAGGAGGGGATGGTGGCGGCGGTGGTGGGCTAGGCCAGCTCTGGGCGGCCAGTGCGATCTTGGGCCGCCTGAGTAAGCAGTAACTTACTGGTAAGTTTACATTCTCTGTTTTCTATTATTACAGAATATTTAGGGCTTTTCTAAAAGTACCTAGACCCTTTCAAAAATAACTAAACTGCACATGCCTTTGTATAGAATATATCCAACATGGAACATTTCAGTTTAGGAGTATTTGGACATTTAAAATATTTTATAGAATTTAAATGTCCAAATTCAAATACTTATGATTTAATTCAAAGACCTTAGGATGACCTAGAAAATTGTGCATCATTTTTGTCGAGGTTTAAGACCAAGGCAAAGATGATAAACATTTTAGAAGGGCATTTCAGTTCATTGAAAATGATTTTATGTTGAACCTATTTGATTTGATCTGGTGCTAGGGTTTGAACAATCCCATTTCAACTTCATTTGAAAAGTTAAACATGATGCACACATGAAGGGCTAGCCTACTACATGCCAGGACCAGGGATGTGACAACTCACCCCTACTAAACAAGAATCTCGTCCCGAGATTCAAGCATAGGGTAAAATGAAGGGGGAACACAAACTAACATAATCTTCACGATCCAGGTTGCACTTCATAAGAACCTTGATCCGATCATCATCTTTGTCTCGACGTCTTGCTCTGAGAACTACATCCCACATGACAACAAGTAGAAAGGGAGAATTTTAGAAGAATCGATCTTCCTGAGATTTGGGCAACTTAGGATCATATTAATGATCACAAGATCAATTCATGGAATGAGACATAGAAACATCTCTGGAGCTGAGAGGCAAAACATGCATCAGGAGGGATGGAAGAAGCAATTTGACGAGGGTTTCAAGTAGCGAGGATAAACTGCCATGACTCCATAACGGGGTACCTTAGGGAGGGTGGCTCGTAGAATCATCCCTTAAGTGGCAAAAAGAATTACCTTTGATTCAAAGATCATTGAGGCTCTTTATACCATCTTAAGGCAAATCATAATCGATCATTTGAAGGAGTCCGGAAGAATGACATACCCGGACTAGTATGGATGATGTGGATTACCTTGTTGAGGAAAACAGAATGGATGATTTTAGTAACTGGGGAGAAGCTCACAGTAGAGAGTGAACCCACTGTTGGATTGGTTATAGCATAACCGAGGAAACTGAGAGCAATCCCAGTTAGTGACGATGATAACACCTAGCGCTTGCGTGTGCTCTCAAGAACTTGAGCATTTCCATAATCATCAAGGTTTTACCAACATCCGTGTCAAGGATGCTGACAACACAACATACTACCATGATGAATAGCGATGGACGATGCAGATGCAAAGGAAGATAACACTTTCTCAAATTTCACCTTAGCGAGACCAAGGGGACAAAATCTGGATGATTGACCGAGAGACATTTAGCACTCCGCTTCTAATGTTCTCCTTGATGTGCTAGTGTATCCCATTCATAGATATGGTTTGATATCTAGAACATCAAGTAAAAGGTCGGACTTCGGGAACACAAAAATCATAAGGCACAACTAGGGAGTAAATCCTACGAAGTCCTTATGGGAAGGTGGCCAACTTCTTCAATCAAGATACTACAATAATAGGTCTTCCGGAGGGGTGTGTTGGCCACGATATCCATTTTACCGGTTATCGCGAGACCGATATTATAGTTCTTGGGAAATGTTCCAACCATCATATCTGCCTGAGATTCAGATCTGGTTGGTGTCAGAATAATTCAGACTCATCGAGTCTAGAAAGAAAAATGAAAGTTTGCAACACAAACCGACGAGATGACGTTGCGAGATTCTCAGGAAAAGAACTACGATAGCAAGCTCCAAAACATGAGCTGGTTCTACTACAAACATGTGACGCGTTGTCCCAGACAAACACGACCACATGGTAGTCTTACAACAAAACACTACCGAGTTCAGATTGGGAACCATCATTGAAATAACGAAGTCTTGTGCATGTCCTTCTGGGCCCTTCAGGATTAGCACTTGAACTTCTTATCCTTGAACAAATCAATCAGTGGCTTGGTGTGCTAGGGATACATATAGAATGAAGGTAGCTAGTCTCACAAACCAATGTACACTTCGCACATGCATGATTGACTTGGAATGATTCCAGATGAAGCAACATTGACTTTCTCGAATTCACGGCGGCAACTTGCACCAAATGCACATGAATTCGAGGAAGCCACTTCTTCCATCCAAGCATAAGCTTCATGAGCGGAACATGAAGACATTGCTTACAAAGTTTCCAACACTAGCTGGATGTCCAACATGAATCATGGGGGAGACATAATGTTGCTGATGGGCTCAACAACAATTCATCCAGGTTTCCATGAGGATAGAGTTCCATAATTATGTGAACAAGTGATAGCATTGGTCAGACCCAAAAGTCATAATGGTGTATGCTCGAGGGATCAACCACGAGTAGGACAACATTATGAACATCGTTGGTTCTGATTTGACTTGACGATAGCCCATACTCAAGTCAAAGATTGGATAAGATGATAGATCCAATCACTGATCACGAGGACCAATTGATGAGGATATCATCTTTCTTCAACACACACGCACAAGGATATCCCTTGAGATGAACTGAGTCGGACAAGCTTTTATCTTCCAACTCTCCAAGTTGTTGTTTAGCTTCACCAACTAGCTCAGGGTATCCAACACAGATTCTTGGAGAAAGGGTGGTTTATAGGAAACCAACTTGATCACGAGCTCAACATAACAGTCAGGGGACAACCTGGTAATACTTTCGAGAAGATATTCGGAAAATCACGAACCACCGATATGTTACTAAGCTCGAGAACAATCTTGCTTTTCAGGGCAAGATGATATGATCAAAAGAGTGAGGGATTTGAAATAATCCTAACTCATTAATCGAAGAGTGCACTAGGAAAATGGACTAGGAAGCACAATCTATCTTAGAATGATGATTCAATAACCAACATGCTAAGAGTGAGAATATTGTCCATTTACTACCAAGCAACTAGTTGCTAGGAGTATTGATTTCACACATCATGATTCACTTGTCGGCATTCCAGTTACAATAACACGAGAACCGAGGAATGAACAATGATGGCAAGAAGTATCACTGCGTCAAGAATTTATAAGAGGTGGTGCAATTCTCATGACCCTCTTGACATAAAGATGGTAACACTCCAAGGTAGAACAGAACAAAAGCTGGATTGGCATTTTGATCTGTGGAATACAACTACTTTGACCCAATCCTAGATGTGGATGAGGTACTGGAGTTTGTTTCTCCTAGTCATTCCGAATAGAATGGCTTGACGGACCACAAGAGTAATAGGCATCGACGAACAAAGGCACGCATACTCTTGACTATCAATTGATAGACGAGGGTCAGGACACAACTAAAAAGAACAACTCAATGGAACAAATAACTTTCTGAGTTGTGGATGCATAGATTAGTATGTCGAGCGAAGCTCAACATTTCTTCCAGATAACCCATGCAGAAGGTAGAACTGGCAGATTCACAATATAAAATGGAGAACCCATCAAGAGCGCTCTGGTTGTGATCGCTTGGTTCAACGAGGAACTACTGCCATAAGTAGTTCATGGTATTTGGAAGAACGATATACCACGAACCTCGAGGCTATCACAAGGTTACTAATATCCTGAAGGGACTAGCAAACACTATCAACACGAGGTGAGTAGGGTGAATCTCGGGTTCAAAACCCAAGGAGTAGAATACCTACTACTAAATGGCATCACAGGATGCTTTCGAGAATGACGACCAGAATCATCGCACTGGGAAACAAATCATGGCTAGATTACTAGATGATCCCCTAGGACACCTAGGGTCATAATAAGAACTCCAACATATATGTCGAGGCAATAGAATACCTCAACTCAGCAATTAGTGTGATTAACCTGGCCCAAGGAACATCGGAACGGTAAGAAGGGATTTGCAAATGCATCAGACTATTTAGAAACCTGGGATGACTCGGACAGCATAACGGCTGTAAATGCTCAGAAAAGATTTGAGAGATGCTACAAAAATGGTGGCATAGCCACTCAAAAACACAATATCAAGGTTTCGAGATCAACAGTTATGAACATACGCAAGTAGTAAAACTGAACTGAGATTTGAAACTAACAATTCTATAGGTCTATGGTTTAGTACACGTCATCCTGATAGATAGATGAGAAAGCCTAGTTTCTTAATCCCCGTAGAAGGAAGAGGTTGACTCGGATCAGAAGGCCATGAGGGATAAGGAGTAAAAAGAACCTTACGTTCCCATCCCACAATCAATTCCCCTACATATAACTAAAGCATTTCTAGACTCAACTTCGACCAGTTTGGCTTGGTAATCCTCTGAGCGATCAAGCTCGATACCAAAGCTGTCGGGACCCGACTCAATGCCACATAGATCTAGCACAGTAACACATCATATCACTTTGCGGCCTCACGCACGGTATCCCCACGGTGTCGCCTTACCTTTGCCGGGACCGTTTAGCCTTTTGGCACACGTATATGGTAGTGTCGCTAGCATCCATATGATAAGGAGCCCGTGACATGACTAGTCGTAAACCCAAAGTGGCACAAACTTACGAGGACAGCATCCATGACCCAACATCGAGCGTGTCGGTCATCGGTGAGTGAATCCAGTGTAGCACTGGCTAGCGAGACTCGGTGAACCGGTCATGGCGGGCTAACAGGACTCCTACATTCATCGCGTGACATTTCCCGAGGGGCAGAACCTTTGGAGCGAAGAAGGACACATGCCGGCCAGCCTAAGTGTTCGGAGCGGTAGCAAGCTACCATGGCTCGATGGAAACACTAGGAGACATTTCCAGTAAGAGAGGCTACTAAGGATAAACAACTAGATAGTCGGATCCCACACATACCAAGCATTTCAACAACATACACACAATATGCTCGATATGTGCAAATACAACATGGCATCACAACATGACTCTACAACTCGAGTATTTTATTCAATAGGCTCCGAGGCGAGATATTACAAACATGGGTCTCGTGACCCAACAATCGAAACATACAAGTCAAAACACATGCGGAAGCTTAACATGTCCGAGTACGGACATCTAGAAATGAAAAAAGCCGAGAAGCGACTATCTACTAGATCTGCCGAGGGCACAAGATCGTAGCTGAGGTAACAAGCTAAACGTCGAAGTCCACGCGGAACTACTAGTAAGACGGAAGTCTCTCTGCAAAAACATAAAATAGGCAAACGTGAGTACAAATGTACCCAGCAAGACTTACATCAGAACTAACTACATATGCATCATTATCAACAAAGGGGGTGGTGGAGTTTAACTGTTGCAAGCCAGCTTTGACTCGGTGGCTAACCTGAACTACGACTGCAAGTAACTCTTTTGAGGTGGCGCACACGAGTCCACATATTCACCATATCAATACACCACTATGGATCTGCTCCCGTCTCCCTACGAGAACGCCATCCATAGCACTCACGCTTATCTTGCGTATTTTAGAGTATCCACTTTCACTTGTCTATGAACTATGCAAGGGGTCCAAGTTTCCATATCAGGAATCCGGCTATTGAATAGATAATGATAACCTGCGGGGTGTACTTCTTCACACACGCTCTCGCCACTTACCGCCTGTACCGTCATGTATCTCGGCAACCTTCAAGCGGAAGCCAGGCGAGGAGTCGGCCACGACCTACCTAAACACTCAAGTCTCTCGTCGGGTTTATCGCATATTCGGGTTCCATCCGCAAGGAGATCCGGCCGGGTGTCGCTCACGGCCCCAAGCGATGTGAGCAGGGTTCCCAAGCCCACCTCGACGGGTGGATCTCGCTTGGTACACCGTGCCCTTGTGCCTAGTCTGTCCCAAGCCCACTTGTGCGGGTGCCACTTGGTAGACTACTAACACTACCTACAAACACCGAAACTAGTTGCAACTCTGGACAAAGAACAAGGGTGATTAAGAAGCCGAGAGGGTCAATTAAGGATCCCAATGTGTGGTAGTAGCTGTTCATGGATCACAAACACGAACTCGGTTCACGAGGGCGGCGCAATGAGACAACCCACCATGTACTCCTACATGGCCTCTCACCTTACCTTTACCAAATTGTGTTCACACACTTAGCTCTCAGCGGTAGGACATGTTCACACACCTCCAATTCATTCCCGATGAATCGGACTGACACAACTCTAAGCAATAGCAGGCATGACAAACAAGCATGAATGAGTAGGCACATCGGGGCTCAAACAACTCCTACTCATGCTAGTGGGTTTCATCTATTCTTTGTGGCAATGACAGGTCATGCAGAGGATAAAGGGTTCAACTACCGCAGCATGTAACAGTTGAAACGTTGTTGTCCTAATGCAGATAAAAGAGAGCGAGAGCGAGAGAGTGGGATTGTATCAGAATGAACAAGGGGGTTTTGCTTGCCTGGCACTTCTGAAGATAATATAGTTCTCCATCGGTGTCATCGAATAATCGTCGGAACCACGTTTACTGAGAGGGGACAAACACCGGCAACAGAGAAGAAATACAATCAATGCAATGCACAATATGATGCATGATATGACATGGCAAAAATGAGTGTGTTTTGAGCTAATGCAACTAGCAGCAAGTTAAATGGAGTTAGTTTGAATCCAAGATTCAAATTCAAACTCCACATGTGGTTATTTAAATGCCATTAACATGTTTTCAGTTATACAGCAGGTATAACTTAGTTTGTCATGCATGAAAATGGTACAGATGGATAGATTGCATTTTTCTGATCATTTTTCATATATAAATCTTTTCAATCTGAGCTACGGTTGAATTTATATGAATTTTAGAAGTTTGCAACATTTTCCGAATTTCCTATTTAAGAATAAATCCAGAAAAGGGTTTATTGCGTCGACTGGCGTAAGTGTGACGTCGGCAAGTCAGCGGGCTGGTCGGGTCAAACCTGACCGATGGGGTCCATCGTCGATTACCCGATGCAGCCTAGGGTCAATAACCAGTGGGTCGGTCAGCGAACCGTCGGCATGGTCAATCTTGTGGCGTGGAATCCACCGGAATTAGACTAATTCTAACCGATTTCTTTAGCGGTTAATTAAATAGGTGGGGCCTGATTATGCGTGGGTCGGGGTGATTAACGGTGGTTAGGCAGCTAATAGCGGGTTAGCCGGCGATTAATCGCCAACGCTTCATGATGCAGCGGCGGCGATCGCCGGCGGTTATGCTTCCGCCACGGTACTTCTTGTGCGCTGGGCGCGTTAGGGAGTTGATCTTTGGGGCTTGGATGGTGGAAGTGGCATGTCTTTGGGCGGCGGAGACAACATGGCGTCGACCACGACGGCGGCCGAGCTTCGGTCGAGTCTTGGCGCGGGGCTGCGGGCGGTAGGGAAGAAGTGGTGGCCTAGATGGCACCCACGGGCCACCGAAGCGCTCTGGTGCCACGGGTTGAGGCGGAGGGCTCGGGGCAAGGGAGCTGGGCGGCCATGGCGGACGGCGGTGCTTTCGAACACGCTGGCGGGTGCTTGTGCACGGAACAAGCAAAAGAAAAGGAAGGAAGCGGAAGGAGCTCACAGTGAACTTCGATGGCGTGGTCGATGAGGTCGGGGGCGACTGGAGCCCGCGAATCCACGGCGAGGTTGCGGCGGCGGAGGTTGAAGATGAGGGCGGGGCGATCTTTGCGGGCTCTTCCGCTCGCGTGGCTTGGCGGAGACAGCGTGAGGACGACGGCGGGACTTCTTAGTGCGTCGGGGAGGCGTCACGGAGGCGATGGCCGTGGTGGTGCTTTCGTCGGCCTTGTGAGGCGCTTCGGTGGCTCTGTGCGAACACTAGGGGGAGAGTGGAGCCAGGAGAGAGGGAAGAGGCGAGAGGGTTCGTGGCAGCTCATGACGCGACTAGAGAGCTGGGAGGCGGACAGTGCTGTTGTCGGCGGCGCGGCCTTCATGGGCGTGCTCCGCTTCTCCTCTGCCTTCTGGCAAGAGGAGGGGGATGACTGGCAGCGGTGGTGGGCTAGGCCAGCTCTGGGCGGCCAGTGCGATCTTGGGCCGACAGAGTAAGCGAGTAACTTACGAGTAAGTTTACATTCTCTGTTTTCTATTATTCGTAATATTTAGGGCTTTTCTAAAAGTACCTAGACCCTTTCAAAAATAACTAAACTGCACATGCCTTTGTATAGAATATATCCAACATGGAACATTTCGGTTTAGGAGTATTTGGACATTTTAAATATTTTATAGAATTTAAATGTCCAAATTCAAATACTTATGATTTAATTCAGTGACCTTAGGATGACCTAGAAAATTGTGCATCATTTTTGTCAGAGGTTTAAGACCAAGGCAAAGATGATAAACATTTTAGAAGGGCATTTCAGGTTCATTGAAAATGATTTTATGTTGAACCTATTTGATTTGATCTGGTGCTAGGGTTTGAACAATCCCATTTCAACTTCATTTGAAAAGTTAAACATGATGCACACATGAAGGGCTAGCCTACTACATGCCAGGACCAGGGATGTGACACCACGAGATCAAGGAGGCTAAACCCTAGAAGCTAGCCTATGGTATGATTGTTGTGATGATTGTTTGTCCTACGGACTAAAACCCTCTGGTTTATATAGACACCGGAGAGGGCTAGGGTTACACAGAGTCGGTTACAATGGTAGGAGATCTACATATCTGTTTCGCCAAGCTTGCCTTCCACGCCAAGGAAAGTCCCATCCGGACACGGGACGAAGTCTTCAATCTGGTATCTTCATAGTCTTGGAGTCCGGCCGATGATGATAGTCTGGCTATCCGGACACCCCCTAGTCCAGGACTCCCTCAGGGGGTGAATGGGAGATTCAAAAATTCCTTCGAATGTTTTGAACTGATACCAAACACAGAAGCAGAAATATGGAACGACAGAGTATAACTTAACCAATCACACTAGAGAGGAACATATCTTTCGAATAATGCATCAATAATCACTCGAGCATAGGTTATCACATGTTTGACTATGATGAGGGTAATGCAATATGCAAACAGGTGCAATAGCATGAATGAGAAAAGGATATGAACGAGGAAGGAAAACACGTGAACGAGCACATACAAGATGAATGAAAATACTACAGTGAGAACACACCCAAGTTAATCAGAGCAACATAATGAATACAAATAGAAAATGATCAGATAAACTATCGACACAGAGCACGAGAGTAAAGTGTCAAATGTAATGCAGTAAAGTAGATTGGCCAAGTGGTGCTCAATGGAGACAAAGAGATTTGGTTGACCAGTTCGCCCTTCCGCCAAAGGACTATGTCTGGTTGGAGGCGTAGAACATAAACTCTCTTCGCCCTATTCTCCTTCAACTTGGAGCTGGTCAGACTCCAGTTGATTTCACTCGTGGTAAATACTTGTCGGCGATCTCCAAACCTTCGGTTGACCTTCATGAACCACAATCACTCTTGATTGCTGAAGATCTAGCTCGGTGAAGACAACAACTCTTCAAAACTCGGGCCGAAACCTGTCCGTCTAGAGATTGCGCAGCTCTCAAGAGTAATAGGTACAAGAACTCTAACTCAGAACTACTGTGATGCTCAACCACTATCTAAGTTTGGGCTCTTGATTTTCTCTCGGTGGATCTCAAACTCAAATCATTCGGAGAGGGGATGCTCAGTCAATCTTCTCAGAAATCTTAAGAGGAGCAGCAAATGGACAACGTTGGAGCAGGGTGGCTATTTATAGTTGCAGCCTTCCCTGAAGGGAAAAGACCAAATTGGACATGTGCATCAGCCAATGGTCAAACGACACGAGTCCAACGGTCGGATTTTGAGCACAATGGTAACATTACTTGCGGAGCAAGTAATGCTAACTCCTCAGTTTGAAGGATATCTCCTACAGCATGAAGAACAAAGTCTACTGCTACCAAGTAATCTTTCAAAGCATAAAGAGATTTCTCTCGCATCTTGCATAGGTTTGGGCTAAGCATCACAGTGGATCTAAGCTTCGAGAACCTATACCCATTTTAATAGTACACAGGTCCTATGACTCAAATAAATGAAAGAAGAAGAACAAAATGAATAATACGTCTTCACTTTGTCTTCGACTTCCATTCACTACAGTGATTTTTCTTCGGACAACAGCTCGGAACCAATTGATTTGCGACAGCAATAAATTTCCGAGGCTAACTCCTTCACATCAATCTTCTCGCCTACATGTCTTCAACACATGCAGCTCATTCATCTCTGCAACACAGATATTCTTCAGTGAAGTTCCTTGAACTTGACACCTGAGATAGCATTCTTTTCGGTTCTGCATGGACTATTTCTCTCTGCGTGCACTACCAAACAAATTAGTCCATGACTGTTTGTGTCAACAATCTCCAAAACACAGGAGCACAAATATTGCACCAATAGATAGTAGATATAGGTTTTGTAATCTGAAAATAAAAAAATAGCATGGTAGCAAGTGATAAAATAGAGCACAAACAGTATTGTGATGCTTAGAAACAAGGCCTAGGGTTCATACTTTCACTAGTGCAATCTCTCAATAGTGCTACCATAATTGAATCATATAACAATCCCTCAGCGTGCGACAAAGAGTCACTCCAAAGTTCTTATCTAGCGGAGAACATAAGATAAAATTGTTTGTAGGGTACGAAACCACCTCAAAGTTATCCTTTCCGATCAATCTATTGAGCTATTCCTATAAGTGTCACGAAAAGCCCTAGAGTTCGTAGTAAAATAACACCACATGATACGCATCAACCAACTCTAATGTCACCTAGATACTCCAATGTCACCACAAGTATCTATGAGTCAATTATACGATATGCATTAAACAACTTGAGATTCATAATATTCAATCCAACACAAAGAACTTCATAGAGTGCCCCAAGATTTCTACTGGAGAAAGTAATAAGAAATCGTGCGTCAACCCCTATGCATCGATTACCCCAATGTCACATTGGGAATCTGCGAGTTGAGTGCCAAAACATACATCAAGTGAATCAATATAATACCCCCATTGTCACCATGCGTATTCATATGCAAGACATACATCAAGTGGTCTCAAATCTAACAAGTATTCAATCCAAAAATAGTGAAACCTCAAAGGTAAAAACTCAATTCATCACAACAAGATAGAGAGGGGGAGACACCATATGATCCAACTATATTAACAAAGCTCATGGTTGATAACCCGCAAGTATACGGGATAGTTGTAGCCTCTTTCGATAAGTAAGAGTGTCAAACCCAACGAGGAGCTAAAGGTAGAACAAATACTCTCTCAAGTCCTATCGACCATCGATCGACTCTCACGCACGCTTGACGTTAAACTTTACCTAGAACAAGTATGAAACTAGAGGTACTTTGTAGGTGTGATAGGATAGGTTTGCAAGATAATAAAGAACATGTAAATAAAAAGTAGGGGATGTTTAAATAAAGATGCAATAAAGTAAATATAGCGAGTGTGGAAAAGTGGTGGTAGGAGTTGTGGAATTGTCCCTAAGCAACTGACTATGTTACTAGACTGGTAATCACTATTGCAATTCTATTTGAGGGAGAGGCATATGCTAACATACTTTCTCTACTTGGATCATATGCACTTATGATTGGAACTCTAGCAAGCATCCGCAACTACTAAATATTCATTAAGGTAAAACCCAACCATAGCATTAAAGTATCAAGTCCCCTTTATCCCATACGCAAACAAGCTACTTACTCGGTGCAGTGTACACTCACGCCACCCACCATAAACAAATCATAAACATATTGCAAACCCTACAGCGGGAATCCCTCACGCTTGCGCGACACGAAGGGCAAAATAGGACAGCACCAATAATAAAATATGCAATTCAAACCAGTCATAGCAATTCATCAATCACCGATAGGACAACGAAAATCTACTCAGACATCATAGGATGGCAACACATCATCAGAAAATAATATGAAGCATAAAGCACCATGTTCAAGTAGAGCGTACAGCGGGTTGCGGGAGAGTGGACCGCTGAATATAGAAGGGGGAAGGTGATGGAGATGTTGGTGAAGATGACGGTGGTGTTGGTGAAGATCGCGGTGATGATGATGGCCCCCGGCAGCGCTCCGGCGCCACCGGAAGCAAGGGGGAGAGAGGCCCCCTTCTTCTTATTCTTCCTTGACCTCCTCCCTAGATGGGAGAAGGTTTTCCCCTCTGGTCCTTGGCTCCCATGGCTTGGGAGGCGAGAGCCCCTCCGAGATTGAATCTATCTCTCTTTTTTGCGTTACATTACGCCTCTGTTTCACCGTGTCGTGTATATATGGAGATCCGTAACTCCGATTGGCCTGAAACCTTTGCCGTGACTTTTTTCCGAACATTAGCTTTCTTGCGGCAAAAGAAGAGCGTCAACCGCCTTACGGTGGGCTCACGAGGGTAGGGGGCGCGCCCAGGGGGGCAGGCGCGCCCCCTGCCTTGTGACCACCTCGGGCACTGGTTCACGTTGATTTTTCTTCCGGAATTTTCCATATTTTCCAAAAATAAGCTCCGTCCATTTTTATCCCATTTGGACTCCGTTTGATATGGATATTCTGCGAAACATAAAACATGCAATGAGCGGGAGGCGCACTGGGCCTTTGGATCAATATGTTAGTCCCAAAATAGTATAAAAAGTTTCCAAAAGTATATAAAAGTTGAATAATATTGGCATGGAACAATCAAAAATTATAGATACGATGGAGACGTATCAGCATCCCCAAGCTTAATTCCTGCTCGTCCTTGAGTAGGTAAATGATAAAAAAGATAATTTTTGATGTGGAATGCTACCTAGCATAATCTTGATCATATGTCTAATCATGGCATGAATATTAAGACACGAGTGATTCAAAGTAATAGTCTATCATTTGACATAAAAACAATAATACTTCGAGCGTACCAATAAAGCAATCATGTCTTTTCAAAACAACAAGGCCAAAGCAAGCTTATCCCTACAAAATCATACAGTTTGGCCATGCTTCATTTTCGTCACACAAAATGCCCCCATCATGCACAACCCCGATGACAAGCCGAGCAATTGGTTCATACTTTTTAACGCGCTTCAGCTTTTTCAACCCTCACGCAATACATGAGCGCAAGCCATGGATATAGCACTATAGGTGGAATAGAATATAATGATGGAGGTTATGTGGAGAAGACAAAAAAGGAGAAAGTCTCACATCGACGTGGCTAATCAACGGGCTATGGAGATGCCCATCAATTGATGTCAATGCGAGGAGTAGGGATTGCCATGCAACGGATGCACTAAGAGCTATAAGTGTATGAAAGCTCAACAGAAGAAACTAAGTGGGTGTGCATCCAACTTGCTTGCTCATGAAGACTTAGGGCATTTGAGGAAGCCCATTGTTGGAATATACAAGCCAAGTTCTATAATGAAAATTCCCACTAGTATATGAAAGTGACAACATAGGAGACAATCTATATGAAGAACATGGTGCTACTTTGAAGCACAAGATATGAGACTCACTACATGAAGAACATGGTGCTACTTTGAAGCACAAGTGTGGAAAAGAGATAGTAACATTGTCCCTTTTTATTTTTTTATTTTTCTTTCTCTTTTTCTTTTTTTTCTTTTTTTCTTTTTTTTCTTTTTCTTTTTTTCTTCTTTGGCCTTTCTTTTTTTATTTTGGCCTTTTTTTGGGACAATGCTCTAATAATGATGATCATCACACTTTTATTTACTTACAACTCGATACTGGAACAAAGATATGACTCTATATGAATGCTTCCGGCGATGTACCGGTGTGCAATGATCTAGCGTAGCAATGACATCAAAAAACATACAAGCCATGAAAACATCATGCTAGCTATCTTATGATCATGCAAAGCAATATGACAATGAATGCTCAAGTCATGAATATGATGATGATGGAAGTTGCATGGCAATATATCTCGGAATGGCTATGGAAATGCCATGATAGGTAGGTATGGTGGCTGTTTTGAGGAAGATACAATGAGGCTTATGTGTGATAGAGTGTATCGTATCACGGGGTTTGGATGCACCGGCGAAGTTTGCACCAACTCTCAAGGTGAGAAAGGGCAATGCACGGTGCATCAAGAGGCTAGCAATGATGGAAAGGTAAAAGTGCGTATAATCCATGGACTCACATTAGTCATAAAGAACTCATATACTTATTGAAAAAGTTTATTAGCCCTTGAAGCAAAGTACTACTACGCATGCCCCTAGGGGGATAGATTGGTAGGAAAAGACCATCGCTCGTCCCCGACCGCCACTCATAAGGAGGACAATCAAAGAAACACCCCATGCTTCAAATTTGTCACTAGCAGTTTACCATACGTGCATGCTACGGGACTCATAAACCTCAACACAAGTGTCTCTACAATCCACAACCACCCACTAGCATAACTCTAATATCACCATCTTTATATCGCAAAACTATTGCAAGGAATCAAACATATCATATTCAGCGATCTACAAGTTTATGTAGGATTTTATGACTAACCATGTGAATGACCAATTCCTGTCATCTCTCTAAATAGATATAAGTGAAGCAAGAGAGTTTAATTATTTCTACAAAAGATATGCCCACGCTCTAACAAATATAAGTGAAGCAAAAGAGCATTCTACAAATGGCGGTTTTCTATGTAAAGAGAAACAGGCAATCCAACTTCAAATGATACAAGTGAAGCACATGAAGCATTCTATAAAGCCACACTCAAAAGATTTAAGTGAAGTGCAATGAGCATTCTATAAATCAACCAAGGACTATCTCATACCAGCATGGTTCATAAAAGAAAAATAAAAACCTAATTGCAAAAGACGCTCCAAGACCTGCACATAATGCATGAACGAAACGAATCCGAAACATACCGATACTTGTTGAAGAAAGAGGGGATGCCTCACCAGCATCCCCAAGCTTAGACGCTTGAGTCTCCTTGAATATTTACTTGGGGTGCCTCGGGCATCCCCAATCTTGAGCTCTTGCCTCTCTTCCTTCTTCTCACATCGAAACATCCTCGATTAGACACTACATCCACACAAAACTTCAACAGAAAACTCGGTAAGATCCGTTAGTATAATAAAGCAAATCACCACTCTAAGTACTGTTGCAAACCAATTTATATTTTGTTTTGCATTGTGTCTACTGTAATATAACTTTTTCATGGCTTAATCCACTGATATAAATTGATAGTTTATCAAAACAAGCAAACTATGCATCAAAAACAGAATCTGTCTAAAACAGAACAGTCTGTAGCAATCTGAACATCCACCATACTTCTGTTACCCCAAAATTCTACCAAAATTAGGAAAAATAAAAAATTTGTACAGCAAGACAGTGCAAAAAGAATCAGAACCATTTGACGTTCCAGTAAAAAATTTAAATTCGCGCACTACAGCCAAAGTTTTGTCCTGCACCGTACAAACCAACAAGCATTGTAAACATCCTAAAGGCAAACCTTGGCACATTATTTTTATAATACAATAGAATTGTACAAGGGGATAATTATTTTTATTAAAAAGTTTCTGTAATTAAGATTCACAAAGCTCCCATGGGCATGAACAAAGTTCAAGGACGTCCCCCACTTCCACAATGCTCGTCTCTCTCACTTTCACTTCTCTTTTTGAAAAGTTTTGGGTTCCCCTCTTTATTTTTGTTGTTTTTAAATTATACGAAAGCACTCAAAAGAAATAAATGACTCTCTAAAACTCCCGGGTTGTCTCCCTGGCAGCGCTTTCTTTAAAGCCATTAAGCTAGGCATATAGTGCTCAAGTAGTGAATCCACCCGGATCCCAAGGTATATCAAAGCAAATTTTAATTAACAATGATTTGTAATTTAGCAGTGAGCACAAAGTAACATAAATCATGTAATGACGAAGTCAAACTCTCTTCCTATGCATTGGCATGTCATAAAAGAACAATTCATGCACACATAGTAAAGGCCAATGCATAGTATAAACAGTTTCTTGCAATTTTATCGTGTGGGAAACATAGAGAGGTGGAGATATAGTTCCTCTCTCATAATAATTGCAAGTAGGAGCAGCAAGCACATGCATATTATATTCATCAAAATCATCATGTGTAGTAGTAAAAGGCAACCCATCAATATAATCCTTAATAAGTGCAAGCTTCTCCGATACAGTGTAGTCGGGAGAATTCAAAAAGATAATAGGACTATCATGCGTGGGTGCAATAGCAACAATTGCACTCATAACATAAGGAACTATAGCAAGTTCATCTCCATAAGCATAATTCATATTGGCATCTTGGCCACAAGCATAGCAAGCATCATAAAAAAGGGATATTTCAATCATAGCAATCATCCTTCGGTAAGCACGAAGGGGAATTAAACAGTGTATGAGTTGAAGAGTTACTCTCATTGGAAGGTGGGCACGGGTGATCAATCCGCTCTTCCTCCTTTTGTTCTTCGCACTTCTCATCATCTTTTTCATCCAATGAGCTCCCAGTTTCATCAATTTCTTCTTCCATAGATTCCTGCAAAATATTAGTCTCTTCTTGGACAGCGGCGAATTTCTCAATATATGGTTTAACATAGGCATTAGAAGCATAATTATCATAACAATATTCAAGTATGGCAAAACTTTCAGAATTGTAAAGAGTAGCATCATACTTTTCAATCAAAGAAGCAATTTCTAAAGCACCCTTAAAAGCAACAAATTCTTCAATTTGTTGAACATCATAGTAATTATAAACACCCTTAGCATAAGAAGATACATTTCCATTATCACTAAACTCACATTGGTAGGGAAGGTGTTTCTTAGGGTTTTCAGAACAACAAGTAAAATCATATAGATAACATAAATTCCAAGCATAGCATTGCAAACGTTGAATTTGATCCCATAATAGTTTCCCTTTTTCATATATCTGATTATGCACATAACAAGCATGCTCATCTAAAGATTTGCCCTCAACTAAGCTAGTTGGGGTTTCAAAGACCTGAAACACATAGGGATCGAAGATGATCCAAGTAAAAAGCTTCAGTAGTGTGATAGATTTTGAGTGGTTCTTCAACCATTGGAGCAGTAGGTACAACTAATTTTTTTGGTATTTTGCATTTCCTACCCATGACTAAAGATAGAAAACAACTAAGGATAGCAAATAAAAATTACTTAGTGATAAAGCAAACAAGCACACACGAGAATATTCACCCCACGCTATGACTCCCCGGCAACGGCGCCAGAAAAAGGTCTTGATAACCCGCAAGTATACGGGATAGTTGTAGCCTCTTTCGATAAGTAAGAGTGTCGAACCCAACGAGGAGCTAAAGGTAGAACAAATACTCTCTCAAGTCCTATCGGCCACTGATACGACTCTACGCACGCTTGACGTTCGCTTTACCTAGAACAAGTATGAAACTAGAGGTACTTTGTAGGTGTGATAGGATAGGTTTGCAAAATAATAAAGAACACATAAATAAAAAGTAGGGGCTGTTTAAATAAAGATGCAATAAAGTAAATATAGCTAGTGTGGAAAAGTGGTGGTAGGAGTTGTGGAATTGTCCCTAAGCAACTGACTATGTTACTAGACTGGTAATCACTATTGCAATTCTATTTGGGGGAGAGGCATAAGCTAACATACTTTCTCTACTTGGATCATATGCACTTATGATTGGAACTCTAGCAAGCATCCGCAACTACTAAAGATTCATTAAGGTAAAACCCAACCATAGCATTAAAGTATCAAGTCCCTTTATCCCATCATGCAAACAAGCTACTTACTCGGTGCGTGTACATCACTCCACGCCACCCACCATAAGCAAATCATAAACATATTGCAAACCCTACAGCGGAATCCCTCACGCTTATGCCGACCTGAAGGGCACAATAGGACAGCACCAATAATAAAATATGCAATTCAAACCAATCATAGCAATTCATCAATCACCGATAGGACAACGAAAATCTACTCAGACATCATAGGATGGCAACACATCATCGGAAAATAATATGAAGCATAAAGCACCATGTTCAAGTAGAGGGTACATCGGGTTGCGGGAGAGTGGACCGCTGAATATAGAAGGGGGAAGGTGATGGAGATGTTGGTGAAGATGACGGTGGTGTTGGTGAAGATCACGGTGATGATGATGGCCCCCGGCAGCGCTCCGGCGCCATCGGAAGCAAGGGGGAGAGAGGCCCGTTCTTCTTCTTCCTTGACCTCCTCCCTAGATGGGAGAAGGGTTTCCCCTCTGGTCCTTGGCTTCCATGGCTTGGAAGGGGCGAGAGCCCCTCCAAGATTGGATCTATCTCTCTGTTTCTGCGTTCTGTTCTGGCTCTGTTTCACCGTTTCGTGTATATATGGAGATCCGTAACTCCGATTGGCCTGAAACCTTCACCGTGATTTTTTTCCGAACATTAGCTTTCTTGCGGCAAAAGAAGAGCGTCAACCGCCTTACGGTGGGCTCACGAGGGTAGGGGGCGCGCCCCCTGCCTCGTGACCACCTCGGGCACTGGTTCGCGTTGATTTTTCTTCCAGAATTTTCCATATTTTACAAAAGTAAGCTCCGTTAATTTTTATCCCGTTTGGACTCTGTTTGATATGGATATTCTGCGAAACATAAAACATGCAACAGACGGGAACTAGCACTGGGCACTGGATCAATATGTTAGTCCCAAAAGTAGTATAAAAAGTTGCCAAAAGTATATAAAAGTTGAATAATATTGGCATGGAAGAATCAAAAATTATAGATACGACGGAGACGTATCAATGGTACATGAAGATCGTGATAAGAAGAACACGAGAGAGAGAGAGAGAGAGAGAGAGAGAGAGAGAGAGATCAAACACATAGCTTCTAGTACATACCTCAGCCCCGAGGGTGAACTACTCCATCCTCGTCATGTAGACCGCCTGGATGATGAAGATGGCCTCCGGTGATGCTTTCCCTCTCCGGCAGGGTGCCGTAATAGGGCTCCAGTTGGTATTTTGAAGGACAGAGGCTTGCGGCAGCAGAGTCAAGGTTCTAGGCTTATTTCTGGGGGTTTCACTATTTATAGGATTTTTGGCACCGGTCTCACGTCAAGATGGCTACGAGGGACCCATGAGGCACTAGGGCGCGGCCACCCCCTGGGCATGCCCTGGTGGCTTGTGTGGCCCTTGTGGCTCTTTTGGTCCTCCCATGAAGCTTCTATTGTCTCTTTTGTTCCAAAAAAAATTGTCAAAAAGTTTCGTTGCATTTGGAGAACTTCTATTTGCACAAAAAACAACACCACGGTAGTTCTGCTGAAAACACCGTCAGTACGAGTTAGTTCCATTCAAATCGTACCAAAACCATATAAAATTGTTGTAAACATGGCATGAATACTTCATAAATTATAGATACGTTGGAGACGTATTAGCGCTCGTTTCTAAGAACTTGTAAGACTTTTCGAAGGTGCGTGCCATGATCTTTAAGAGAATGACTAAACACAAGAATGTCATCAAAATAGACCATAACACAAACGCCAATGTATTTTCGTAGAACATAATGCATGACTCTCATGAAATTGCTAGGAACTTCGGATAAACCCATAGGAATTACTAACCATTCATACAAGCCAAATTTGGTTTTGAAAGCCATTTTACATTCATCACCCTCTTGAACGCGAATTTGATAGTAACCACTTTTAAGATCAATTATGGATAAAAATGTGGCACCACTAAGTTCATCTAGCATGTCCTCTATGTGTGGAATGGGGTGAAGGTATCTAACAGTGATAGCATTGATAGGACGGTAATAGGAACACATGCGAAAACTACCATCTTTCTTAGGCACAAGTATGACCAAAATGGCACATGGACTTAGGCTCTCGTGTACATATATACCCATTCTCCATGAGATGTTGCCTTGCCTTTGGATCTCTTTTGTCTCGTCAGGGTTGATGCGGTATGGTGCCTTGTTCGATAGAGGTGTGCTAGGGTCGTGGTCGATGCGGTGTTCGATTCCGCAAAGTGGAGGAAGTCTTGGAGGTAGCTTATCGGGAAACACATCCTCAAATTCCTGCAATAAATGAGACAACACTAGAGGTAGATGGTGTCAAGTATTAGTTCTTACCGCTTCATCTTTGCACACAAGTACAAAGTGAATAACACCCAACGGGTTCTCACTCACATCCCTCAAATCTCTTTTGGTGCCTAAGAGGACTAGGTTCTTGTCGCTCATCGTGGAGTCACTCACTTTTGGCTTGTGGCGCTCACTTTCTTTTTGTTGGTTCACTCTCTCACTAGTCTCTCCGTGATGCTTTGAAGCTTGCTTGTTGGCGATCACTTGACTTGGCGACAATGGTTGTAGTACATACTCCTTGCCCTTTATCTTGAAACTATAGTGATTGGTCCAGCCGTTATAGATGACACATCGATCAAATTGCCATGACCTTCCTAAGAGAAGATGGCACACAAACATGGGAATCACATCACATTCCAAGGTGTCTTCATATGTGCCGATCTTGAAGGAAATTTGAATGGTGCCGCAGTTGCTTAGCCATTGGACCTTGCAGGGGCAAGGGTGCTTCTTCTTGACCAATTGTAGCTTGGAGCATAATTCCTCACTTGCCAAATTATGGCAACTTCAGCCGTCGATTATGACCTTGATGGAATGTCCTTCGATGCCCACTTTAATGTGGAAGATATGGCAACATTGATCCTCATCTTGTTGTTCTTGAAGTGTTAGGACCTTGGAGATAATGAGAGTGGGCCTTTAATCACTGTCACAAAAGACTTGAGCGCCTTCCTCTTCATTCACTTGTCGATGCATGGCCATGTGTTCAAGGGCTTCCATTTATTCTTTGCTCATGGAGTTGTAGGTGCCGTCATCATTTGCAATCATGGCGCGTCTCATTGGGTATTGGTACGTCTTGTGGCCACGACATCGGTAAGTGAAGCATTGAATCAAACTTGTATTGGCGGTAGCCTCCGTTGGAGTAGTTGATGAAGAAGATTTGGACTTGTAGGTGCTTGCTGGTGGAAGACTCAAAGTTGTCGTTGCTTGCTTGGAACTTGATTTGTCATTGGTACTTGGTGAAGCTCGAGTTATGGAAGATGGTGCGGGAGTCGTAAAAGCTTGATTGTATGAGTCGTAGGTCTTGGAAGAGTACTTGAAGTACTAGTCATCTTGCACTTGTCGCTCCGCCTTGGTCAGTTGGCAAACTAGCTCGAGGAGGTTGGAGTAAGGTTGGAAGTCGGCAATCTTCTTTTTGGGTGATTTAAGCCATTCAAGAAGCGTGCCATAGTTTGTTCATCATCTTCCTTGACATTGGCTCGGATCATGGCAATCTCCATCTCTTGATGTATTCTTCCACCGTATGTGTGCCTTGCTTGAGAAGTTGCAACTTCTTGAAGAGATCACACCTATAGTGTGTAGGCATGAAGCGAGCTCTCATGACATCCTTCATTTGTGTCCAAGTTGTGATGGGTAGTTCACCTTTCTCCCTTCATCGCTCAATCACGTGTTCCAACCAAATGAGAAAATAGTCTTGAAACTTGAGGGAGGCCATGGCAATTTTGTTTTCCTAGTCATAGTTGTGGAGACATAATATCTTGTCGACCTTCAATGCCCGTGAGAGATATTCTTCGAGATCGGTGCTTCTGGAGAACTTGGGCATGGTGAGCTTGAGCTTGCCGTATTGTTGTTCTTGATCATAGTGATGATGGTGATGCCGCTCTTGGCATGGTGGAGGTTCCTCGAATTCTCGCTCCTCTTGATGTTCTTGACGTTGAGGCCTAGGTATTCATGCCCGGTTCCTCCTTTCTTGTTGCTCCTCAATGCAAGTGGCTTCATCTTGTTGCTCTTGCCGGCATGCATCCTCTTGTTCACGCGCTCGTCAGTTGTTCTCTTCAACGGCACGTGTGGCTTCGCGTAGAGGTCGTTGTGCCTCTAGTGGCTGTTCTTCGCGGTGTTGTTGTTCTTGCCGAAGTGTGTTGCCGTCTTGAGTAGCTTGGCGTTGTGTTCGTCGAGGTTGCTCTTGGTGCATGGCATCCTATGCTTGGTGAGGATGTCGTTCGCGGTCTCGAAGTCGGTCTTGCAACCCATACCATGGAATTGATTGTGATTGTCATCCCGGCGGTGTGAACAAGCTCGAGGAGGACTTGCATCAGAGGAAGAGTCCGAAGAGTGTCAACTTGAGTGGCGTCGTCTTGAAGAGGATGTAGTGGAGGACGCGCGGCTCACTATCATGTGATGAAATTCTTCCATTTGAGTGGCGAGCTTTGCGTCAAGATAGTACCGGTTTCTTGCTTCCAATTGACAAAGGTCGGTGGCGAGTTGCTTGATCCATCGCCCAAAGCTTCACTTTCTTGATGTAGAGCTTGTTGAACACTGAAGAGATGATTTTTGGTGACGTCGTCCTGCGCTTCATCTTGATCCTCGAAGAGTGGGTTTGCCGAAGTGCTTGGGCTATCCATCATAGTCAAGTGGTGGTGAGTAGGAAAATGAGAGAACAATACCAAAGTTATCTTTGCTGAAGATTGATGATGTATCGAGTATCACTCAACGTAATGCTATAATAGTAGAACTGGTACCTGGTTTTGTTTCTCACGCCTACAAGTAAAGGCTTATCGAGGAGCTTGGTTAGGATGGTGGCACAAAATTCAAGCAAGTGTTAGGCAAGATATTGATAATGTTGAAGAGATTCACAAATGCATGTAAGACAAATAGATCAACCCTATGAGATCACTTGGAAACACGCACACGAAAGATAAGTGGGATCTGCGCAACCAAGGAATGAGCTCAAAATGTGAAACCACGAAAAATGCTCTTGTTGCATGGATGCTAGAGAGACAATAGCTCGATTGCTCAGATGGGCTAGATATGCTTGTGCACCCACTTATGAGAGTAATGTGCGGTCTTCAATCCCAAATATATGTATGATCCAATATGATGAAACTATGCAACATGGCTCAATGCTATTGCTTACAAGCTCTATGCTTCTCCTCTTTTGCTTACAAGCTTTTTTTACTATACCATAATGCTTGATGCACGTGTTGATATGCGAGACAAATGTGTAAGATATGCACAAGAGAGACTTATGGCACAACGATGATAGCAAAATTATTGCACACTAAATGTAGCTATGCGGAGTAAGCGCATCACTAAGGTGCACAAAAAGCATGGCCCATCAATTCTCAACTCGCTAGTCTCAATGATTAAGTGACACAAAACAGCTCAAAGTTATCAATGCAATGGCAAGGGAATAAGTACAAGATGTTGTCGAGGTTACCATCCTTGCTTACGATTGGTATGAAGATGAAGTGCTTATTGTTGATGTTGAGTCCATGGTGATGATGATTAGTGTTGATGTCGATGTCGAACCATTCCTAATTAGCCGAAACACCTTAGGAAATGAAAACCGCAACTCAAAATCTCAAACAAATGTGCGGTAATAGAAATGTGTGTATGTATGTGGCGAGGTGGGGTAGTGCAAAAGGCAAATGGTGGTGGCAGGAGTGGAAAACTGGAACAAATGGCCGATGGCCAACCTCTCTGGTCAGGCGGTGCGCATGGGGTAAGTGATGCCCATGTGCACGGGGTCCCATGGACACGGGGTCTCGAGGGCGCGTGCACACAGGGTGTTTCGCCTGCGCAAGAACACGCCCAAATATGTGGAAAAAACTCAGAATTCTAAGGAATTTGTCAGTGGTGATGGTTGGGGATGGTGGGTAGGGGTAGATCCAGTTGCCAAACAAGAAATCTGTGTGCCAAATCAACAAAATCCAACAAATGCAAAATAAAATAAAATAAAATTGGTAGGCTATTTTTGTGGGGATTTTTGAATTGGGATTAAAAGCAACAAAATTAGGCTAGAATATGGGGGATAGGGACTCCAAGATGTGAATCAACCTTGCTCATAATACCAAGATGTTGTAGGGTGGAACCCAAAGTGGAGATCTTTTCACACTTTGAAGGAGTAAAGAGGAAGATGTCGGAATCGGGGCTTCGGGGACCCAGGAGGTTCGAACTCTAGGGTGCGCTCGTTCCTACCGCCCTACCCCTTTGATCACGATCTCACGTCGACGCTCCAGCGATGCTCCGGCTAAGGAAGAAGAACTATGAACACGACAGTTACCCAGGTTTGGGCCACCTTGTGGTGTAAGACCCTACTCCTGCTTGTCTGGATTGCTTGAGGACGAGAGAGTATAACGGTGGGTTCTAGCTAGCCTGCCGGGGGTCCTCCTCCTACGGTGGCGACCTGCCCTCCTTTTATACTATGCCTATGGTCCTCTTCCCCCGAAATTACTTGGCGGGAAGGGTTTCCACAATGGCCGTTTTGAAGGGGGGCATGAGTGCAGCTTATCCTGGCTAAAGGTGGTCTTCGCCTGCAAAAGCCTCCTACCGTGACGCGTCGGTGGGCTCGGGAATGACCTCTGCCCTGGCGCGTCCTTGCCTTGGTCTTCTTGCACCGGTTGGGAAGCCTTTGGAGATTGCTTTGGGAACCGGCGAGCTGGCTCTGCTCCCTTAGCAGAAAAGAGGAAAGCCTCCCTATCCACGCCTGCTGGCGCGGCCTCTGGCGCAGCGTGTCGCCTAGCGCGTCACCCACGTGAAGGCGCGGGCCCGCGCGGCCAGGCTGAAGAGCCCTCGAGTCATCTGCTCCCGCCAGGGGGCTCAGGAGACCGCCTCGCGAGGCTCCTGGCGACGCTCGCTGACGTGCGCCTCGCGAGGGTCTTGCTCGTGAAGTTCTATAGTGGGCCATCTGCTAGGTCTACGCACACGTGCCGCGTCCTGGGCCGCGGGTAGATGGGCCTGGGTACCCCTAGTCCCACGGGCCCAACAGTATCCCCCGGGCCCGCGGTGCGCACTACTCCGCCAATTGGGGGTGGAACAACACGGGCCCCAACCGCCCGTGGGCCAGGCTTGATGTGTGGCGCACGATGGGTCCTGGGGGCGCTCCCACTTCTTCCTCACTGCCTCGGTAACCGCACGGATTGATATAAAGCCTGCGCGCGCAGGGCGTTGGGCCCTCATTGCCTTCCCGCACTGCCGCCTCCTAACGCCTTCCTTCTCGCACATGACTTCACTCTTCCAATGCAATCCTCGCCACCTCCGGCCTCGGCCGTGCCGCCATGACGGATCCTAACAGGAAGAGGAGGGCTTACCACTACTATCAAGCTATCATATTCCCGTGCTACTAATCACTTTGCTGCAGATATTTAGTTCTCGAGGTGTGGTTGAATTGACAACTCAACTTCTAATACTTGCAAATATTCTTTGGTTCCCCTTGTGTCGAATCAATAAATTTGGGTTGAATACTCTACCCTCGAAAACTATTGCAATCCCCTACACTTGTGGGTTATCAGCGCCGACGGATGTGTCAGCTTCGTGGTCTTTGCGTCGGGGCGCGGACTCGGCGACGTCCTCCTCCTCGCCATTGGTCTCGCCGAACACCGCCTTGCCCGCGACGTCGCTCTCCTTGTATGCGGCTGCCACCTCCACCACCTGCTGGCGGTACTGCCAGCGGGCGAGGCGGATCTCGCGTGTGGAGCTGTAGGACTCGAGCAACGCCTCCTGCTCCGCCAGGTCCGCGTCCGGTGTGACAACCCTGCCGGCAGCGAGCTGCTCCTCCGCTTGCACGTGCTCCTACAGGAGGTGGTTGTTGTAGGAAGCGTCGGCCCGCGCCTCCCGGAACTGCCCTCCCCTCCCCCGGCGCTCCTCGCGCACCATGTCCATGTAATGGGCCTGGGCCCCGCCGATGGTCAATGTGCAATGCATCGTTGAGGGTGGTGCGGAGGGTGAGGGCAGTGCGGGTTCGTCGTCGGCGACGTCCTCCATTGAGACGTCTTCGTCCTTCGGCTGCTTGCTGGCCAGCCAGCCGCCAGCAATGGCGGCCACCTCCTTCTTGTCCGACGTCAGCCCGTCCCAGAGAGATTTAGCGGGTGAGGGATCCATGGCGAGAGTGGTGCGAAGAAGGATCGAAGGTGGATGAGTGCGGCTATGGCTGGGGCAGCGGTTTATATAGCCATGATGGGCAGCAGAGGGACGGATGAGTGGCGCTGGAGGAGACACCATAGCAACCACGTGCCATCAATGTGGGCGGTAGACGGACGGGCGGCCGTCGTGTCGTTTGAAAGCACGACAGTCGCTTGCACCGGAAAGCGGCGTGGGCAACGCTCTCGCACCGCTCTTTCGACCGGCGTGCCGCTTCAATGCCGTCGCTAGTGAGCGGTCGCATTCGCTCTGGCCGGGCATGAATGCGGGCGCTGACGCTCTAGAGCGGTGCTGACCGAAAACATGCGAGAGGATGGAGGGTTTTTTGGTGGGCCACGGCGGTCAGAAACATTTGGGGGGGCTGTCTGGACTCCCGCAAACTTCCCCATGTTTGTCTCCGATTTATGGAAGAAAACGTGCCCGAACCGTGCCATGGACCCATAGATGCCCTAGTTGGATGACTTCCCTGGTCCGGACAGCGACGGTTCAATCGTCCAGCGGTTGCGGGGTTCGAGAGTCCGCGTTAGAGATGCGCTTAACACGTGTAAAGTATGAAGCACTAGGAGCGTAAGAAACGAAGAGAGGGTAGTACTCTCTCCTTTCCAAAATATAATAGTCGCGCCCCAGTCGTTGGTTAAATTTGTGATCAAAGTTGAACCGGCAGACGCATTATATTTTGAACGGTGGGAGTACTGTATAATATTTTAATATTATATTTGGGGAATGGGAGAACCACCGATTGCGACTCGAGAACCTTTCGCTCATCTCCAAAATATCTTCCTCCTCTGTCCTGCGCCTCCACTATCCCTTGCGTGGTTTTAGTCTGTGAACTCGAGAGACCGAGCGAGGAAAGTTGCCGTGTGAGACCTGAAAGTTAGGGAGATATGGCTGGGATTGGTCCTATCAGGCAGGACTGGGAGCCGATAGTGGTGCGGAAGAAGGCGCAGAACGCCGCCGACAAGAAGGACGAAAAGGCCGTCAACGCTGCCCGCCGCTCCGGCGCCGAGATCGACACCACCAAGAAGTGTAGGTGTCCGATTGGATCGATCCCTTTAGCCGTCTTGCTGTCCGATTTACTGTTCGCTGATTCTGTGGATTTCTTGCTAATCGTCCTGGCTTGGAGATGCTCTAGATTTGTGCTTTTTTTGTCGGTTTGCTTATTATGGGTTTTACTATTATATGTTTAATTATGTGATTCGTTTGCTATTCTGTCTGCCATAGAACAGCTCGCAGTGTAGAGTACCACAGTTTTTTTGTTTTTCTTTCTCGGTTTGCCATTGATCCAGTTCCGTTTGCAGACAACGCTGGAACCAACAAGGCTGCATCTAGCGGAACTTCCCTCAACACCAAGCGGCTCGACGACGACACGGAGAACCTTTCCCGTGAGCAGCAATCACTCTCTCGCTATGTGCTTATTCTTCCATTGTGAATGATGTGCTAATACAAATTTGATTCGTTCATACATGGCGTAGCTGGGTTGTTTTGGAAAAAGTTCTCTTTATATGAACTAGATGCTGAAGCTGTTGGTTGTCCTGATTCTTAAATTACCTCTAAATCGTTACTCAATACTTCTGTATCTATACCATTATTTACTTGTCACTGTGTATAGCATATGTGTTTCTTATCTATTGTGGATTATAGCTCGAGCCTAACTGTGCTATCTTCATATATTCTACTTGTAATGAAAGTATCTGTTTAGTTTAGGAAACTTCTCCATGGTACTGTAGCATGTGTTAGGATGAAATTAGTTTTTGATGTTAAATGAGCTGTTGATATCAACTGGCACCTGTAGCAGCTTGGTGGGAACACCAAGTACCAGACTGATATATCCTTGTTGATATGGTATTGAATATTTTACTGAATAGAGTGCTCAACATATTCTTTTTCACATCTTTTTTATTGCACTTGTGAATATTTTGTAGCCCCACAGTTGTTTTTTTTTGTTTGCCAGTGTTTTTTGTGATAAAATAGAAGTGCTACATCTGTATGGGGGACTTGTTTTAGGGAGTGTGCTGACATATACCAAGTTGGTAGCTGTGTTTATTGTGGAGTTCAAATCATGTGCTATGGGTTAGTGTTTATTTTTGCTGCTGGAAAAACTTCACTTCCTGACTATGTGCTGATGATGTTGTGTTAGTCTTGTTAACTGTCCTGATTCCCGAATGCCCCTTGTTGCAAAGCCCCTGCAGTGCTTGATGCCGACTTCTTTTCCCTCATGAAAAGAATGCACATGTAACATACTCTACCTATAGCTAATTGGAAATCTTGCTTCTGTTTAGGAAATTCTTTTGTTGTATTATCACACTTCACTTTATTGGATGGCATTAGTTCTGATGTTGCATCTTTGTATGAATTGTGATGACAAATGACACTTAAATCTAATGTTGCAATAGTCTTTGAAATTCACATGTTCTTCAATAATTATCAAACATGTTAAATCTTGTTTTACAGATCCTTCTTTTATGAGTGCACCTATGAATGTTGTGAGGTTTAGAATCATTCTTATGTGTTTGTATGAGCACCCTTAATCTTATTAGGGGTCAACCAGAATGCGGCTCAGTTCATGTTTTTCTTTTTGACATGACAGTTACTTCATGGGTTGGTTGCATTTGCGGGGTTATATATAATTGTACTAGTTAGATCATTGTTTTAAGGCATCCCTAAGGTGTCAGGGCGCCCTCAGATGGCATCCCGACGGCCTCAGTTCGTCTCCTGCCGGCATCGGCCTTCTCTGCTTCCAGTCGCATGTGACTCTCTCGGTCTTTCTTCCCCTGCCCTCTTGTTCTGTCGTCTCCTCTCTCATGAGTCGCCCTGTTTTGCACTTGTGCTCCTTTGATTTAGGAATTCCTAGTGCTCTGCTTGCATTTGTGATTGTGATTTGTAGTGCTATGCATATGCTCCGCCATGAATGTCTGTTATACTGCTCTTCGATTTAAAATGTGACTTATAAGGTGTGTAACGGTGCATGTCCACTAAGTGCTACTCTATTCTGCTGTCCATAGAAGTTCAAAACTGTAAGGCATGGCCTTGCCTTACGCTTTAACGCTCAAAAGATGAGGTGCCCCCCAGCGCCTCGCCTCGCCTCGCCTTACTGCCTTATAAAAAATGATTTAGATGGTAAAATGAGATATTCACCATTTATAATATTTTTGAAACACAAACTTCATCTAAGATGTGCATAAAGTCTCCATCATCACCTTTTGATAAAGAAGTCTTGTGACATGGAATGGCTATCACCGATGGTGAGCAATTGTATATTTGATCGGTCACCTAGATAGGTAACTCCGCAATAATCCTTTATTGGTGAAATAAGCACGAGTTAAGGTTTCCAAAGCTATACTTTAGCAGCTCTAGCTTACTGCTCCTGAATTTAGGGAATGCACTACTTTTCTATTACTCGTTTCCCATCTAATCTGGTTCTACCTGTGTCTGGTTTGCCTTATTCGTAACCGATATTGTTCCGTTGTGTGCTGAATTGCTGAAATGTGGTAATAGCAAAACTTGCTCATATAATTTTTGTTGCCTATGAGTTGGCCACAAATTGTTTCGAGAACACTAAATCTGCAAAGCAAGTAGAGTTGGTGTTTCGACAATTATTTTATAGCAAACTTACTGCGGAAAATTGCGTTGATGCAACTTAGTGAGTTTTGGCCAGTCTGCGGCTTGCAAATAAGGCTGTGCATACTGTGGAAAGCCATTGTACTGGGAAAGCTATTGTGTGAAGTCGTATATATAGTAAAAAGTCTGAAGTTCCCCTAGGATGCTCAGAGTATGTTTATGTACCTATTTGACTATAATAGCCTGATTTTGCCGCATTTCACCGGAAGTTCGTTTTGGAGCTCGGGCTCCATAAAGCCATTTTTTGAAAATTTCAAAAATCAGTTTTCAGGTACCTGAAAAATCTTTAAAAAATATCAACATGTACATATGGTTGTATTCTACATGTGTATAAAATTTCATGATGAGACCTGAGCTCCGAAGCGTCTCTCTTGTTTCACTGCTTAGCATGTAAGAGTATATGTACATGATGTATTCTTTTATCTAATTTTATTTGAAATGGTGTGTTGTCCACTAAATAAATATCATAAAATTAATTTGCAGCCAAAATTGTATGTGTATATCATAATGCAATTAACTAAAAATAGACATAGCGTATTAGCGTGACAGCCTGTACATAGACAATCATCACACTGCATGATCAGTATAACCTGATCCATGTCAGAAAAAATGAATCAATCTTGGGCTCAGAGTAATCAGTCCGCCTACCACTCGTGGTCTCACATGGATTGGACTTGGGGATGGAATGAGGAGACAAGCTGGTTCGAAGTGATTTCTGTAGGAGGCCAGCCCATTGTATAGAATGGCAATCCCTTCGTAATTTCTCTGAAATAGGCAGGGGCTGAGTGTGTGATTTTCCAAAAGCCAGAAAAGCACCTCCAGTTGTGCTTTTGCTCACTAATAAACCACCACGCTTTCTTCAACCCCCAAAATAAGCTAGCTGTTTGCTTGGGCACAGAATACCAAAGCCCAATCCCAACCAAACACTTGACCTTTGGGAACCATAGGATTCAAACTAGCACAGATTGTGTGCCTAAAATTGCCTTACCTGTGTGCAGATAATTGGTCATCAGATTTGTCAGTTCTATTAAGAAAACCACACATTTCTGGTGAACGAATTGGCTCATAAAGTAGGTTGCCGCTTGGGCCTTCTTAATTTCTTGGAAAATTTCATCTTCCTGCAGGAATTCAACAGTTTCATGTACAATATGCAACGCTCCTATGAATCAAAATGGCTTCTGTCAGTCATGATTTTATGGTTATCGGTCGGAATTTCTTAATTTCTGTTCTGTAATATTATGCTTTCTTAACAAGGTTTTTTGTTTGTTTGTTGTTGCCGAGTATATTTACGCACATAGAATTTCAAGTACAGATCCGATTTGGTTTTCCCCAGTCTCACCCCCAAGATGCTTGAGATTCCAGCAGTCAAGCTTTCCCTGCTTGTTTTGTGTGCCAATCCCTAATCCTTTGTGCTCTCATCTGATCCTAGATGAGCGTGTTTCAAGTGACCTGAAGAAAAACCTTATGCAAGCAAGGCTGGATAAGAAGATGACCCAGGCACAACTTGCTCAGGTATCTAGTTGAATATCAAGATTTTAGAACTTGCAGAGTTCTTCCTGAGATAGAAAGCTTGTCACCTTCTAATTTAACATGCACTATTACCTCAATCTAAGGGTGTGATGTGTTGTAACAGATGATCAATGAGAAGCCACAGGTGATCCAGGAGTATGAGTCGGGCAAGGCGATTCCGAACAATCAGATAATTGGAAAGCTCGAGAGGGCACTTGGAGCTAAGCTGCGTAGCAAGAAGTAATGCCGTGAAGTAGCCAAGCCCTGTCTATTTGCCTTACACTGCATTTGCTAGGTCCTAAAAGCTCTTGCAGGCTGTTTCTGTTGGTTGATACTGAATAACTATGCCACAGAACGACTTTATGTATCATTATATTCCCGTGTTCTAAAATGTGTCGTCACATGTCCCAGTGTAAGAGCTGCATTGAGCATGCAGATTGACATGGTAACCTGCGTGGTTTGTGCGTGGTGTTTGTTACTGGCTTTTGCTAATACAAGTGTCTATTGTGAGGTAACTACAGGGTCAACAAATTGCCGCCATAATTGAGGAATATCATACAGAACCACCATTTTAAAAATCTTTGAGTAATATAGCGCATCAATTCTTGAAGAAAAAAGTTCAATTTACTACTCTGAATAAAGTGGGTGGTTCACTTTACCCCTTGATCTATTTTCTATTTTTCTGCTTTTTTTACCCTCAAACAAACCCAAACCGGACAAAACACCCCTCTGGCTGGTTTTTCTCCATCCGCTGCTGATGTGGCACTAGTCAACGGCGTTTTTGACTTGGGTGGGGCCCCCTTGTCAGGTGGGGCTGGGATAGAGTCATTGCGCCCGCCACGAGCGAGCGAGGCAGGCAAGCGGGTTGGCGGGAGGCGATTCTTGTGCATGATCGGCGATGGTGGCAACAACCACGTGGTGGGTACTTAGGCGGGCTCATGGCGGTGGCGGGATAAGCGTGGCCGGCCCAGGCTCGGCGAGGCGGCGGCGGCGGCGCTGGCGGGCGATCCACGGCGGCGCGGGATGGGGCTCCTCTGGCTGGACGCCGACGAGATGGCGGGGAGAGGGTGGTGGCTCCTGGGCGATGCGCTGAGGGAGGTGGGGCACAGGTGGCTCGGGCCCGGGGCGAGCTCCTTCGGGCGACGACGGATCTAACCTGGAGAGAGAGAGAGAGAGAGAGAGAGAGAGAGAGAGAGAGAACTGACAAGAGGGCCCCACCCAGGTCAAAACCGCCATTAACTAGTGCCACATCAGCAGCGGGTGGAGAAAAATCAGCCAGGGATGTTTTGTCCGGTTTGAGCAGAAAAATGGAATAGGGGGTAAAGTGAACCACCTACTTTATTCAGGGTAGTAAAATGAACTTTTTTCATTCTTGAATAAGGTTGTTATAATAGCCTAACTGACTGTGGGCCCTGCCTGTTTGGCTGATGTGGCATGCCTATGTGTACATTTTGCTAAGGTGGACATGGGACGCACTGCCAACCCCCAATCTTCTTCCTTTTCGCCTCTCTCACTCCTCATTGAACCCCTCCCACTAATGTTTCATTTTGCACTTGCAGCAATGCTCTTCTCTCTCCCGCACCGCTTTCTCTGGCTCACTCCCACGCCATTGCATGCATCATTGTTGAACCAAGCCTTTACCAGCCCAGCCAATGTGTGTGTCCCTCAGATGTCGCCCTCATGAACGCTGTCGCACCATCCATCGCCCCCCAGTGCGAGTTTGTGTGGTGCGGAAAATCCCATTGACATCACCATGGAATCCTACATCAACGCCGCAGCGCCAAGTGGACCAATGACTAGAGCACATATGTGCCATTAAAAATGAGGTGAATTCACTCCTAAACTCCATGTATACATATAAGACATGACTACTACCTCATTCTGAAACCTTGTGCATACTTAAGTATGAAAATATCAAGCATGGAGAAGCGAGGAAGGAAGCCCAAGGTCAAGGTTTGGAAGTGGAGAAAGTAGACGAAGGAGAGGGGAAAGGGTGGCTAAAGTCAGGCCGCCGGATAGTTGGACCACTGTCCGGGCACGCCCGAACTGTTCGGTCAAGCGTCCGGGCAAACGCCCGAGGACACCTAAGACCACAAAAACATAGCCGGACGACTCCCATACTGTCCGGCCACATGAGCCCTGAAGCTGACCGACGCCCGCGTCAGGCCGGAAGCCGATGCAGCCTAGTGCCCAGCTGTTCGGCCTAATTTCGGCTAGACTGGCTGGCCAAGTGCCTACGCAGGAATTTGGCCTTTCGGCTTTGTATTTCTCTCTCCCACCTACTCCTTCGTACTTAGACAATATAATTCGTTCCCCCTGCACTTTCTAGGGTTAGCAAAGCATATTAGAACTACTTGAGAAAGCTTTTGGTGCGGAAGAACTATCTCCGAAGCACTACCTTGTATACTTTATTTCCTTTGTTGTTCTTGGATCTAGATGCACCTCTTGTATTGACGTGAGATTTGAGGAGTACTTTGTGTGGATGTTGTCCAATTTGTGTTCTCTCTTGTGTTTTCCCCATGTGTTCTTTGTGTTCTTCATGAATCCACCCCAAATCCATCTCCAATTTGTGAAGATCGAGCTACCATAGGTTTGATCCTACATCAGCTTTGCTCATCTATCTCTTCTCCATTGAAGACCAAGGCCTCCATTAGGAGAAGAATCCCAAGGGATTACCAAGACCTGCATCTCTCCTAGAGATTTGGGGAAGGTCTATCCCTCAAGACCTCAGTTCTCCATAGAGATTTGGAAAGAACTACCTAGCTACTTGTTCCCTTTGTTGATTCTGGACCTAGTAGTGTCTCTTTGCTTGGATGCTTGAAGAGCACATGTGTGATGTGGATCTTGTTCTTATAGTGATTTCCCCTCGTGTTCAGTTCTTTGTGTTCTTCCTCTTATTCACCTCCAAATTGTGAAGATTAGAAACAATTCGGTCTTTGCCCTACGTTATTTGGTATCATGAGCTTTGGTTGCCACAATTTGGAGCCCCTTCCCCTCATCCTTAGCCTAATTTTGTTTTTCTCTTACCCAATTTGACTATAAATCCCCACAAAAATAGCCTCACCCAATTCCTTGCAATTTGTTCGGTTTCATGAGATTTTGTTGGTTTTAATCTATGGATCCGATGTGCCAAACGTAGATCTAGCCTCCTTTGCATTTCTTGATCCAAATTTATCAATTTAGACCAAAAGGTTTTCTTTCTTTTTCCAATTTTCGAGTGCCATTTTCTCCCAGATTTAGCATTTGACATGCTCGGACAGTCCAGTCGAATTATGCCCGGACAAGTTACCTCGTGTCTGGTTTGGCCCTGTTATCGTGCATCTTCACCGGTTTGCCGCTACGTTGGTTCCCGTATGGCAACGACATGGGAACTGTTGGAAATATGCCCTAGAGGCAATAATAAATTAGTTATTATTATTATATTTCCTTGTTCATGATAATCGTTTACTATCCATGCTATAATTGTATTGATAGGAAACTCAGATACATGTGTGGATACATAGACAACACCATGTCCCTAGTAAGCCTCTAGTTGACTAGCTCGTTGATCAAAAGATGGTTACGGTTTCCTGACGATGGACATTGGATGTCGTTGATAACGGGATCACATCATTAGGAGAATGATGTGATGGACAAGACCCAATCCTAAGCCTAGCACAAAGATCGTGTAGTTCGTTTGCTAAAGCTTTTCTAATGTCAAGTATCATTTCCTTATACCATGAGATTGTGCAACTCCCGGATACCGTAGGAATGCTTTGGGTGTACCAAACGTCACAACGTAACTGGGTGGCTATAAAGGTACACTACGAGTATCTCCGAAAGTGTCTGTTGGGTTGCCACAAATCGAGACTGGGATTTGTCACTCCGTGTGACAGAGAGGTATCTCTGGGCCCACTCGGTAGGACATCATCATAATGTGCACAATGTGACCAAGGGGTTGATCATGGGATGATGTGTTACGGAATGAGTAAAGAGACTTGCCGGTAACGAGATTGAACAAGGTATCGGGATACCGATGATCGAATCTCGGGCAAGCACTATACCGCTAGACAAAGGGAATTGAATACGGGATTGATTGAATCCTCGACATCGTGGTTCATCCGATGAGATCATCGTGGAACATGTGGGAGCCAACATGGGTATCCAGATCCCGCCGTTGGTTATTGGCTGGAGAGTTGTCTCGGTCATGTCTCGTGTCTCCGAACCCGTAGGGTCTACACTTAAGGTTCGATGGCGCTAGGGTTATAGGGAATAGATGTGCGTGGTTACCGAATGTTGTTGAGTCCGGATGAGATCCCGGACGTCACGAGGAGTTCCTAATGGTCCGGAGGTAAAGATTTATATATGGGAAGTCTGCTTTGGTCACCGAAAAGTTTGGTGCTATCGATAACGTCTGGGACCACCGGAGGGTCCCGGGTCCACCAGTGGGGCCACCAGCCCGAAGGCTGCGTGGGCCAAGTGTGGGAGGACCAGCTCGGTGGGCTGGTGCGCCCCACCAAGGCCCAAGGCGCAGGAAGAGTGGGAGGGCAAACCCTAGGACCAGATGGGCCTAAGGCCCACCCTAGGTGCGCCTCTTCTTTCCCCTCTGGCCGCCACCCAGATGGGATCTGGGGGCTGCCGCCACCCCTAGGGAGGGAACCCTAGGTGGGGGCGCAGACCCTCCTCTCCCCCTATATATACTTGAGGTTTGGGGGCTGCCCAACACATGATTCGATCTCCCTCTTGGCGCAACCCTACCCCTCTCCCTCCTCGTCTCTTGCGGAGCTTGGCGAAGCCCTGCCGGAGTGCCACGCTCCTCCACCACCACCACACCGTCGTGCTGCTGCTGGACGGAGTCTTCCCAACCTCTCCCTCTCTCCTTGCTGGATCAAGTCATGGGAGACGTCACTGGGCTGCATGTGTGTTGAACGCGGAGGTGCCGTCCGTTCGGCACTAGGATCATCGGTGATTTGGATTACGACGAGTACGACTCCATCAACCCCGTTCACTTGAACGCTTCCGCTTAGCGATCTACAAGGGTATGTAGATGCACTCCCCTTTCCCTCGTTGCTAGATTACTCCATAGATTGATCTTGGTGTTGCGTGAAAATTTTGAATTTCTCGCCACGTTCCCCAACAAAGGCATCATGAGCTAAGTCTATCGTAGTTTCTATGCACGAGTAGAACACAAGTTGTTGTGGGCGTTGATTTTGTTCAATATGCTTACCGTTACTAGTCCAATCTTGTTTCGACGGTATTGTGGGATGAAGCGGCCCGCACCGACCTTACACGTACACTTACGTGAGACGAGTTCCACCGATGACATGCACTAGTTGCATAAGGTGGCTAGTGGGTGCCGATCTCTCCACTTTAGTCGGATCGGATTCGATGAAAAGGGTCCTTATGAAGGGTAAATAGCATTTGACATATCACGTTGTGGTTTTTGCGTAGGTAAGAAACGTTCTTGCTAGAAACCCATAGCGATCACGTAAAACATGCAAACAACAATTAGAGGACGTCTAACTTGTTTTTGCAGGGTATGCTATGTGATGTGATATGGCCAAAAAGAATGTGATGAATGATATGTGGTGTATGAGATTGATCATGTTCTTGTAATAGGAATCACGACTTGCATGTCGATGAGTATGACAACCGGCAGGAGCCATAGGAGTTGTCTTAATTTATTGTATGACCTGCGTGTCATTGAACAACGCCATGTAATTACTTTACTTTATTACTAAACCGTTAGCCATAGTAGTAGAAGTAATAGTTGGCAAGACAACTTCATGGAGACACGATGATGGAGATCATGATGATGGAGATCATGGTGTCATGCCGATGAGGATGATGATCATGGAGCCGAAGATGGAGATCAAAAGGAGCAAAATGATATTGGCCATATCATGTCACTTTTGATTGCATGTGATGTTTATCATGTTTATGCATCTTATTTGCTTAGAACGACGATAGTAAATAAGATGATCCCTCATTAAAATTTCAAGAAAGTGTTCCCCCTAACTGTGCACCGTTGCGAAAGTTCGTTTGTTTGGAAGCACCACGTGATGGTCGGGTGTGATAGATTCTAACGTCCACATACAATGGGTGTAAGCCAGATTTACACACGCGAAACACTTAGGTTGACTTGACGAGCCTAGCATGTACAGACATGGCCTCGGAACACAAGAGACCGAAAGGTCAAGCATGAGTCGTATGGTAGATGCGATCAACATGAAGATGTTCACCGATGATGACTAGTCCGTCTCACGTGATGATCGGACACGGCCTAGTTGACTCGGATCATGTAATCACTTAGATGACTGGAGGGATGTCTATCTGAGTGGGAGTTCATGAGATGAACTTAATTATCCTGAACATAGTCAAAAGGTTTTTGCAAATTATGTCGTAGCTCACGCTTTAGTTCTACTGTTTTAGATATGTTCCTAGAGAAAATTCAGTTGAAAGTTGATAGTAGCGATTATGCGGACTAGGTCCGTGAGCGAGATTGTCCTCGTTGCTTGAAGAAGGCTTATGTCCTAATGCACCGCTCGGTGTCTTTGAACCTCGAGCGTTATGCTGTGGATGTTGCGAACATCGGCGTACGCTTTGATAACTACGTGATAGTTCATAATGTTAAACGGTTTAGAGTTGAGGCACCAAAGACGATTTCAAAACGTCGCGGAACATATGAGATGTTTCGAGGGCTGAAATTGGGATTTCAGGCTCGTGCCCATGTCAAGAGGTATAAGACCTCCGATGATTTTCTTAGCCTGCAAACTAAGGGAGAAAAGCTCAATCGTTGAGCTTGTGCTCAGATTGTCTAAGTACAACAATCACTTGAATCGAGTGGGAGTTAATCTTCCGGATGAGATAGTGATGTTTTTCCAAAGTCATTGCCACCAAGCCGCTAAGAGCTTCGTGATGAACTATAAAGGGATAGATATGATAATCCTTGAAATATTCGCGATGTTTGACACCGCGAAAGTAGAAATCAAGGAGCATCAATTGTTGAAAACACTAGTTTCAAGAAGGGCAAGGGCAAGGTTGAACCCAAACCCGAGACTAAGTGCTTCTGTAATAAGGGGAACAGCCACTGGAGCAGAATTACCCTAGATACTTGGTAGATGAGAAGGCTGGCAAGGTCGATAGAAGTATATTGGATACACATTATGTTAATGTGTACTTTACTAGTACTCATAGTAGCACCAGGGTATTAGATACCGATTCGGTTGCTAAGTGTTAGTAACTCGAAATAAAAGGCTACGGAATAAACAGAGACTAGCTAAAGGTGAGCTGACGATATGTGTTGGAAGTGTTTTCCAATCTTGATGTGATCAAGCATCGCACGCTCCCTCTACCATCGAGATTGGTGTTAAACCTAAATAATTGTTATTTGGTGTTTGCGTTGAGCATAGACATGATTGGATTATGTCTATCGCAATACGGTTATTCATTTAAGGAGAATAATGGTTACTCTGTTTATTTGAATAATACCTTCAATGGTCTTACACCCAAAATGAATGGTTTATTGAATCTCGATCGTAGTGATACACATGTTCATGCCAAAAGATATAAGATAGTAATGATAGTACCACCTACTTGTGGCACTGCCATGTAAGTCATATTGGTATAAAACGCATGAAGAAGCTCCATGTTGATGGATCTTTGGACTCACTCGTTTTTGAAAAGATTGAGACATGTGAGCCATGTCTATTGGTATATACGCATGAAGAAACTCCATGCAGATGGACCGTTTGGACTCACTTGACTTTGAATCACTTGAGACGTGCAAATCATACCATATGGGCAAGATGACTGAAAGCCTCATTTTCAGTAAAATGGAACAAGAAAGCAACTTGTTGGAAGAAATACATTTCGATGTGTGCAGTCCAATGAGTGTTGAGGCACGCAGTGGATATCGTTATGTTCTTACTTCACGGATGATTTGAGTAGATACTGAGTATATTTACTACGCAACCTTCTCCTTGTATGTTGTTGGGCCTCCAAGTGCAGAGGCTTGTAGGACAGTAGCAAATTTCCCTCAAGTGGATGACCTAAGGTTTATCAATCTGTGGGAGGCGTAGGATGAAGATGGTCTCTCTCAAACAACCCTGCAACCAAATAACAAAGAGTCTCTTGTGTCCCCAACACACTCAATACAATGGCAAATTGTATAGGTGCACTAGTTCGGCGAAGAGATGGTGATACAAGTGCAATATGGATGGTAGCTAGAGGTTTTTGTAATCTGAAATTATAAAAACAGCAAGGTAACTAATGATAAAAGTGAGCACAAACGGCATTGCAATGGTAGGAAACAAGGCCTAAGGTTCATACTTTAACTAGTGCAAGTTATCTCAACAATAATAACATAACTGGATCATATAAATATCCCTCAACATGCAACAAAGAGTCACTCCAAAGTCACTAATAGCGGAGAACAAACGAAAAGATTGTTGTAGGGTAGGAAACCACCTCAAAGTTATCCTTTCTCATCAATCTATTCAAGAGTCCATAGTAAAATAACATGAAGCTATTCTTTCCGTTCGATCTATCATAGAGTTTGTACTAGAATAACACCTTAAGACACAAATCAACCAAAACCCTAATGTCACCTAGATACTCCAATGTCACCTCAAGTATATGTGGGTATGATTATACGATATGCATCACACAATCTCAAATTCATCTATTCAACCAACATAAAGTACTTCAAAGAGTGCCCCAAAGTTTCTACCGGAGAGTCAAGAAGAAAACATGTGCCAACCCCTATGCATAAGTTCACAAGGTAAACCCGCAAGTTGATCACCAAAACATACATCAAGTAGATCACGTGAATATCCCATTGTCACCACAGATAAGCACGGCAAGACATACATCAAGTGTTCTCAAATCCTTAAAGACTCAATCCGATAAGATAACTTCAAAGGGAAAACTCAATCCATTACAAGAGAGTAGAGGGGGAGAAACATCATAAGATCCAACTACAATAGCAGAGCTCGCGATACATCAAGATCGTATCACCTCAAGAACACGAGAGAGAGAGAGAGAGAGAGATCAAACACATAGCTACTGGTACATACCCTCAGCCCCGAGGGTGAACTACTCCCTCCTCGTCATGAAGAGCGCCGAGATGATGAAGATGGCCACCGGTGAGGGATCCCCCCTCCGGCAGGGTGCCGGAACAGGGTCCTTATTGGTTTTTGGTGGCTATAGAGGCTTGCAGCGGCGGAACTCCCGATCTATTGTGTTCCTCGATGTTTTTAGGGTATATGGATATATATAGGCGAAAGAAGTCGGTCAGGGGAGCCACGAGGGGCCCACGAGGGTGGGGGCGCGCCTCCCTGTCTCGTGGCCACCTCGAAGCTTCCGTGACTTCCACTCCAAGTCTCGTGGATTGCTTCCGTTCCAAAAATAACTCTCCCAAAGGTTTCATTCCGTTTGGACTCCGTTTGATATTCCTTTTCTTCGAAACACTGAAATAGGCAAGAAAACAACAATTTGGGCTGGGCCTCCGGTTAATAAGTTAGTCCCAAAAATAATATAAAAGTGCTTAGTAAAGACCATAAACATCCAAAACAGATAATATAATAGCATGAATATTCATGAATTATAGATACGTTGGAGACGTATCATTCATCGCTAGATAAGAACTTCAGAGTGATTCTTTATCGCACCTTGAGGGATGGTTATATGATCCAATTATATTAGTATTGTTGAGAGATTGCACTAGCAAAAGTATGGACCCTAGGCCACATTTTCAAGCATTGAAATACCATTTGTGCTCCGTTTTATCAATTGCTACCTTGCTGTTTTTATTGTTCTTACCACAAAAACCTATATCTACTATCCATATTACACTTGTATCACCATCTCTTCGCCGAACTAGGGCACCTATACAAATTACCATTGTATTTGGTGTGTTGGGGACACAAGAGACTTTTTATTATTGGGTTGCAAGGTTGTTTAGAGAGACCATCTTCATCCAACACCTCCCATGGATTGATAAACCTTAGGTCATCCACTTGAGGGGAAATTGCTACTGTCCTACAAAACTCTACGCTCGGAGGCCCAACACGTGTCTACAAGAATAAAGTTGCATAGTATACATCAGCCGGCCGAGGGCGCCGCCCACTGCACGCCCGGCTGAACACGCATCCTCATCGCATCCAAATGCCTCCACACGTCTGTTCACGAGTGACCGACATTAAAGGCAACGCCTGGCAAGCTCCTCCCATCCGCCCTCTATTTAAACGAGGCCAGACGTCGGACAAGAATTGCACCACTCTGCCGCTCCCCATCTCCTCCTTCCACCATTTTCTCCCCTCTTTCGATGGCATTTGACGAGCAGGAAGAGCAGTTCTTCGACATAAAAGCCGGCTGGATGGACCGTCAAGCCCAGCCGATACGAGCGAGGCAGCTTGCTTCTCCACCTCCCTATCCTAGTCAGACGGAGCAAGTTACCTCCCGAAGCCGGCGCGTGGTTCAGCAACTTGCCACTCCAAGCCAGCCCGCGGAGGGTGGCGAGTTGCTCTAGTTCGGCATGGCGGGGAGCATGGCGGCACGGGCGTTGTTGCTGCCGTCCATGAGCCACATCATACTATGCCTCGAGTGCTTGCGACCGCGCCATCCATCGTCAACACATTCATAGCTGCGCCATGTAGGCGGAGAAAGAAGCCGGCTGCGCGGATGTCGATGAGGTGGCAGCCCGCACGTCCGCGCCCGCCGCAATCATCGAGGAGAAGTAGAACACGGGAGGCCGCCGCCGCTTGGGTCCCAGGAAGACCACCGCAGGTGACCTGTCTGCTTCTTCTTTATCTCAGACTATCCTGGACACCCACCTGAGCTCAACGGAAGCACCCTTCCCCTCCATCTAAAGCACCCTCTTTGCCACTCTGATGAGCGGCGCAACCGGACATAGTGAAGATATGGGGGAAGAATATGCCTCTGGGACTCCCGGCAGTCCGTTAGCGGGCCGCCGAACATGGGAAAGACAAAGAGATCCGCCGCGGATGCCGTAGACTAGTGTAGTGTATCCATGTCATGGGAGTGGAGCTCCACGCGACCTTGCGTGCACATAGTTTTACCTTTTTAGTTGAAAATATGTCCAAAATGTAACCGTTTTCATCTGAATAGTATGAAATTCGTCATGTTTATATGAAATCGAGTCGAGTTTGCATGAATTTCATCCAGTTTGTTGAAAAGGAGTTTGAAATGTATGCGCCTACGGTTGGATGGCAGCCTCCCGCATCTGTATCCACGGACTGGTCCCCCCTCCCACCCCCTCATCCGTGGACGGATGCGAAAGGAAATTTGCAGGTCGCCGTTGGAGATGCCCTTACACATCCACATTGGAGAGTGCTATAATAAATGTCTAGACCGCGCGGTTCAAACACTCTATCGTCTCCAACGTCGTCCATCAAACGTCTGCGGACTGGTCTGCACGTCCAAAAATCCCACAAATCGGAAGCAAACTAGAGGAGGTTTGTGGACGTCCGGAGCTCTGCCGGGTAGGCGTCCAACAACCTGGCCCACACAAATCCATCTCTCTCTCTCTCTCCAACTACTACTCCGCTCTCCACATCGCATTCATGTCGCTCTAGAGCGGACATGGCTGATCACTAGCGCATGTCGGTTGAACAACGCGGCATTCACACCAGTGTGGCAGTCTAGGCACCTGCTCCGGCTGTTGGGGAACGTAGTAATTTCAAAAAATTTCCTACGCACACGCAAGATCATGGTGATGCATAGCAACGAGAGGGGAGAGTGTTGTCTACGTACCCTCGTAGACCGAAGCGGAAGCGTTCTGGCGTAGAGGAAGTAGTCGTACGTTCTCCTCGCGATCCAACCGATCCCAGCGCCATTACTCCGGCGCCTCCGAGTTCTTGACACACGTACAGCTCATGACGCTCCTCGGGCCCCGATCCAGCGGAGCTTCGGGGATAGAGAGTTCCGTCAGCACGACGGCGTGGTGACGATCTTGATGTTCTACCGACGCAGGGCTTCGCCTAAGCACCACTACGATATGACCGAGGTGGATTATGGTGGAGGGGCACCGCACGGCTAAGGCGATCTCAAGGATCAACTTGTGTGTTGTGGGTGCCCCCTGCCCCGTATATAAAGGAGCAGGGGAGGGCGGCCGGCCTAGGAGGCGTGCCAAGGGGGGAGTCCTCCTCCTAGTGGGAGTAGGACTCCCTTTCCTAGTCCAACTAGGAAGGAGGAAGGGGAAGGAAGGAGAGGAGAGGGAGAGGGAAGGGGCGCCCCCCCTCCTTGTCCTATTCGGACTCCCCTGGGGAGGCGCGCCACCTCCTGGTGCGGCCCTCTCTCTCCCCTCTTGGCCCACTAAGGCCCATTACTTCCCCGGGGGGTTCCGGTAACCCCTCCGGCACTCCGGTTTTTTCCGGAAACTTCCGGAACCTTTCCGGTGTCCGAATATAACCGTCCAATATATCAATCTTTATGTCTCGACCATTTCGAGACTTCTCGTCATGTCCGTGATCACATCCGGGACTCCGAACTCCTTCGGTACATCAAAATACACAAACTCATAATATAACCGTCATCGAAACCTTAAGTGTGCGGACCCTACGGTTCGAGAACAATGTAGACATGACCGAGACACGTCTCCGGTCAATAACCAATAGCGGGACCTGGATGCCCATATTGGCTCCTACATATTCTACGAAGATCTTTATCGGTCAGACCGCATAACAACATACGTTGTTCCCTTTGTCATCGGTATGTTACTTGCCCGAGATTCGATCGTTGGTATCAATACCTAGTTCAATCTCGTTACGCAAGTCTCTTTACTCGTTCCATAATACATCATCTCACAGCTAACTCATTAGTTGTAATGCTTGCAAGGCTTAAGTGATGTGCATTCTTGAGAGGGCCCAGAGATACCTCTCCGACAATCGGAGTGACAAATCCTAATCTCGAAATCGCCAACCCAACATCGCCTTTGGAGACACACAGTAGTACTCCTTTATAATCACCCGATTCACGTTGTGACGTTTGGTAGTACCAAAGTGTTCCTCCGCAAGCGGGAGTTGCATAATCTCATAGTTATAGGAACATGTATAAGTCATGGATAAAAGCAGTAGCAACATACTAAGCGATCGTGTGCTAAGCTAATGGAATGGGTCATGTCAATCGATCATTCAACTAATGATGTGACCTTGTTAATCAAATAACAACTCTTTGTTCATGGTTAGGAAACATAACCATCTTTGATTAACAAGCTAGTCTAGTAGAGGCATACTAGTGACACTCTGTTTGTCTATGTATTCACACATGTATTATGTTTCCGGTTAATACAATTCTAGCATGAATAATAAACATTTATCATGAAATAAGGAAATAAATAATAACTTTATTATTGCCTCTAGGGCATATTTCCTTCAGTCTCCCACTTGCACTAGAGTCAATAATCTAGATTACATAGTAATGATTCTAACACCCATGGAGTCTTGGTGTTGATCATGTTTTGCTCGTGGAAGAGGCTTAGTCAACGGGTCTGCTACATTCAGATCCGTATGTATCTTGCAAATCCCTATGTCTCCCACCTAGATTAAATCCCGGATGGAATTGAAGCGTCTCTTGATGTGCTTGGTCCTCTTGTGAAATCTGGATTCCTTCGCTAAGGCAATTGCTCCACTATTGTCACAGAAGATTTTCATTGGACCCGATGCACTAGGTATGACACCTAGATCGGATATGAACTCCTTCATCCGACTCCTTCATTAGCTGCTTCGAAGCTGCTATGTACTCCGCTTCACATGTAGATCCCTTCACGACGCTTTGTTTAGAACTGCACCAACCGACGGCTTCTCCGTTTAGTGTGAATCGTATCCGGTCTGCGATTTAGAATCGTCCGGATTGTCAAAGCTTGCATCAACGTAACCGTTCATTTATGAGCTCTTTGTCACCTCCATATCTGAAAACATATCCTTAGTCCTTTTCGGTATTTCAGGATGTTCTTGACCGCTGTCCGTGATCCACTCTGGATTACTTTGGTACCTCCTGCTAAGCTTATAGCAAGGCACACATCAGTCCGGTACACAAGCATTGCATACATGATAGAGCCTATGGCTGAAGCATAGGAACATCTTTCATTTTCTCTCTATCTTCTGCGGTGGTCGGGCATTGAGTCTTACTCAACTTCACACCTTGTAACACGGCAAGAACCCTTTCTTTGCTTGATCCATTTTGAACTTCTTCAAAATTTTGTCAAGGTATGTGCTTTGTGAAAGTCCAATTAAGCGTCTTGATCTATCTCTATAGATTTTGATGCCCAATATGTAAGTAGCTTCACCGAGGTCTTTCATCGAAAAACTCTTATTCAAGTATCCCTTTATGCTATCCAGAAATTCTATATCATTTCCAATTAGTAATATGTCATCTACATATAATATCGAAATGCTCTGAGCTCCCACTCACTTTCTTGTAAATCTGAGGCTTCTCCAAAAGTCTCAGATAAACCCAAATGCTTTGATCACACTATCAAAGCGTTTATTCTAACTCGAGATGCTTGCACCAGTCCATAAATGGATCGCTGGAGCTTGCACACTTTGTTAGCTCCCTTTGGATCGATAAAACCTTACGGTTGCATCATATACAACTCTTCTTCCGAAATCCATTCAGAATGCGGTCTTTACATCCATTTGCCAAATTTCATAATCATAAAATGCGGCAATTGCTAACATGATTCGGACAGACTTAAGCATCGCTTCTGGTGAGAAGGTCTCATCGTAGTCAATCCCTTGAACTTGTCGAAACCCTTTGCGACAAGTCGAGCTTTGTAAACGATAACATTACCGTCGGCGTCGGTCTTCTTCTTGAAGATCCACTTGTTTTCTATTGCTTGCCGACCCTCGGGCAATTCAACCAAAGTCCACACTTTGTTTTCATACATGGATCCCATCTCGATTTCATGGCCTCAAGCCATTTTGCGAATCTGGGCTCACCATCGCTTCTTCATAGTTCTAGGTTCATCATGATCTAGTAGCATGACTTCGAACAGGATTACCGTACCACTCAGTGCGGATTTTACTCTGGTTGATCTCGAGGTTACGTAGTAACTTGATCTGAAGTTTCATGATCAACATCATCAACTTCCTCACTATTTTGTGTAGATGTCTCGAAACCGGTTTACTGCGATAAACTACTTTCAAATAAGGGAGAAGGTACAGATTACCTCATCAAGTTCTACTTTCCTCCCACTCACTTCTTTCGAGAGAAACTCCTTCTCTAGAAAGGATCCATTCTTAACAACAAATGTCTTGCCTTCGGATCTGTGATAGAAGGTGTACCCAACTGTCTCCTTTGGGTATCCTATGAAGACACATTTCTCCGATTTGGGTTCGAGCTTATCGAGGTTGAAGCTTTTTCACATAAGCATCGCATCCCCAAACTTTAAGAAACGACAACTTTGGTTTCTTGCTAAACCATAGTTCATAAGGTGTCGTCTCAGCGGATTTTGACGGTGTTCTATTCAGCGTGAATCGGCCGTCTCAAGAGCATAACCCCAAAACGATAGCGGTAAATCTGTAAGAGACATCATAGATCGCACCATATCTAGTAAAGTGCGATTACGACGTTCGGACACACCATTACGTTGTGGTGTTCCGGGTGGCATGAGTTGCGAAACTATTCCGCATTGTTTCAAATGTAGACCAAACTCGTAACTCAAATATTCGCCTCCACGATCAGATCGTAGAAACTTAATTTTCTTATTACGATGATTTTCAACTTCACTCTGAAATTCTTTGAACTTTTCAAATGTTTCAGACTTATGCTTCATTAAGTAGATATAACCATATCTGCTTAAATCATCTGTGAAGGTGAGAAAATAACGATATCCGCCACGAGCCTCAACATTCATCGGGCCACATACATCTATATGTATGATTTCCAACAAATCTGTTGCTCTCTCCATAGTACCGGAGAACGGGGTTTTAGTCATCTTGCCCATGAGGCACGGTTTGCAAGTGCCAAGTGATTCATAATCAAGTGACTCCAAAAGTCCATCAGTATTGTCGTGGATTTGTCACGGCAGATGTCCTAGTATGAGGATTTAGTCGTGGAGCCATCGCTACGGGTTTACTTGTAGGGGTTAAAACGGACACAAAGACACGAGGGTTTATACTAGTTCGGCCCCTTCGATGAAGGTAAAAGCCTACGTCTAGTTGTGATGGAATTGATGTGGTCTCGATGGCTAGGGAGCAAATAAGCTTCGCCTAGGCTCGAGCTGTTGTTGTCTGTCCCTTCAACCGCCGCCGGGTCGTCCCCTTATATACACGACAGTGGCGCCCGTCGGTTTGCGAGTCCCAACCGTTCATACTCGTATCCCGGTTGGTATCTCTCTTTCTAACTTACAATACAAGTTATACATCAGGCGGTTTACGGCTACAAGTTCTAAACCGACTACGTGGCCTTGGGCCTTTCCATAACTACACCACTAGCGAGCTAACCCGGCCCAATCTTGGCCGGTTTACACCTAGTGGTAATATCCCCAACATTAGGCCCCAGATTGATTTGAACTGGTTCATGTCAATCCTCTATAAAACCTGCATCTTGGATATCTTCTTGTGTAGTAGATAAATCCTTTGGTCATCGTTGTAAACCGGCATGACATCATCGCTCCCGGTCATTGTAAACCGGTCTGACGTCATCTTGAAGCTTATCTTTTATAGCGCCTTCTTTAATGACCGTCCCTGGATTCACGCGTTTGACCTAGTTTTCTTGCCTTATAAATAAGATCGAAGGGTCATTTGGTTTTCTCCCTTCGCTCCCTCTTCGTCTTCTTCCTTGCGCCACTGCCTCCAGAGCTCCGTCGTCGCCGTCGACCTTTGCTTCGTCAGTGGCCGCTGCATCAACCTGTTCGGACCAGAATACGGCGACCTTTCGCATTAACTCCTTTCTGCTTCCGGTAAATCCCTTATCCTTTGTTTAATCTGTTCATCATCTTTAGATCTGTTCTAGGGTTCAAGCTTCGTCCGTGTTCTTCATATGCTTTCACCTTTCTATCCTCTGAGCGGCATTATGATCCCTGTTTGTACTTAAACGAAGATCCGTGCGCATCTGCCGCGCCTTCTCATCTAAATCCCATAGCCCTCTCACATATACATATGCATACCTTATGGTGCGTTTCCTGCTTCTTCTTTATTTTCCGCGGCGCCTTTCCTTTTTTCTGAAAACTCACGTTTAATCCATAATAAACATGAACTCTTGTGAAACTTGTTTCTGTCGATTTCCTCTGAAGCCAGAATTAGGCGGTTTAACTCACCATGGAAACAAAGAAAAATTGCTAAACCGGCCTCGGCACATCATTAGTCCCTGTGTTGAACCGCCAATATATGTCTGACACCATACCGTATGGAACTGGTTCATCGGGTCATCTTCCGGTTTGTCATATCTTGGATCAATTACTCTGTAATGAGTACTTTCTCAAACCGGATTCTTCTCCTTGTAGACCTCATGATGGCCAAACAGGTGTACGAGTGCAAGCTGGGTCCTTCCAGCGTCTCGAGGCATGGCTCAAACGAGCTAGTGTCCATTGGCGCTTTGGATAACCAAAACACCATCCATTGGAGGGCTCCTGGTGAGGAATGTCCTCCCACTCCTCAGGAAGGTGAAGTCATAGTTTTCGCAGATCACTTATTCCGGGGTTTCAAACCGCCCGGGTCAAAGTTCTACCGGGACGTAATGGCCAACTTTCAACTACGCCCCCAAGATATCGGCCCCAATTCTGTTACCAACTTGTGTCATTTTCAAGTGCTGTCCGAAGCTTATCTGCAAGAGGAGCCTTCTGTCGAGTTATTCCGGGATCTTTTCCACCTAAACCGCCGTACCGAATTCACCGATGGCCCCAATACTGAGTTGGGCGGTATGGCTATCCAGAAGAGGAAAGAGATAACTTATCCCCACGTGAAGCTCCACTCTCACCCCAAAGAATGGAATGCAACTTGGTTCTACTGCAGAGACACCTCCCCTGAAGGTGAAAATCCTTTACCTGGTTTCCGCCCGAGGCGCTCAACAACACACATCCCTTTCATAGCGATTGACCGCAAAGAGAGAAGTAGATCGCTCCCCAACTGTCCAAGCTCCGGGCCTTTATGGCCAGCGGTTTGACTGAATCGATCCGCACGCTGCTGGTTATCTTGGGGCATCTCGCCTTTGAGCCGCGTTCGGTTTGATGTGTCGATATACCGGCGATGTCGATGACCCACTCGACACACCAAATTAGAATTGTCTCAAGACGAAGTTCTGATTCATGAGGAAAATCTTGAGCGAACCGAGCACCTCGTGCCCAAACCGCTTGGCTCCTTCTCACCCTCAACGCTCCTCCTTCGGTGAGCTCCTGATTGTACCGTCATAAAAAAATTTTTTTGCCATTACTTTCATACTTGCAATTCTCAATTATTTCCGATCCAGGGTGATGATCCGTTCTGGAGCAAAAAGCTCTCGCAAGATAAAGCGGACAAGATAGGGCCAAACCGCCCAAAACGAAAGTTGTCAAGAAATCCGCCCACAAGAGGAAAACCACAGCTTCTTCTGATCCGGCCATCGATGATGATGTGGGTAATCTGGAACTTGATTCTCTTGGCTTGTTTTTTACACGTCTTATTGATGACGATGCTTGTCAGGATGACGCTGAAGCCAGCAACGCTGGATTTGCCGAGGTAATCATTCTCTCTCGATTCAACAAGCTTACCTTCACCGAAATTTCGCCGGGCAAACCGGAAAGTTAACTTTTCTCATCCTCTTGCTCACTTGGATCCCAAACTTCTTATGAAGACGCAGCAGCATGAAGCTCGCCGCACAACCGGCAAGATGGATGGTAGTTACTTCGCGGTTTACCAAACAGCCCGGCTCGAAAGCGCCGCACCGAGGTTTCCAACCATTTTGTTACCTTAAATTCCAAAGCGGGTTTATTCCGTCAACCTCTTAATCCGTCCAACTCCGATTATCAGGTCACCTCTCATTCATCCTCTGGCGAATCGTCACCACTCACCGCCACCACCGAAGATAGCTGTCGGGTAAGTCAATATGACCACATACTTGTCAATTTCTTCTTTAATGCACGTGCCTTATTCTTGTTTCTTGAGGACCAAACGAAACCCAGCAAGAAAGCTCGTTTAGAAAAAACCACCGAGGAGGCTGCCGCTTGGATCATGGCGGCGCGGATCATGAAAATGTTGCTTTTGAAGATACCCCGAGCAATCCCCCGGTTCAAGAAGATGTGATTCCAGAGGAGAGGCCTACGGATGTTTCAATGTCTGTTGATCCGCCTGCCAGTACCATCCGGTCTGAAAAACCTCACAGTCCTGCCCGAACTACTGTGCCCACTCTATCCGTCGAATCGAAAGATGAGGATGTGGTAATTACTGGGACGGGCCACTCTGAACCGGGAAATGCCGCAACTCTAACCCGGCACACTGTAAAAGAAGACTCGGCCGTTTTTAAGAAAGGAAAATGGAATGTAGAGCTGGAAACATACGCCGCTATGAGCGCCCAAGACCTTCATTCCGGATACCTGAACCGGCTTTACAGTAGCCGTGATTATGAAGCTGGCTTGGTGAAACTGATGAGAGATAAGTTTGAGGTAACTCTCCTTTCCTTCATATCGATATAGTGATCCTTGTAGCCCCCAAGGGCCGGTTTGCAATCTTTGATCAAACTGGTACTTGATAATTTTCTTTGATAGACTTTGCAATCGTCCCTGATGACCGCCAAGGCCGGTTTAAGTACGCAAACCGAAACCGGTACTCCAAAAAGTGCTTATCAACACTTGTAGTAAAATCAAATAGCCATTAGCCCCCAAGTGCCGAGTTGAATACGCGTATTGAACTTGGGACTTGTCCATGTATTAGTAGTAGAAAAAATTGAAGGTACATTAGCCCCCAAGTGTCAAGCATATAACAATGTTGTGTGGTTGAGACTTGCACTAATTGTGGTGATGATGCTATCAATGTGCGGTGATGTGGCGATCAAGGATGGCGGATTGCCGATTCTGAGTAGCATTGGAGACCCAAAGAGTCGAGACAGAACAAGGCCAAGAAGGAGCTGACTATTGCCACGGCTGCTTTGCGAAAAAGCGAAGGACAAAAGAAAGAAAAAACAGGTATGCGGGCCACCGAGAAGGCCAACTTGCTCAAGCGGGCGGAAAATCTTGAAGCCGCCCTTAAACCGGTGGTAGATGATTTGACAACCGTGAAGCGGCAAGTGCATTCTATGACGGCAGCCATCTTGATCGCCCCCGCAAATAAGTGTAATTTACTTGTTACGTATCTCCGGCGATCCGGTTTAAAACTGCCACTGTTTATGAAATGCACGAGCACACGCGTTGGGCACTTGGGGAATGGCGTGCGGAAGAAACTAAAAGCTGTGTACACCTTAGTAGAACAATTGTATTCGAGCCCAACGGGTGATTACCACAATGTCACACAACAACCCGGCGCCGTCCTTGATCCAAGACACCTTGAACCGCTGTCCATCCTACCTTCCCGGATTGAAGAGATAAAGAAGTCGGCTGCCTGAACCGAGCCATCAGCGCTCGATCCGGGCCAAAGCACAGGTGCCGGATTTTGATCCGAAGGAAGCAGCCGGGGCTATCCTAGTGTGAAGGAAGATGGCTCGGACTTTAATGAAGAGGACTTGCGTGCAATAAACCGTCAAGATCGCCCACTTGCTTGTCAATTGGCGGAAGAAGCCGATTTGGAGCATTATCAAGCCCAATACAATGATCGAGAACAAGCGTGTGTCCGCTCCAACTTTTGAGCGGAAAATTTAATCCCTCAATCCGTAAGCACACTTACGCTCGACGATGAACCGTCAACCTTGATTCATGAAGAAGCTGTTTTTCAAGCGCCGATGGGCATCGATCGGACTTCGTGGATTTCCGGCCAATGGGTAGAGAAGAGGATCTTTGAAGCGGGGAGGACGAAGAATAGTCTTGAACCGGTAGCGGTTTAAAAACAATGATCATTTGGGCCTTTGTGTTGCCTTGTAATAGCTTTAGCCAAACTTTATTGCTGGGTATGCCTTCGTGCATCGAGTAAACCTTGTTTGATTCACGGTTTACGCAACCAAAAGAGTAAACTTCGGTGGCGGTGAAACCGCCCACGGTTTATAACATCAATATGTCTTTATGTATTGAAAATTAATTAGTATGTGATACAAATACCTGCCATATCTGGGCATAAAGTGGCGTAGCCAATCTTGAAGCGGAGGCTTTCTTGTTAAAAACCATAACCGTCTTGGGAAGCAATAACCCCCATATAGGCGTCTTTGAATGAGCACAAGCCCCAGTTTCTCCATAAAGATGAACCGAAGATAGTAAACCGGAAAAAGTAAAAACTTTGGGAAATACCGGACCGTGCACTATCGACTTATTCTTGACACTAAACCGAAAAAATATTCATCATGTTGGAAACGCAACAAAAATCAAATACCAAGATATGGCAACAAAGGCAATAACTCTTTGTAAAAGGAAAGCTGCATGGAGCTGGTCGATGGCATTACCATGGTCGATGCAACCAAGCCCCGAAGGTGTAGCGATGGTGCTAGTCACCAGTCCCCAAAAGACTCGTGGCGAGTCGCCGCCAAGTGGCGTGACATTGGTTCGGGTTCGACCAAGCCCCAAGTGGCGCTGCCCTATTGGCCGACCAAGAGGCGTGACCGGTTCAGACGTGACCGTGTCCCCAAATGATCTAGTGGCTTTAGCCTATCAAGAGGTGTAGCACGGTTCGGATCGACCAAGCCCCAAGTGATAAATATAATTGTCAAGGGTAAACCGGAGGCCGCTTTGAAAAAAAATAAAGCGCTCCGTGTAACCACGCATGAAAAGAAAGACAGAGACCCGCTTTGGTGAGGCCTTGGTTTTTATTATATCGAAGATAATATATACATTGTCATGCTATGTACATAAACCGAGCCGATGACTCATGCGTAATAAGGTCGAAGATGAGCTATATTCCACGGCTGTTGGTCTCCTCCTCGATGTCTGCGAGTCTTTACGCTCTCGAATATCAACCAGATAATAGGAACCGTTGTGCAGATTCTTGCGACCACAAAGGGCCCTTCCCAAGGTGGGGATAGCTTGTGCATGTCATGCGGTCTTGGATGAGACGCAGCATACCAAATCGCCTTCTGAAGGCTCTGGTTTTGATCCGGCGGTGTGATAACGACGGAGGTCTTCTTTGGTAAATTGTCAATCGGCGGCTGCCATATCACGCTCCTCATCCAAAGCAGGTCCAAAGCGTCTGTCGCGCCGCTTCATTGTCCGTTTCAACATAAGCCGCTACACGGGCGAGTCGTGCGAATATCATTTGGGAGAATCGCTTCGCTCCATAAACCATGAAAAAGGCGTGTAACCAGAGACCGGTTTGGCGTAGTATTGATACTCCATAGCACCGATGGGAGCTCTTCAACCCAGCACCCCGGCGTCCTTTGTAATGGGACCAGAAGTCGCGGTTTGATGCCTCGCAAGATTTCCTGATTAGCACGCTCGCCTGCCCGTTGGATCGAAGTGCGCTCTTCGACGATATGTCAAGCGGATATGCTCGTGTTCACAAAATTCTTTCATAGCTCCTTGGACAGATTGGTGCCATTATCAGTGATGATACTGTGTGGAAAGCCAAACCGGAAAATCACCTTTTTGAGGAACTGCACCGCTGTTGCCGCATCACACTTACTGACAGGCTCCGCTTCAATCCACTTGGTGAATTTATCCACTGCCACCAACAGATGGGTCTTCTTATCTTTGGATCTCTTAAAGGCCCGACCATATCCAGCCCCCACGTCGCAAACGGCCATGTTATCGGGATCATCCTCAACTCCTGTGCCGGTATATGGGCACGCCTGGAGAATTTCTGACACCCATCGCAGTGCTTGACCAAATCCTCCGCATCAGCATGAGCCGTTAACCGTAGAATCCGTGGCGGAATGCCTTCGCCACGGGGACTTTGAACCGGCATGGTGCCCGCAATCCCCTTCATGGATTTCTCGTAAAATTTCGCCACCTTCCTCAGGGGAAACACAGCGTTGAAACGCCCCTGAAACGCTGCGATGATGCAACTCACCATTGATAATCGTCATGGACTTGGAGCGCCGGGTTACCTGCCTGGCCAGAACCTCATCGTCTGGTAATTCTCCTCGAGTCATATCGCAAGATAAGGCACCGTCCAATCCGAATAGCGTGTAATGCTGCCACCAACCGGGCCTCCGGTCGGAATTGCCAAATCCGCCTCACCGGGGAGCTGAACCGACGGTTTGTGCAAGATGTCGAGGAAGACATTAGGGGAACGGTTTATCTTTGAGAACCCAGCCGGCTTAAAGCGTCTGCCGCTTCATTCTTCCGGCGATCCACATGATCTACTTGATATCCCTTGAAGCACCACGCAATATTATCCACCTCTCGTCGATATGCAGCCATGAGGGGTCCTTAGAATCCCAAGTGCGGATACTTGCTGCGCCACCAGTCCGAAGTCACCAAAACACTTGACCCGGCTCAAGCTCATTTCCTTAGCCATCCGGAGACCATGGAGTAAAGCCAGACTCACTGCATTATTAGTACAAGGGAACATTAGACGGAGAACATAACAAAACTTATCACCTCGTGGGGAAGTTAACACGACTCCAGCCCCCGAGCCTTCCAACTGTCTGGACCCATCGAAGTGGATAGTCCAGTATGTATGATCCGGCTTCTCCTCTGGTGCTTGTAACTCCGTCCAATCATTAATGAAGTCAACAAGCGCTTGTGATTTCCTGCCGTCTTGTATATATTTGAGCCCGTCGCGCCCAAGCTCGATGGCCCATTTTGCAATCCGGCCAGTCGCCTCCCGGTTTTGTATGATATCACCCAAGGGAGCTGAACTAACCACTGTAATAGGATGCCCTTGGAAATAGTGTTTCAGCTTCCGGCTAGCCATAAAAACACCATAGACTAACTTCTGCCAATGCGGATACCTCTGTTTGGATTCAATAAGTACCTCACTGATATAATAAACCGGCCGTTGAACCGGATATTCCTTTCCTGCCTCCTTACGCTCGACCACAATGGCTACGCTCACCGCTCGCGCATTGGCTGCCACATATAAGAACAACGGTTCGTTGCCAACCGGAGCTGCAAGGACAGCGGATTGCCATGCCGCTTTAGGTCCTCAAAAGCTTCGTCGCACTGGACTCGAATTTAACCGATCTGTCTTCCTCGGCATCGGTATAAAGGAATAGCCTTCTCTCAAGTCGGCTAATAAACCGGCTCAGCGCCGCAATCCGGCCTGCCAAGCGTTGAACGTCGTTGATACACTTTGGTTTAGCCAAGGAGGTGATCGCCTTAATTTTCTCCGGATTGGCTTCGATTCCTCTATTGGACACCAAGAACCCCAATAGCTTGCCAGCCGGGACACCAAAAACACACTTGGCCGGATTAAGCATCATCTTATAAATACGCAGGTTGTCGAAGGTCTCCTTCAAATCGTCCACCAGCGTCTCCGTTCTTGATTTCACCACAATGTCATCCACATAGGCATGCACATTGCGGCCAATCTGTGTATGCAAACAATTACGCACACACGACACGTGGCTTGGGCACTCTTGAGCCCGAAGGCATAGACACATAGCGAAGGCTCCAAAGGGAGTTATAAACGCCGTTTTCTCCTGGTCCTTGACTGCCATCTTGATTTGATGATATCCGAGTACGCATCCAAGAAACTTAAACGCTCACATCTGCCGTGGCATCGATAATCTGATCAATGCGGGGAGAGCAAAAGGATCCGCGGACAAGCTTTGTTAAGATCTGTAGTCCACACACATCGCCAGTGCCGTTTTCTTAAGGACTAGCACGGATTAGCGAGCCACTCTGGATGAAACACCTCGATGATAAAACCAGCTGCCGAAGCTCGGCTACTTCTTCCCAATGGCCTTGCGTCTTTCTTCATTAAACCGTGGAGGAACTGTTTCACGGTTTATACTTAGGATCCACATTAAGTGTGTGCTCAGCGAGTTCCCTCGGTACACGGCATGTCGGATGGCTTCCATGCAAAGATGTCCGGTTCTCACGGATGAACTTCGATGGCGCGCCTTCCTATTTAGGATCGAGTTGGCACCGACAAGAAATCGCTTGGATGAATCGCTTTGGCACAAAGTCAACAAGCTTGGTTTCGGCCGCCGATTTGAATTTCAGATCTGATTCATGCTCCGTAGTAGGCTTCTTCAGAGGGGTCATATCTGCCGGATCAACATTATCCTTATAAAATTTCAACTCCTCTGTGGCACAAACCGCTTCTGCGTAAGCTGCATCTCCTTCCTCACATTCCAAAGCGACTTGGCGGCTTCCATGCACCGTTATTGTTCCTTTGTAACCCGGCATTTTAAGTTGCAAGTAGATATAACAAGGCCGCGCCATGAACTTAGCATAAGCCGCCGTCCAAACAGGCATGATATGGGCTCGGATTTTACCACTTCAAAGGTTAGCTTTTCGGACCGAGTCATGCTCATCTCCAAAGGCCACATCCAAGGCTATCTTGCCAATAGGATAAGCAGATTTGCTGGCACTACACCATGGAACACCGTATTGGACGATGCGAGATCTTTATCTGTGAGACCCATGCGACGGAAAGTGTCATAATACAATATATTGATGCTGCTTCCTCCATCCATAAGCACCTTAGTAAATTTATAGCCCCCAACTTGGGGGTCCACCACCAAAGCCAGCTGACCCGGATTATCAATCCGGGGGGGATGGTCCTCTCTACTCCATACTATAGGCTGCTCTGACCAACGCAAATACCGTGGCACAGCCGGTTCAACAGAATTTACAGCCCGTTTGTGAAGCTTTCGATCCCGCTTGTCCAAACTGGTTGTGAAAACATGATACTGCCCGCCGTTCAACTGCTTTGGCTGGCTCGATAGCTTTGGCTACTGCTTCTTCTTCCTTACCTTGATTATTCTGGTTGTTGAAATTGCCTGGTTGTGCCTGAACCGGAAGCTCCGTCTGACCCGCCCATGAAAACCGGACCTGAACCGCCACGACCCCTTGTCATATCGGAAAGCATCGAATTTTTGAGCGCTTGCATAATAGAACAGTCTTTCCAAAGATGATTCGATGGGTTTTCTTTAGTTCCGTGCTTGGGACAAGGCTGATTCAACAAGTAATTCAAGCGGCCCGCACCATCATTTGGACCCGATTTGCCTTGCCTCTCGCCGCGGGCCTCATCTGCGCATTAGTGTTACCTACAAATTAAATCGACCTTGCGCTTGCCCGGCTTGCATGACCTGCCGGTTTGACCTGCTGCTGCTTGGAGTTGCCATTCTTCCTTCCCTTCCCTGCTTCGTCATCATCTACCTCAGGGTCCTTGGTACTGTCTGAATCAGCATATTTCACCAAAGCGGTCATGAGGGTTCCTGTATCATTGCGAGAACCGCTTCATACGCCCGACTTCAGTTTGAGGCTCAAACCGCGCTTGCTTTCTAGCGTGATGATCGCCGAGTCGGCGTTGATCCGGTCGAGGAGTGTAAAATCTCAGACACACGGCGTACCCGGTGGGTTGTGGACTCCCCTTCTTCTGAGCATAAGCCGCCAAGTCCACTATAGACTTCGTTGTTTACATGTATCTTTGAAATTTCGGATAAAGCGGGCCCGTGAATCGCCCCATGAATTGATCGAATTGGGCGGCGGCTTTTTCAACCAAATGCACGGCTGTGCCCTCCATCATCATGGTGAAGTATTTTGCACATGCCGCTTCATCAACGTCAAGCATCTCCATGGCCATCTCGTAACTCTCAACCCACGCCTCAGGGGATAGATCTGCAGTGTAATTTGGCACTTTACGCGGGCCTTTAAAATCCTTAGGCAAACGCACATTGCGCAAAGCGGGGGTTAAACAGGGCACTCCCAAAGCGGAGGAGACTCCTGGTCCTGTGAAGGAGGTAGGGCGAACCGGCGTGTGCTGAAACGCATCACCCTGTGCTGCCAACTCGGCCTTCCTGCGAGCCCGGGCCCGATCTACCACCTCCTGAGCATTACGAGCGCTGCCTATCGGGTTGTTGCCTCGGGCCGCTTCTCGGTCTCGCGCGTTACTTGACAGTGCCGGCTCATCCATGCGCCTACTGTAGCTCCGGCTTGGACGGGGTGTAGAGTGAATCCGATCGCGGCTATATGAATATGCTTCTCGCTGGGTTAGTGCAGTCGAGAAGCCTTAACCCGGCGTGTCTCAATTGCTTGTGGGGAATCTCCTTGATCGGATTGCCTCCAATCGCGCTGCGGCCGCAACAAGGTTGTCCATAGGGTTAGAGTAATGCCGGGCGTCGCTCAGACGGCGGAGGCATCACCGTATTCTCTGCGGGGCTCCATCTGGCGTGGCTGGACCGTCGCTCCTGCTCCTGGCGCTTCGATCCGGTTTACCTCCCTGTGCTGGGGCGGGTTGCTGGGTCCGGCTCCGGGTGTCTGAAAGAGGTTTCTAGGGTCAAATCCGGATGGCAGGCGTGATCTGTACTTCCGCCTTAACACCTCCTGCGACGCGCTCTGGTCGAGCATGAGCCTGTAAGCTTGCGCATCTAAAGCGGCCCGCTCTGAGGCCATGCGTTCCTTCTCTGCCGCTAGATCCGCTTTGGCCTGCGTGATCTGCTCTCTCACCTTTGCAATCTCTGCATTATGAGCCTCTTGATCTGCGGATTATCTTCCGTCATGGCTGTCGATGCATCAAACAGATCGACAAAACTTGAACCGGCGGACGCACCGAGCCTCCTGCCCCTGCGCCGCCGCTGAACCGAAAGTATCGCTGCTTTGCGATCGACGAAAGGTTTGCGGCACGTGTACCGCCATGAATCGCCGATCCGGTTCAGCTGGCTTGGGGGTCCGGAATCTCGTCACCGTCGGAACAGCCCCGATCATACCGTCCTGCAGGTGGTACAATGACTCTGTCTCTCTGCTGAAGATTCATCGCCGGAATAAGCAGCGGTCTCGCTATCGTACTACGAACCGTATCACATTCCTTCCATGGGTAACTCCAACGAAGACATGCTTCACCGCCGGTTTAGCCCGGGCTGGTTGCGCGCGCTGTGTACGAGCCGTCTCGACGAGGTCGGTGCAGATGTCCGGCTCAGGCCCTCCGATCTTGCCGATGAAGACGTGTATGCCGCCGAAGGGGACCCGGTATCCATACTCGATAGAATCGGCCTCGGGACCCCATCCGGCATTGTCGATGTAGATCCGGCCACGACGACTTTTGGTCATCCGGCCCACGACGTAGCCTTCGAGTCCTTTGAGCTTGCCCTCCAAGATCGTCAAACCATCGTGCGATAGCCCCACGGTGGGCGCCAACTGTCGTGGATTTGTCACGGCAGATGTCCTAGTATGAGGACTTAGTCGTGGAGCCATCGCTACGGGTTTACTTGTAGGGGTTAAAACGGACACAAAGACACGAGGGTTTATACTAGTTCAGCCCCTTCGATGAAGGTAAAAGCCTACGTCTAGTTGTGATGGAATTGATGTGGTCTCGATGGCTAGGGAGCAAATAAGCTTCGCCTAGGCTCGAGCTGTTGTTGTCTGTCCCTTCAACCGCCGCCGGGTCGTCCCCTTATATACACGAGTGACGCCCGTCGGTTTAGTAGTCCCAACCGGTTCATACTGTATCCCGTTGGTATCTCTCTATTCTAACTTACAATACAAGTTATACATCAGGCCGGTTTACGGCTACAAGTTCTAAACCGACTACAGGCCTTGGGCCTTTCCATAACTACACCACTAGCAGAGCTAACCCGGCCCAATCTTGGCCGGTTTACACCTAGTGGTAATATCCCCAACAAGTATGGAGTTTCTTCATGCGTTTTATACCGATATGACCTAAACGGCAGTGCCACAAATAAGTTGCACTATCATTATCAACTCTGCATCTTTTGGCTTCAACATTATGAATATGTGTATCACTACTATCGAGATTCATCAAAAATAGACCACTCTTCAAGGGTGCATGACCATAAAAGATATTACTCATATAAATAGAACAACCATTATTCTCTGATTTAAATGAATAACCGTCTCGCATCAAACAAGATCCAGATATAATGTTCATGCTCAACGCCGCACCAAATAACAATTATTTAGGTCTAAAACTAATCCCAAGGTAGATGTAGAGGTAGCGTGCCGACCATGATCACATCGACTTTGGAACCATTTCCCACGCGATCGTCACCTCGTCCTTTGCCGTGTTAAGCAATCCGTAGTCCTGTTTGAGTTGCAAATATTAGCAATGAACCAAGATCAAATACCAGTGCTCTGCGAGCTCTAGTAAGGTACACATCAATAACATGTATATCACATATACCTTTGTTCACCTTGCCATCCTTCTTATCCGCCAAATACTTGGGGCAGTTCCGCTTCCGAGGACTATCCGCTTGCGGTAGAAGCACTCGATTTCAGGTTTAGGTCCGGACTTGGGTTTCTTCTCTGAGCGACAACTTGCTTGTTGTTCTTCTTGAAGTTCCCCTTCTTCTTCCCTTTGCCTTTCTTCTTGAAACTAGTGGTCTTATTGACCATCAACACTTGATGCTCCTTCTTGATTTCTACCTCCAGCTTTTAGCATTGCGAAGAGCTCGAGCATAGTCTTTACTAACCCTTGCATATTATAGTTCATCACGAAGCCTTTGTAGCTTGGTGGCGTTGATTGAAGAATTACATCAATGACACAATCATCGGAAGATTAACTCCCGCTTGAGTCAAGTGATTGTAATACCCGGACATTCGAGTATGTGCTCACCGACAGACCCATTCTCTTCCATCTTGCAGCTATAGAACTTATTGGAGACTTCATATCTCTCAATCCGGGCATTACATTGGAATATCAACTTCAACTCTGGAACATCTCATATGCTCCATGACGTTCAAAACGTCTTTGAAGACCCGGTTCTAAGCCGTAAAGCATGGCACACGAACTATAGTGTAGTCATCACTTTGCTCTGCGGACATTCTTAACGTCGTCGGTTGCACCAAAGCGAGGCCTTGCACCCAGCGGTGCATCCAGGGCGTAACTCTTACGTGCAGCAATGAGGATAATCCTCGAGTTACGGACCCGGTCCGTGTAATTGCTACCATCATCTTTCAACTTTGCTTTCTCAAGGAACGCATTAAAATTCAACGGAACAACAAAGACGAGCCATCTATCTACAAACAAACATAGACAAGCAAGATACTATCGGTACTAAGTTCATGATAAATTTAAGTTCAATTAATCATATTACTTAAGAACTCCCACTTAGACGTACATCTCTCTAGTCATCTAAGTGATCACGTGATCCAAATCAACTAAACCATAACCGATCATCACGTGAGATGGAGTAGTTTTCAATGGTGAACATCTTATGTTGATCATATCTACTATATGATTCACGCTCGACCTTTCGGTCTCCGTGTTCGAGGCCATATCTGCATATGCTAGGCTCGTCAAGTATAACTCGAGTATTCTGCGTGTGCAAAACGGCTTGCACCCGTTGTAGATGGACGTGAGCTTATCACACCCGATCATCACGTGGTGTCTCGACACGACGAACTTTGGCAACGGTGCATACTCGGGAGAACACTACTTGATAATTTTAGTAAGAGATCATCTTAAAATGCTACCGCCAATCAAAGCAAGATAAGATGCATAAAGGATAAACATCACATGCAATCAATATAAGTGATATGATATGGCCATCATCATCTTGTGCTTGTGATCTCCATCTCCGGCTTACCGTCGTGATCACCATCGCCACCGTAGCGACACCTTGATCTCCATCGTAGCATCGTTGTCATTTACGCCATCTATTGCTTCTCGACTATCGCTACCGCTTAGTGATAAAGTAAAGCAATTATGTATGCGTTGCATTTCATACAATAAGCGACAACCATATGGCTCCAGCCGATTGCCGATAACCGGTTACAAAACATGATCATCTCATACAATAAAATATAGCATCACGTCTTGACCATATCACATCACAACATGCCCCGCAAAAACAAGTTAGGCGTCCTCTACTTTGTTGTTGCAAATTTTACGTGGCTGCTACGGGCTTAAGCAAGAACCAATCTCACCTACGCATCAAAACCACAGCGATACTTCGTCAAATAGACTCCGTTTAATCTTCTCAAGGACCGGGCGTAGCCATACTTGGTTCAACTAAAGTGAGAGAGACAGACACCCGCCAATCACCTTTAAGCACGAGTGCTCAGCAGTGAAACCAGTCTCGCGTAAGCGTCTGGCGTAATGTCGGTCTGGACCGCTTCATCTCACAATACCGCTGAACCAAAATATGACATCTTTGGTAGGTAGTATGACTTGTATCACCCACAACTCACTTGTGTTCTACTCGTACAAAACATCAAACCATAAAAACCTAGGCTCGATACCACTTTGTTGGGGAACGTAGTAATTTCAAAAATTTCCTACGCACACGCAAGATCATGGTGATGCATAGCAACGAGAGGGAGAGTGTTGTCTACGTACCCTCGTGAGACCCGAAGCGAAGCGTTCTAGCGTAGAGGAAGTAGTCGTCGTTCTCCTCGCGATCCAACCGATCCCAGCCGTTACTCGGCGCCTCGAGTTCTTGACACACGTCAGCTCGGTGGCGCTCCTTGGGCTCGATCCAGTGAGCTTCGGGAGAGAGAGTTCCGTCGGCCTGACGGCGTGGTGGCGATCTTGATGTTCTACCAACGCAGGCTTCGCCTAAGCACCACTACGATATGACCGAGGTGGATTATGGTGGAGGGGGCACCGCACGGCTAAGGAACGATCTCAAGGATCAACTTGTGTGTTGTAGGGTGCCCCCGCCTCGTATATAAAGGAGCAAGGGAGGGCCGGCCGGCCTAGGAGGCGCCCAGGGGGGGGAGTCCTCCTCCTAGTGGGAGTAGGACTCCCTTTCCTAGTCCAACTAGGAAGGAGGAAGGGGAAGGAAGGAGAGGAGAGGAGAGGGAAGGGGCCGCCCCCTTCCTTGTCCTATTCGGACTCCCACAGGGCGCCACCTCCCGGTGCGGCCCTCTCTCTTCCCTCTTGGCCCACTAAGGCCCATTACTTCCCGGGGGTTCCAGTAACCCTCCCAAGGCACTCGGTTTTTTCCGAAACTTCCGAACCTTTCCGTGTCCGAATATAACCGTCCAATATATCAATCTTTATGTCTCGACCATTTCGAGACTCCTCGTCATGTCCGTGATCACATCCGGACTCGAACTCCTTGGTACATCAAAATACACAAACTCATAATATAACCGCCATCGAAACCTTAAGTGTGCGGACCCTACGGTTCGAGAACAATGTAGACATGACCGAGACACGTCTCCGGTCAATAACCAATAGCGGGACACGGATGCCCATATTGGCTCCTACATATTCTACGAAGATCTTTATCGGTCGGACCGCATAACAACATCGTTGTTTCCTTTGTCATCGGTATGTTACTTGCCCGAGATTCGATCGTCGGTATCCAATACCTAGTTCAATCTCGTTACGGCAAGTCTCTTTACTCGTTCCGTAATACATCATCTCACAGCTAACTCATTAGTTGTAATGCTTGCAAGGCTTAAGTGATGTGCATTACCGAGAGGGCCTAGAGATACCTCTCCGACAATCGGAGTGACAAATCCTAATCTCGAAATCGCCAACCCAACATCCGCCTTTGGAGACACCTGTAGTACTCCTTTATAATCACCCGATTCGTTGTGACGTTTGGTAGTACCAAAGTGTTCCTCCGCAAACGGAGTTGCATAATCTCATAGTTATAGGAACATGTATAAGTCATGGATAAAAACAGTAGCAACATACTAAACGATCGTGTGCTAAGCTAATGGAATGGGTCATGTCAATCAGATCATTCAACTAATGATGTGACCTTGTTAATCAAATAACAACTCTTTGTTCATGGTTAGGAAACATAACCATCTTTGATTAACAAGCTAGTCTAGTAGAGGCATACTAGTGACACTCTGTTTGTCTATGTATTCACACATGTATTATGTTTCCGGTTAATACAATTCTAGCATGAATAATAAACATTTATCATGAAATAAGGAAATAAATAATAACTTTATTATTGCCTCTAGGGCATATTTCCTTCACCGGCCCGCTGCTCGCGCCGTGTTAATGCTATTTCAAATTGGACATGGTCGGATGGGTAATGGGACGACTTCCTACCGCATTCAAGCGGTCTGACCGTTCGTCTGCCTGCCCGGCATTCACGCCAGTGCGACGAACATGAAGTCGTCGCTCCGCCTTCCCGGCGCATTCAAATCAGCGATTCTCCTGCCCGGGCGCCCGCTATTTAAATTGTGTTGGCCTCGGCACAATTTTGCACCACCTTCGAGCCCCATCTCCCTTCGTCCGAGCTCCACCTGCGTACAACCGTTTCCCTCCCACCTCCTTCCACGACTGTAGACACAATGGCAGGGACCACACACGGGTGGTGAAACAAGCTCTTGCAGCGACACAGACATGAGATTATGGAGCTTGTGAATGACTTGGAAGTCGTGCGTGCGCACCGCATTGAGGCGGGACTACCTCCGAGCTCACCGGAGGAGAGCGCGGACGTCAAGGACCGGACGATAGAGGAGGCGTCCGACAAGGAGCAGGCGCCCGCGCTGGTCGTGGGCTACATCATGGCGTAGGCTTAGACGCACTTCAACGATGTCATGGCGGGGGAGGAGCAGCAGGAGCAGGCGGCGGTGCCGATCTCCGCTTCTCTAATGCACCAGGAGGAGCAGTGGTACAACCTTTAGCTCCTCGAGCAGCACTGACTCGCGGAAGGTAAATCTTTGACGAGCAGACCGTCAGTGCCATGGTCGCAGAGGATTCGGGCTTCGTCGATGAGCAGTGGGGGCTCTACTCGTACGTATACAACACCCACACTATCCGCCGCGAGCGGTGGCAGCTTCGCGTCAACGAGGCGGTGCACGACCTCCTGTTCGAGTAGATCGTGATAGATGAGGACTTGGAGGCGGAGCAAGCGGCGGCAGACGGGAACGCTGCCAATGGCGGCAACTCGACATCGTTCGCGCCGGGCCACAAGGATGACCAAAATGGCCCGTCCCACTCGATCGTCAACCTCGCCCCCATCGCCGATGCCGGCGGCCAGGAGTTAATAAAAAAGACGTGTCCACTCTTTTTTTTTACGAGTGTCCACTCTTATTGGATGTATCGGGTTGGATGCTCAGCTCCGTTAACACTGTCCGCGGACACGTTCGAACATTTTTTAGGACATTTTGCGTGTCCGTTTTGGACGACATGTGAGATGCCCTAAGACTAGTGGCCTGTCGAGAAAACACAAGAGGGGAGCAGCTTGTCTACGAGTAACGCTGCTTCTACATAGTTTCGTTAGCCTGTAAACCACTCATTTCTGTTTTCTACAGATAAAAACCAAAGGAGTCGTTCTACTCTCGTTGGAGTCGAGCCCCGGGCTTAAAGAACAAATTTCGCACATGAGACGAGTGGTCGTTTCTCATATCACGTGCACGCAAGGCATCATCCTTTATTTTACAGAAAAGAAACGAGTATCAAAATGCAAACATACAGTACCAGATGCTGCTCCCCTCTAACCGCAACTACTACCCGTTGTTCACTAGCGAAGCCTTTCAGAAAGCTGCTAGATCCGTCGCGCACGTGATCGGAACGGAGGCCGTGGTAGATTTCATCATTTCAAGCCTCACCAGCCTGGATCGCATAAGCAAGAAAACATCCTTAATTAGCCTGCTCCAGGGCCAATCAGAGCACGTACATGCTCCTAATACCGTTGTCCCGAGTTGTTTTCTAATCCAATCCACATTCCACAGCGAGGCCTGCATGTGGCTATCAACGAGAAAAGCTGCTGAAACCCAACCAAACCAGCCGCTCTTCATTAATCTCGCTGTCTTTCCATGCATTATTGGGCTAGTTTATTCATCACAGCTGGGGTTTGCAGGCACACACATCCAGCAGTTTTCATCCAGAGCAATGATCACGTAGTTTTTTTTTTCTGTTATTTCAGATAGAACGACAGGGTTTCTGCATTCTGCAACCATGTTCCTGATGATTCTGACTGTTGAACACCAATCCAGCGATCTTCCACGGTGGTTAATGAAACCCCAGTATACAGGGCTACGCATCGTCAGATAACTACATTTGTGGTCACCGTTAGTCTGTCAGTCAGTCAGTCAGTCACGCCGAGTACTGCTATGCAAGCAAAAGAAGTCGCGTGAGTGATGGAAAACTACCCTAAATAAATAAAGACGAGACTTTTATGCAGTACTTCGTACTGAAAAGTGACATGCCAGTGAGCCACAAGCTAGAATTTCGTTGTTGCATTAGTTGGCCAGGCACGTACATCGCTCTACTAATTCAAAGTTCGCAACAGCAATGCCTTTTATTTATTTCTGATGAGTTACAGCCAGCCAATTAAGAACACGGCCAATCTTCTCTTCACCGTATCTGGCAATTCTTATTGCCGCCGGTAGGTTTGTTAAGGTGTCACACGCAACACCTAATCTGCATCATTTTCATGCGTGATTTTCATGTTCGTGACTAGCTCGCTCGCCGATCACAGACTTGTTTTTAAAGTGAAATATCATCACGTAAAGCTTTTCGTCATCATGCACACCACACGGGCCGATGGTTGCTTCCTGTCGCTAGCTTGCTCTCCTTTCTCGTGCTTGAAAACAGAAATATATTTAGTAATTTTTTATGCAAGCAAAGCAGGGAAATCTTCCCTCCAGAGAAGAAAAATAGAGAAAAAATCTCGAAAGGGAAAAGCGGCAGCATCTTCACTGATACAGTAGACTAAACTAAGATAAAGGGAGAAAGAGGAGATATATCGAATCTGTAAAAAAAAAGAATATGTGTCATCTTATAGTATTACTAAACTAAGATAAACGGAGAAAGAGGAGATATATCGAATCTTTTAAAAAAAAATGTGTCATCTTAGTATAAACGGAAAAGTCATGCTGGCCACACCTTTACACAACGTACCACAAACGAAATGAAGTGGCCAATAGATCTAGATCACATACTTTGCTGCTAACATACAACATATATGGTTAAACAAAAGAACAAAAAGGGAGGAAAGGAGTTGGAGACACACAACTGCCGTGGAGAAAGGAATCGAGCTTTGAGTGGCCACAACACTTTCTCCCTGGTGGCTTTCGTTTCGGAATGCTTACTGGTGAAGCTGATATAAAACTGGAGATTTCTTTACCGCAAAAGAAAGAAACTGGAAATTTATTTATGTTAATAGTAACAGTGTGAGTTTAAAGTTGCAGCCAAAGCCCGAAGCGACCAAAACGGTAAATTAGTTCTTCACAACCATTTCAACAAACATTATCATGTATATAAAAAATCTGAACCATATCACAAGCACCAAGCTGTCAATATTTACTACTTCCTCCGTTCCTAAATATAAGTTTTTGTAGAGACTTCACTATGGACTACATACGGATGTATATAGATGCATTTAGAGTTTACATTCACTCATTTTGCTCCGCATGTAGCCCATAGTGAAGTTTCTACAAAGACTTATATTTAGAAACAGAGGAAGCACAACAATGCATATATGCCAAGAACTCATATGTCATGCGTCACAATATTTTGTGTAGTGCCTAAAACACTCTTATTTTATGGGACGAAGGGAGTAGAATGATTAGAACGGCGACAATGCTACACGTACAAACGATTTACAGGCTTTTACAGGATGGTTAACCTTGATTGGTCAATAGGTGAGTGGGTGGCCCACCTACCTGAAATCAGGGGAAGAGGTTTGTGATTGGTTGTTAGATGGAAGAAGCGTGTAAAAACGTGTAAGTCTTTGTATGTCTAGCATTTTTGTTAGAACGGCTTTAAAGTGGGTAAAATAAGAGCCGCAGAATTTTCACAATGTAACTGCCCGTTTGAAACCCGCTTGAGTTTGTTCACATGCATGTTAACGTACATGGTTGGTGTTGTAGTACGTCTGTCAACAAAAACAGCTTGTCCACATTCAATCGTTGATGGCCAGGGTGGATTAATTTTCTACGGCACGGCGCTAACAAAAACAGCTTGTCCTCCACCAGCTATATAAAACAAAGTGCCTCAAAAACCAGATAGGCCTAATATAAAATTACCCGTTCATTGGACCTGATACGCGCCAGAATTAGACCACTGAACTACCACTGCCATTGTCATACCACTGGTGCTACAATATAGTAGGATTATGTGCCATGACATCACAAAAATTTCTACCTAATCCCAAGGCTTAAGCTAATCTGAGTACTCACATTGCAGAGACATTCATTCTACCTGCCCTAACATACTACTAATCACTATTCACAAATCACAATCAACAGCACCAGCCATGAGCCAGGCAGGCTAGAACATGATCCTGCGGTCCAATCTGGGTCCGACGGCCGAGATCAACGCGGTGGTCTTCTCCTGGAGCACGTGCACCACGTCCGCCATGGACGGCCTGAGCCCGGGGGCATCGCTGACGCACCGCATCGCGAGCTCCGCGACGACGGTAGCCTCGTCGGCGCTGTACTTCCCGGTAAGACTCCGGTCCACCACATCGGCCACTTTCCCCTCGCTGACCGTGGGACACACCACCGCGGTAAGACGGCGTCCGGTCTCGCGGCACACGGCCTCCCTCCCGGTGACCAGCTCCAGCAGAAGCACGCCGAAGCTGTACACGTCACTCTCCTTGTTGGCCACGCCGGTGCGGAGGAGCTGGGGGTCGACGTAGCCCGGGGAGCCCATGATGGCGCGCCCAGACGACCTGCCCCGGCCAGCCGTGGTGGAGACGCCGGAGTGCGCGAAGCCGAAGTCGCAGAGCTTGGCGTCCATGTTACCGTCGAGGAGGACGTTGGACGCCTTGATGTCCCCGTGGATGACCGCCGGGCTGCGGCCCTCGTGGAGGTACTCCAGCGCCGTGGCGACCTGGAACGCAATCGCCACGCGCCGCGACCACGGCAGCGGCGCGGCGTCGTCGCCGCCGTGGAGCCTCTGGTGGAGGTCGCCGTTGGGCGCGTACTCGAAGACCAGCACGCCCTCGTCCCGCTCGTCGCAGTAGCCGAGCAGGCGGACGATGTGCGGGTGGCGGAGGGAGAGCAGCACGTCGAGCTCCTGGCGGAAGGCGCGGTGGAGGCGCTCGCTGCTGCAGTGCACCTTGACGGCGGCGAGGCGGGCGGAGGAGAGCGAGGCGAGGTAGACGGTGCTGAAGCCGCCGTGGCCGATGACCCGGGAGGAGAAGGCCCCCGTGGCGGACTCGACCTCCGCCCACGCCATCTGCCTGGCGGCGCCGTCGGCCTCCTCCTCCTCCCACACCGCCGGCTCGGCGGCGACCCGCGAGCTGGCCGCGCCCGCCTCGCCCCGCTTCCTGACGTCCGCGCCGCGCCGGCTCACGCACGCGAACAGGCCGCACCCTTGAAACATTGTGCCCGCGGATCGATCGATCGACTCTCCAACTCCAAGTGAGGCGAGGAGTGGGAGTGGGGGGAGAATAGGTTCTCCCTTCTCCTACGCTTGCCTGGGTTTTGTTGCTGGTTCTTGGCGCTGCTGCCTTCCTGGATAAGCTGCTGCTGGGGCAGATGAAAGAATCAATGGGCACCGGCTGCTCTCTCGCTGGCTCACTGGCGCCTTGTATGCTACGGGTCAAATGCATACCTGTGTATATATATGCCAGACCGCTGGCCGCTTGCTTTGCATCTTGTGTTCTTCTCGCGTGAGTGGGCCCACGCACCAAGCAAATCATTGCGCTGCGTGACAAGGGAGAACCGATTCTTTCAGAGTGGGGACGTACTACGTCATCAACATCTCTCTCCAACTTTGTTTTCTTTTAAATATTTCGTTTTCCTTCCTACAGTGGGTCGTCCAACGTGTTCTTGACCCGGTTGCTTGAGGGTTGGAAATGGTTATTTATTGACGATCGCTCTAAGTGGGAATGTTCACAGACGCGGCTAGCTTTGGTCCTACGTTATTTTGATATTCAAGCTTTTTCGACGGGGAGGAGGATTTTAAACATGTTTCTAGTTGGAGTGCGCCGGTGGATCTCTGCTTTAAGCCCATTGCTCAATGCTAGCGGAGCAGGAGTGTCGGTTCCAGCGGACCTGACTGAAAAAACCGTGTCAGACTACTATTGCCAGTGTTGACTGCAATGAGTTCGATTTATTGCAGAGTTCAGTTGCGCCGTTGCCAACATCTACATGGCAAGCAAAACATCACTCATACATACATGAGTATCTACAGCTGGACCCACTACCCCTCATTTTTCGGGGCACGCCCGCCCTGATCAAAAATCCGCATCCTATAGGACAACTCATACCTGGCTCAAATGTCCGACCTATATCGTACCCCTTAAATCCAACTTGTAAGTGGACCTGATATGAGGAAATCCGGACACGCCTGGATGTGATCTTCATGTCGGATCGGCCCACGGTGGCCATTCTCATCCGTTCCGCTTTTGCACTCCGCTCCCCCCCCCCTCCCCCCCTCTCTCTGCCAACTCCCTTTCTTGAGCCACCATGGTCGGCTCAGGTGGCAAGGCCGACCCCATTGATTGAGACGAGCTCGCACTATGTCGGATTCGCCACGTCCTTATAGTACTCCCTCTGTTTCTTTTTAGTTTGCATATAAAATTTTGTCAAAGTCAAACTTTGTAAAGTTTGATTGACTTTATAGGAAAAAATAATCAAATTCACAATATGAAATCAATATTATTAGATGCATCATGAAATTAACTTTCATACCATATAACTTTAGTGTTGTAGATGTTGTTATTTTTTTATATAAATTTGATCAAACTTTGTTGAGTTTGACTCTGACCAAATTTTATATGCAAAGTAAAAAGAAACAGAGGGAGTACGATTAACATGTAGGGCCTAGGGTCACCTATGACCTATGAATTACACCAAATGTGGTGTTTTTAGTCAAATTGCAAACAAAAACATGTCATTTATTAAATTTGTATAATACTTCGTATGTTCTAGATTATAATGTGCATCACTTTTCGTGTAAGTCAAAAATGTGTTTTGACCAAGATTATAGAATAAAATATCAACATCTACAATACACCTGATATAAAATATCTACAAATTGAGTATTGTAGATATGGATAGTTCTTCCTAAAAGTTTGGTCAAACATGCTGGTTTCGTTTGAAAAATTAATACACCTTATATTTTGAAATGGAGGGAGTATGGTGTTGTTGTAAGTGTCAACTCTTAAATGCAAGTTAAAATACAACTAATTACTCATGATGGGAATGGGACAGCATTAGCCATTGGGACACTCGTCTGGCCCATAATTTCAAGGCTGGCGGGTCTTTTGGTTGGCTTCATAAAAAAAATTGGCCTGGGAGAGCCGATCATCATCAGCCCACCGGGACAAGCGGGTCAACTCAATTTTTGTTGCCCCAGGTTGTAGTCTGCTGTGACAATGTACATGTCTTTGCAAGGTTGTTACCCTTGTGCTTATATGAATTCTTCAAACTATTGACTAAAGGCTGGTTTTGTTCGAAAGTTACAAGTATGCTACCTTCTGATGCAATCGATTCATGGTAGAAAATAGAGGCGTAGTTGCACATGTTTTTTTCCCATGGAACCAAAAAAGTTAAACATCATAACTTACTAAAAATCCATACAACTAAATAGTACTATAATATTATTTGAAATAATGTTGTTGTGTAAATGCGAGTGTGGCTATTTGGCTCCTGAGCTCATCTACTCCCGCGGTGAACGGTAAATTTGAAAAGAATACCAGAAAAGTTCAAACAAATCGGTTTTTTTGCGTGGAAGAGGCTTAGGTGCGTGATGTCCGCTCCAGATTTTAGCTCATTTGGACATTTGAGCTGCTCCCAGCAAACAACATAAATTTAGGGCCTGCGAAAAAGTTTATTGTTCATGTATTATTCTGACCCAATTTGTCTTTTTTCCTGAGAGCTACTCGTAGGCACAAAGAAGCTGAAATTTGGAGCGGACCTCATGCAACAAATCATCTTCCATGCAAAAAAAGGTTTTCTTTTGAATTTTTCCATAATCGGGTGCAGATGAGCCCGGCGTCAGAAATGGATATTCATGTAAATGCTTCATATTCTTGTTTTTTAGCACAATACTCTTTTATGGATCAATGATTAAGGGGATTCAAATATGATCTTAGGCTTTGTTGAAATAATGTCTACCTTGATCGAAGGATGATGCAAACCTAGCTAACTTGCGAGCTTCATAATTAGAGTCTGTTTTCTCATGGACAAATTTCAGAGGGGTAAAATAAGACCGTAGAGTTGCTATTTCGTTGATGACGGCTTCATATCCCTGCCATTAGGATAATACGAGCCAACATGCACATTTTTTTTGAGGATAACCCAAGAGGGTTAGATTGTTACACTACAATCTCTAGCCAAAATGTCTTTCAGGTCATCGAGGATCGTGCCCAGCAGGAGAAAGTCGCCATCGTTTCTCGCTCTGGTGGCAAGGCAGTCTGCCATCATGTTTTGTTCCCGTTTGATCCACCTCAAGCTATATGAGCTGAAGCTTTCCAACACCACCTTGATGTCGGCAATGATTGGGAACAGGCGAGATCTATTAGTGGACCCCGAGGAGAGTAGTGTGGCCACCGATTTGTTGTCCGTCTCAATATGGACCGCACCATTATAGAATCTGGCCAGTTCCTGTATGCCATGCAGGAGCGCAATACTTTCTGCTTCTTCTGCAGACACACACACTCCCAGCTTGCGCCCCATCGAGAGAAAGACCAATCCCTTGTCATTCCTGGCAATGGCCCCTCCGGTGCTCAATCCCGAGGATGCATCAAAACCCGCGTCAGTGTTCAGCTTTGCCACCCCTACCGGCGGCGGAGTCCATTTCTGACCATTAGGCTCCGATGCAGGTTGAGGCTGTGTCTCAAAAAGGCTCTGACAGCAGATGTCGCCGACACTGACGGTCTTCTCGCCTGCCGCTTTTATTTCCTGCTCGTACTTCATTAAGAAGCCCACCAATCTCGAGACAGATTCCATGCCATTGCCATGCACTATATTATCCCGAAGGAACCACACTCTTCACAGCAGTAGCAGAATTTTGCAGCGCATCTCCTCATCGCATGCCCCTAGTGTTGGGGAACGTAGCAGAAATTCAAAATTTTCCTACGTGTCACCAAGATCTATCTATGGAGAAACCAGCAACGAGGGGAAGGAGAGTGCATCTACATACCCTCGTAGATCGCTAAGCGGAAGTGTTGCAAGAACGCGGATGAAGGAGTCGTACTCGTAGCGATTCAGATCGCGGTTGATTCCGATCTAAGTGCCGAACGGACGGCACCTCCGCGTTCAACACACGTACAGCCCGGGGACGTCTCCTCCTTCTTGATCTAGCAAGGGAGAGGAGAAGTTGAGGAGAGCTCCGTCGGCCTGACGGCGTGGTGGTGGTGGAGCTCGTGGTTCTCCGGCGAGGCCGCCAAGCACCATGGAGGAGGAGGAGAAGGTAGGAGGAGGAGGGCTGCGCCAGGAAGAGGTCACGGCTGCCCTCCCACCCATCCACTATATATAGGGGCAAGGGGAGAGGGGGCGCCTAGGGTTTCCCCTAGGGGCGGCGGCTAAGCAGATTGGATCTCCTAGGGAAAATCCTAGGAGAGTTGCCCCCAAGCCAGCGGTGGAGGCTTGCCTCCCAAGACAGTGGGCGCCCACCTCCCCAAGTAACGTGGGAAAGGGTGTGGGGGCGCACCAACCCTTAGTGGGCTGGTTTGCCCTTCCCTTTGGCCCATGAGGCCCTCCAACACTTGTCGGGCTCCCAAACACCTTTCGGTCATCTTGGCCATAGCCTGGTACCTCCGGAACACTTCCGGACTCCAATACCCTTCGTCCAATATATAGATCTTCACCGCTGGACCATTCCGGAACTCCTCGTGACGTCCGGGATCTCATCCGGGACTCCGAACTACCTTCGGTAACCATATACTAATTCCCATAACAACTCTAGCGTCACCGAACCTTAAGTGTGTAGACCCTACGGGTTCGGGAATCATGCAGACATGACCGAGACACCTCTCCGGTCAATAACCAATAGCGGGATCTGGATACCCATATTGGCTCCCACATGTTCCACGATGATCTCATCGGATGAACCACGATGTCAAGGACTCAGTCGATCCCGTATACAATTCCCTTTGTCTAGCGGTATTATACTTGCCCGAGATTCGATCGTCGGTATACCGATACCTTGTTCAATCTCATTACCGCAAGTCTCTTTACTGCTCAGTAACACATCATCCCGTGATCAACCCCTTGGTCACATTGTGCACATTATGATGATGTCCTACCGAGTGGGCCTAGAGATACCTCTCCGTTTACCGGAGTGACAAATCCCAGTCTCGATTCGTGCCAACCCAACAGACACTTTCAGAGATACCTATAGTGCACCTTTATAGCCACCCAGTTACGTTGTGGCGTTTGGTACACCCAAAGCATTTCTATGGTATCCGGGAGTTGCACAATCTCATGGTCTAAGGAAAAGATACTTGACATTGAAAAGCTTTAGCATACGAACTACACGATCTTTGTGCTAGGCTTAGGATTGGGTCTTGTCCATCACATCATTCTCCTAATGATGTGATCCCGTTATCAACGACATCCAATGTCCATGGTCAGGAAACCATAACCATCTATTGATCAACGAGCTAGTCAACTAGAGGCTTACTAGGGACATGGTGTTGTCTATGTATCCACACATGTATCTGAGTTTCCTATCAATACAATTATAACATGGATAATAAACGATTATCATGAACAAGGAAATATAATAATAACTAATTTATTATTGCCTCTAGGGCATATTTCCAACAGTCTCCCACTTGCACTAGAGTCAATAATCTAGTTCACATCGCCATGTGATTAACACTCACAGTCACATCGCCATGTGACCAACATCCAAAGAGTTTACTAGTGTCACTAAACTAGTTCACATCATCATGTGATTAAGACTCAATGAGTTACGGGGTTTGATCATGTTTTGCTTGCAAGAGAGGTTTTAGTCAACGGTGCGCAACTTTCAGATCCGTATGTACTTCGCAAATCTCTGGGTCATATTGTAAATGTTGCTTCCACGCTCCACTTGGATCTATTCCAAATGGTTGCTCCACTATACGTATCCGGTTTGCTACTCAGAGTCACTCGGATAGGTGTTAAAGCTTACATCGACGTAACCCTTTACGCCGAACTCTTTATCACCTCCATAATCGAGAAACATGTCCTTATTACTTCAAGGACAATTTTGACCGCTGTCCTATGATCCATTCCTGGATCATTCTTGTACCCCATGACTGACTCATGGCAAGGCACACTTCTGGTGCGGCACACAGCATAGCATACTATAGAGCCTACGTCTGAAACATAGGGGACGACCTTCGTCCTTTCTCTCTTTTCTGCCATGGTCGAGCTTTAAGTCTTAACTTCATACCTTACATCTCAGGAAAGAACTCCTTCTTTGACTGATCCATCTTGAACACCTTCAAGATCGTGTTAAGGTATATGCTCATTTGTAAGTACCATTAAGCGGTTTTTGATCTATCCTCATAGATCTTGATGCTCAATGTTCAAGTAGCTTAAACCAGGTTTTCACTTGAAAAACACTTTTCAAATAACCCTATATGCTTTACAGAAAATTCTACATCATTTCTGATCAACAATATGTCAAGAACATATACTCATCAGAAATTCTATAGTGCTCCCACTCACTTCTTTGGAAATACAAGTTTCTCACAAACTTTGTATAAACCCAAAATCTTTGATCATCTTATCAAAGTACACATTCCAACTCCGAGATGCTTACTCCAGTCCTTAGAAGGATCGCTGGAGCTAGCATACCTTTTAGCATCCTTAGGATCGACAAAACCTTTCTGATTGTATCACATACAACCTTTCCTTACGAAGACTGGTAAGGAAACTCGTTTTGACATCCATCTGCCAGATTTCATAAATGCAGCTAATGCTAACATGATTCCGACGGACTTAAGCACCGCTATGGATGAGAAAATCTCATCGTAGTCAACTTCCTTGAACTTGTGAAAAAAAACTCTTTGCCACAAGTCGAGCTTCATAGACGGTGACATTACTGTCCATGTCCGTCTTCTTCTTAAAGATCCATTTATCTTAATGGCTTGCCGATCATCGGGCAAGTCCACCAAAATCCATGCTTTGTTCTGATACATGGATCCTATCTCGGATTTCATGGCTTCTAACCATTTGTCGGAATTTGGGCCCACCATCGCTTCTCCATAGCTCGTAGGTTCATTGTTGTCTAGCAACATGGCCTTCAAGACAGGATTACTGTACCACTCTAAAGTAGTATGCATCCTTGTCACCCTGCGAGGTACGGCAGTGACTTGATCCGAAGTTTCATGATCACTATCATAAGCTTCTACTTCAATTGGTGTAGGTGCCACAGGAACAACTTCCTGTGCCCTACTACACACTAGTTGTAGTGACGGTTCAATAACCATATCAAGTCTCCACCATCCTCCCACTCAACTTTCCGAGACAAACTTTTCCTCGAGAAAGGACCCGATTCAAGAAACAATCCCTATTGCTTTCGGATCTGAATTAGGAGGTATACCCAACTGTTTTTGGGTGTCCTATGAAGATGCATTTTATCCGCTTTGGGTTCGAGCTTATCAACCTGAAACCTTTCCACATAAGCGTCGCAGCCCCAAACCTTTAAGAAATGACAGCTTAGGTTTCTCTAAACCATAGTTCATACGGTGTCATCTCAACGGAATTACGTGGTGCCCTATTTAAAGTGAATGTGGTTGTCTCTAATGCCTAACCCATAAACGATAGTGTTAATTCGATGAGAGACATCATGGTACGCACCATATCCAATAGGGTGCAACTATGATGTTCGGACACACCATCACACTATGGTGTTCCAGGCGGTATTAATTGGGAAACAATTTCCACAATGTCTTAATTGCGTGCCAAATCTCGTAACTCAGATACTCATCTCTATGATCATATCATAGACATTTCATCCTCTTGTCACGATGATCTTCAACTTCACTCTGAAATTACTTGAACCATTCAATAATTCAGACTTGTGTTTCATCAAGTAAATATACTCTACATCTTCTCGAATCATCTGTGAAGTAAGAACATAACGATATTCATTGAATGCCTCAGCACTCATTGGACTGCACACATCAAGATGTGTTACTTCCAACAAGTTGCTATCTTGTTCCATTTTACTGAAAAATGAGGCTTTTTAGTCATCTTGCCCATGTGGTATGATTTGCATATCTCAAGTGATTCAAAATCAAGTGAGTCCAAATGGTCCATCTGCATGGAGTTTCTTCATGCGTATACACCAACAGACATGGTTCGCATGTCTCAAACTTTTCAAAAACGAGTGAGTCCAAAGATCCATCATCATGGAGCTTCTTCATGCGTTTTACACCAATATGACTTACATGGCAGTGCCACAAGTAAGTGGTACTATCATTACTATCTTATATCTTTTGGCATGAAAATGTGTATCACTACGATCGAGATTCAATAAACCATTCCTTTAGGTGCAAGACCATTGAAGGTATTATTCAAATAAATAGAGTAACCATTATTCTCCTTAAATGAATAACCGTATTGCGATAGACATAATCCAATCATGTCTACGCAAACACCAAATCTTGATGGTAGAGGGAGCGTGCGATGCTTGATCACATCAACCTTGGAAACACTTCCAACATATATCGTCAGCTCACCTTTAGCTAGTCTCCGTATATTCCGTAGCTTTTATTTCGAGTTACTAACACTTAGCAACCGAACCGGTATCTTATACCACTGGTGCTACTAGGAGTACTAGTAAAGTACACATTAACATAATGTATATCAATATACTTCTATCGACCTTGCCACCTTCTCATCTACCAAGTATCTAGGGTAATTCTGCTCCGATGGTTGTTCCCCTTATTACGAAGCACTTAGTCTCGGGTTTGGGTTCAACCTTGGGTTTCTTCACTAGAGCAGCAACTGATTTGCCGTTTCATGAAGTATCCCTTCTTGCCCTTGCCCTTCTTGAAACTAGTGGTTTCACCAACCATCAACAATTGATGCTCCTTCTTGATTTCTACTTTCGCGGTGTTAAACAACGCGAATACCTCAAGGATCATCATATCTATCCCTGATATGTTATAGCTCATCACGAAGCTCTAGCAGCTTGGTGGCAATGACTTTGGAGAAACATCACTATCTCATCCGGAAGATCAACTCCCACTCGATTCAAGTGATTGTTGCACTCGGACAATCGAGCACAAGCTCAACGATTGAGCTTTTCTCCCTTAGTTTGCAGGCTAAGAAAATCGTCGGAGGTCTCATACCTCTTGGCGTGGGCACGAGCACGAAATCTCAATTTCAGCCCTCGAAACATCTCATATGTTCCGCGACGTTTCGAAAACGTCTTTGGTGCCTCAACTCTAAACCGTTTAACTGAACTATCACGTAGTTATCAAAACGTGTATGTCTGATGTTCGCAACATCCACAAACGACATTTGGGGTTCAGCACACTGAGCGGTACATGAAGGACATAAGCTTTCTATTGTCCGCATAATCACTACTGTCAACTTTCAACTATATTTTCTCTAGGAACATATCTAAACAGTGAAACTAAAGCGCGAGCTTACGACATAATTTGCAAAGATCTCTTGACTATGTTCAGGATAATTAAGTTCATCTTATGAACTCCCACTCAGATAGACATCCCTCTGGTCATCTAAGTGATTACATGATCCGAGTCAACTAGGCCGTGTCCGATCATCACGTGAGACGGACTAGTCATCATCGGTGAACATCTTCATGTTGATCGTATCTACTATACGACTCATGCTCGACCTTTCGGTCTCTATGTTCCGAGGCCATGTCTGTACATGCTAGGCTCGTCAAGTTAACCCTAAGTGTTTTCGCGTGTGTAAATCTGTCTTACACCCGTTGTATGTGAACGTAAGAATCCATCACACCCGATCATCACGTGGTGCTTAGAAGCGACGAACTTTAGCAACGGTGCACATTTAGGGGAGAACACTTCTTGAAATTTTTGTAAGGGATCATCTTATTTACTACCGTCGTTCTAAGTAAACAAGATGCATAAACATGATAAACATCACATGCAATCAAATAGTGACATGATATGGCCAATATCATTTTGCTCCTTTGATCTCCATCTTGAGGCTCCATGATCATCATCGTCACCGCATGACACCATGATCTCCATCATCATGATCTCCATCATCGTGTCTCCATGAAGTTGTCTCGCCAACTTATTACTTCTACTACTATGGCTACCGGTTAGCAATAAAGTAAAGTAATTATATGGCGTTGTTCAATGACACGCAGGTCATACAATAAATAAAGACAACTCCTATGGCTCCTGCCGGTTGTCATACTCATCGACATGCAAGTTGTGATTCCTATTACAAGAACATGATCAATCTCATACATCACATATCATTCATCACATTCTTCTTGGCCATATCACATCACATAGCATACCCCGCAAAAACAAGTTAGGCGTCCTCTAATTGTTGTTTGCATGTTTTACGTGGCTGCTATGGGTTTCTAGCAAGAACGTTTCTTACCTCGCAACACCACAACGTGATATGCCAATTGCTATTTACCCTTCATAAGGACCCTTTTCATCGAATCCGTTCCGACTAAAGTGGGAGAGCGGCACCCGCTAGCCACCTTATGCACCAAGTGCATGTCAATCGATGGAACTGTCTCACGTGGAAATGCGTGTAAGGTCGGTCCGGCCGCTTCATCCCACAATACCGTCGAAACAGGATTGGACTAGTAACGGTAAGCATATTGAACAAAATCAACGCCCACAACTACTTTGTGTTCTGCTCATGCAAAGAATATACGCAATAGACCTAGCTCATGATGCCACTGTTGGGGAACGTAGCAGAAATTCAAAATTTTCCTACGTGTCACCAAGATCTATCTATGGAGAAACCAGAAACGAGGGGAAGGAGAGTGCATCTACATACCCTTGTAGATCGCTAAATGGAAGCGTAGCAAGAACGCGGATGAAGGAGTCGTACTCGTAGCGATTCAAATTGCGGTTGATTCCGATCTAAGTGCCGAACGGACGGCACCTCCGCGTTCAACACACGTATAGCCCGGGGACGTCTCCTCCTTCTTGATCCAGCAAGGGAGAGGAGAAGTTGAGGAGACTCCGTCGGCCTGACGGCGTGGTGGTGGTGGAGCTCGTGGTTCTCCCAGCAGGCTTCGCCAAGCACCATGGAGGAGGAGGAGAAGGTAGGAGGAGGAGGGCTGCGCCAGGGAAGAGGTCACGGCTGCCTCCCACCCTCCACTATATATAGGGGCAAGGGAGAGGGAGGCACCCTAGGGTTTCCCCTAGGGGCGGCTAGGCAGATTGGATCTCCTAGGGAAAATCCTAGGAGACTTGCCCCCAAGCCAAGCGGTGGAGGCTTGCCTCCCAAGACAGTGGGCGCCCACCTCCCCAAGTAACGTGGGAAAGGGTGTGGGGGGCGCACCAACCCTTAGTGGGCTGGTTTGCCCCTTCCCCTTTGGCCCATGAGGCCCTCCAACACTTGCCGGGGCTCCCGAAACACCTTTCGGTCATGCTGGCCATAGCCTGGTACCTCCGGAACACTTCCGGACTCCAATACCCTTCGTCCAATATATCGATCTTCACCGCCGGACCATTCCGGAACTCCTCGTGATGTCCGGGATCTCATCCGGGACTCTGAACTACCTTCGGTAACCACATACTATTTCCCGTAACAACTCTAGCGTCACCGAACCTTAAGTGTGTAGACCCTACGGGTTCGGGAATCATGCAGACATGACCGAGACACCTCTCCGGCCAATAACCAATAGCGGGATTTGGATACCCATATTGGCTCCCACATGTTCCACGATGATCTCATCGGATGAACCATGATGTCAAGGACTCAGTCGATCCCGTATACAATTCCCTTTGTCTAGCGGTATTATACTTGCCCGAGATTCGATCGTCGGTATACCGGTACCTTGTTCAATCTCGTTACCGGCAAGTCTCTTTACTCGTTCCGTAACACATCATCCCGTGATCAACCCCTTGGTCACATTGTGCACATTATGATGATGTCCTACCGAGTGGGCCCAGAGATACCTCTCCGTTTACGGAGTGACAAATCCCAGATCTCGATTCGTGCCAACCCAATGACACTTTCGGAGATACCAGAGTGCACCTTTATAGACACCCGGTTACATTGTGGCGTTTGGTACACCCAAAGCATTCCTACGGTATCCGGAGTTGCACAATCTCATGGTCTAAGGAAAAGATACTTGACATTGAAAAGCTTTAGCATACTAACTACGATCTTTGTGCTAGGCTTAGGATTGGGTCTTGTCCATCACATCATTCTCCTAATGATGTGATCCCGTTATCAACGACATCCAATGTCCATGGTCAGGAAACCATAACCATCTATTGATCAACGAGCTAGTCAACTAGAGGCTTACTAGGGACATGGTGTTGTCTATGTATCCACACATGTATCTGAGTTTCCTATCAATACAATTATAGCATGGATAATAAACGATTATCATGAACAAGGAAATATAATAATAACTAATTTATTATTGCCTCTAGGGCATATTTCCAACACCTAGCAAGTTCTGAATCCAATCCTTGCCAGTGTACCAGAAAGCCCTCTCCTTCGGCAGCTTCCAGTGCGCCCGCATCTCATGCCGGAGGGCTCTGCTCTTTGTACATGAGACCACTGCATGGTATTCATTCTCCACTGTATTTCCACAAATATCACAGGTGTTCATCGTAGCTAGTGTGTGCTTCCACTTTTTTTCCTTGGTTGCTAGCGTGTTGGTGGCCACCCTCCACGCAAAGATTTTCACCTTCTGTGGTACCTTAGCTTTCCATATCACATCCCAAATGCTTCTGTTATCCACACTTGCAGAGGAACTAGATGATTGGGGCCCGGTTCCCTTCAGCGTCATTGCTAGTTTGTAAGCACTACGCACCGAAAAACTCCCGTTGTTCTCGTAGTGCCAAGCTACACAATCCTCCACCTCGCGCCGAGGTATTCTAATTTGGACTATTTCCGCAGCATCAGCAGGGTTGAAAATCTGGTTGATTAGGTCCTGCTTCCATGTTTTGGATGTGGGCTCAATGAGTTGGTTTACCCATCTAATCCTTGTCCTGCTAGTAAAACTGGCTGCTTTGAGGCCCTCCTTCCTTGTTATCCATTGATCTCTTTGGATCTGGATGTTCTTCCCATTTCCAATGCGCCAGATGAGTCCTTTCTTTAGGAGTTCGAGGCCAAACTCAATCCCTCTCCACGACTGCGAGGCATCCGTAGCAAAGACAGTGTCCAACAGCTCCCCTCTAGGGTAGTATTTGGCTTTGAGTACTTTTGCACACAGGCTATCCGGTCTCTGAATAAGTCTCCAGCCCTGCCTAGCTAACAAAGCTTGGTTGAATAGGTGCATGTCCCTAAAGCCAATGCCACCCCCACGTTTTGGTTTTATCATCTTGTCCCATGCCATCCAATGAACTTTCCTACGACCTTCCTCCTCTCCCCACCAGAATTCTCTAATTAGTCTCTCATACTTCTCACTGAAACCCATGGAGAGCTTGAACACACCCATGGTGAAGATAGGTAGTGCTTGGACGATCGACTTAACGTATACCTCCTTTGCAGCATAAGACATGTGTCTGCCTGATGAGTTGTTGCATCTTTTCAGAAACCTGTCCATAATAGGCTGAAACTGGCCATCTTTCATTCTACCCTCTGGAGTTGGCAGCCCAAGGTACTTATTTTCAAACGTAGCTGTCTCCACCTCAAGGATATGTTTGATTTCGGTTTGTGTAATCTGCGGGCAAACTTCCGAAAAGAGCACCGGACATTTATTCGTGCTCAAAAGTTGCCCTGTACCTTTCTGAAAGAAGTGGAGTGCTTGCTTTATCTCTTCTGCTTGATCTGTTGAGGCTTTAAAGAACAATAGACTGTCATCCGCAAACATCACACTAGAAATACCTGGACTTCCCCGAGCAACCTTGATTGGCGTGATGGTGCCCTCAGCTTCCTTTTTCTGCAGGATACGGCTTAGACCTTCAGCTATAAACAGGAACAAGTAGGGGCTTAGTGGATCACCCTGCCTCAGTCCTCGCGACGGCACAAAGCTGCTCAAATTTTCTCCGTTAAACTTGACCGAGTACCTCACAGATTTTACACACACCATCACCCAGGTAATCCATTTTTTGCTGAATCCATACTTGTGTAGCACCCCTTCCAAAAAACCCCAATCAACCCTGTCATATGCCTTTGCGAGGTCGAGTTTGTAAGCGCAATGTGTGTTTTGTGGGTACTTGCTATGTTGGATCTTATGGAAACATTCGAAAGCAATGAGTGCATTATCTGTTATCATACGCCCCGGTATGAACGCACTTTGGGATTCAGAGATAAGTTCATCCAGGATCGGTCTTAGCCGGTTCACTAAGCATTTTGAGATCACCTTGTAGATTACGTTGCAGAGGCTAATCGGTCGAAAGTCTCTCAAGCTCTTCGGGTCATTGCTTTTGGGGATTAAAACGATGACCATATCATTCAGTCCCTCTGGCATGAGACCATCATCAAAAAACTTCTTAACGGCTGCCACCACTTCCTCTTTAAGTAATCCCCAATTCCTTTGGTAGAAGCGAGCGTGGAAGCCATCCGGACCCGGGGCTTTTAGGGGTCCAATTTGGAAGAGCGCGTCCCCTATTTCCTTGTCTGTAAACTCCTTCTCCAGGTTCTCGTTCATTTCATTTGTAACTAGCTCATCAAAGAGCCCCAACAGTTCTCGAGGGTCAACCTTCTCGTCAGCAGTAAACAGACCCTTGAAGAAACGTGTCGACATCTCATGTAAATCCTCCTTCTGTTCAATCCGTTGGCCCTTCTCGTTCATCAGTTTTGAGATATGATTTTGTTTTTTCCTCCATGTAGCTTGCCGGTGGAACCACTCAGTATTTCTATCACCTTCCCATATAAAAGTGGCTCTAGACCGCTGTCGCCAAAGGATTTCCTCCCGTAATAGGAGTTCATCCAATTCCTTCAAGCACTTCCTTATCTCTCTGTCATTCGAAGGGCTTAGAGGTCTGTTCATCAAGTCTCGCAACTGCTGGCGCAGCTTGCTTGTTTTCTGTTTAACAGACCCGATTTTCACTGCACTCCACCTCAATAGACTTTCCTGCATAATTCTCAGCTTCTCTTGCACTTCTTGCAGGTTTGTAGCTCGGCCATTATCTCTCCAGCTTCCTTCAACGGCGTCTTGCAGCGACTCCTCTCTTTCCCACAAGGCTTCATACCTGAATTCCTTCTTCCTTCTATACTCCTTCTTTCCACCAAACTGTAGAAGCAAAGGAAGATGGTTAGACCTGGTTGAGCATATGTGTTCAATCCTAGCATTGTGGAAGCGGCGGATCCACCCTGGCTGGCCACACCTCGATCTAATCTGGCTTTGACATTAGCTCTTCCTTCCTGCTTATTATCATATGTCCAGTCCGGTCCTCTGTACCCAAGATCATGAAGGTCGCAACAGTCCAGCACTTCCCTGAAGTCTGCCATCAGTTTATCTGATCTTCTCGAGAATGAGAAGTGCTCGCTTTGCCATTGCGTTTCATTAAAATCCCCTATAGACATCCAAGGCGCACTCGAGTTTTGCCTGATTCTTTTCAAGAGATTCCACATATGTATCCTCTCATGGGCTTTCGGCTCACCGTAAACGAACGTTCCCCGCCACCATTGTTCGTTTGGATTGCTACGAATAAGCACATCAATGTACCGCGGGCCAATCGAGAGCTTTTTTATTTCAACTGATTCATTCCAGTACAGAGCAATCCCTGCCCCCTTTCCTCTACCATCATGCAGCATACAATTCTTAAAGCCCAAACGCCCCCTAAGGTTGCCAACTCTCTCCTTATTCTGTCTAGTTTCCGAGAGAAAGACTATGGATGGACGGTGTGTGCTTACCATGCACACCAACTCTTGAACTGTCCGGGGTTGTCCGAGCCCCCAACAGTTCCAGCTTAGGATTTTCATGGCTCCTGACGGACGCCTCCATTCGCGTCCGTCAGTTCACCGGGAGCCCCTAGCCCAGTTGCTTCCATTCCTTCCACGTGCCCTGTGTCCACCTGTTCCTTTTTTTAGACGACATCTTTCTTCTTCTTGTTTGATGTTTCCTCCTCCACCTTCCTAGCATCCTTCCCTGCATCAAATTCTGGAGCCATCCGGTCCCCCCATTTGCCCAACACTGAGGCCACCAGCTTGTTCTTCACTGCCAGTTTCTTCTTATCCTGCAGTTTCCTGACCACAACAGCCCCGCTTGCCTCTTGTGTCACTTCCGTCATCTTCTTCTCCATTTCCTCAGCATTGCTTTTGCCCTTCACTGTACCAGACCCCCCCAAAACTTCGGTGGCAGATGCACTACACTTTTCTTTGTTACCCCCTTCTCCGGTGGCATGAATCATTGGGCCTTCCTGCGCCATAACAGTTGTTTTCTTCAGTGTCGCTGCCTGACCCGTCCCAATTGGGTTTTGGGTGTGCTCAGCCACGTTTTGAGCTAGCACTGGCTCAAAACCTGGCGGGTATTTCGGGGTCGTCACACTGTCCTCCAACACATGCCCGCTCTCATGACCATCGTTTGTGTCAGAGAGGTTTCTGTCAGGTGGATTTCCATTCCCGCCTTGTGCCCTGTCTGTTCCACTGTCACCTTTCATGTTTGTTACCAACATCGTTCCTTTTCCATCATCCACCTTCGGCCTGAGCTGGATAGCGCCCACCGCTTCAATAGCAGCTTGCACCAATGGGTTGGCCATGATTTCCTCCGGTATCCTGCCATACTTGTCCGTTGCAAGCGCCGGGGGTGCTGACTTTGCTTCTCCTTCTTCCTCAGAGTCAAAGTGGAGGAACCGCCTGGCGCTAGCCCACTCTGGCACCACAAAACCTCCTCGCATACTACTCCTTTTGAACGGGGAGGCACGCAATGCCGCCGAGAAACTCATCTTTTGGAGTTCTGCGGGCAGCTTACATTCGCGTTGGCCATGCCTTAACAGACCACAGAAACTACAGAATCGGGGGAGCCTCTCATATTTTACATTGAGGCGGTACACTTCATCTACAGCATAATCATGGAATTATAGTTTGGTGTGCAGTGGCTCATCTACATCATGTTTAATTCTTATGCGGATTGACTCACCCCAGATCCTACCTTCCCTGTCCGCATCCACCTCGATTTCCTCCGGTATCCTGCCATACTTGTCCGTTGCAAGCGCCGGGGGTGCTGACTTTGCTTCTCCTTCTTCCTCAGAGTCAAAGTGGAGGAACCGCCTGGCGCTAGGCCACTCTGGCACCACAAAACCTCCTCGCATACTACTCCTTTTGAACGGGGAGGCACGCAATGCCGCCGAGAAACTCATCTTCTGGAGTTCTGCGGGCAGCTTACATTCGCGTTGGCCATGCCCTAACGGACCACATAAACTACAGAATCGGGGGAGCCTCTCATATTTTACATTGAGGCGGTACACTTCATCTACAACATAATCATGGAATTCTAGTTTGGTGCGCAGTGGCTCATCTACATCATGTTTAATTCTTATGCGGATTGACTCACCCCAGATCCTACCTTCCCTGTCCGCATCCACCTCGATCACCTCCCCTAGCTGCTCTCCCAGTTTGCGTGCCACCGACTCGAAGAACATGATGGGTGGAGCATCAAAAATTCGAGCCCATATTGGCATATGGGCCACCTCCACATCGCCATTTCTTACACTGCCATCCACTCTCACCATCAGGAATGGACCCCCCCGGTGTGTCCAGGGTCCATTGTTGAGGATGAAGCAGAGATCCCCCTCGCGCTCGAATTCCAAGAGAAACCTGTTATTCTTAAGCGGCGAGTAATTGAGGCGTCCTCTCAGCCCCCACTTGTTCTTCAGCTCCTGGAAGAGGCCGCTAACGCTGAACAACTGCACAGAGAAGAATAGTCCAATGGCAATCCACCTTGATCTCATAGCATCTCTCTCCCTCGTCAGGTCCATTTCCACTACATTCATGGGTTGTGGAACCTGGCGACTAGGAAGCAGTGGGGCAACCACCTCTCTGGCAGCACCATACCTTGCAGTGTCCTTTGCCGCCTCTCCCTCTGTCGCCGGCGTGCGGTAAAGATCGCCCTGGTCCCGGGATGATCCACCCTGGACCAGCGGCCTCGTGCCCAGCCCGTCCTTGCCGGTGGATTCCACCTCCTCTCCCTGGTTCATCACCCTCTTGTTCTTGCCATGGTCCTGGTTCGCCATTTTAGTGGTTTGTTGCGTGGGCGAGATCACAACGAAATGTGTGGTTGGCCTAGCCTTCCTGTCTCCTTTTATCCTTGCCTTGTCCCCGGCTACGTTGATGAATCTCGATTCCTTTACCGATCCGCTCTGATTCATTGCCACCTGCATGGGGGCTAGGTCCTGATTTGGATTCCTTTTCCCCCCTCTATCGGGTGGATAGGGGGGCTGCGATCTGGTTGATCCGCTTGCCATTGTATCCTGATTTCTTCCCCGGATCCTGTTATTCAGGTCTTCCCTCAGCCTTGCCATCTTGGATCTGATTAGCCCGATCTGGAGATTTCGTTGATTCTTCCTTGTGATCTCTTGCACTCTATCCACCTCTTTCCTGCATTGCCTGAGTTTGAGTATCGCCTCCCTTACCTTGATCCATGTTTCCTTCCTGAGCATTAGATCTTCCCCGGTGGTGAAGATCAATTCGCCCCCGCTTCCCTCGATCACATCATCTTTCCTGTCCGCCCTCTTAGGGTTGACGATCCGGGGTGATCTTGCCGACAATCGCCATTGGTTCGCCTGTCCGCCCGCTCCGTGATTTCCGCTCGCCATCCCTTCAGCGTCCCACTAGTTTGGGTACATAATGAATTTTTTCCAACATGCACATTTTGAATATAACGAAATCTTCAAAGCAGACTCTCAAACCACTCGTACAAGTTCGGACAACACTATCCGGACGTGTTTTGTCATCCAACGCGGTATTGTATCTGTCCGCTCGACGGGTCGGACGTGCCTTTACCCCCAAACTAAAGACAAACTGGGGGCTTTAGAGCATCTACAACGGGACCTTTCATACCCATCTCAAACGCCAGGGCAGGCCGTCCGGTCACTGACCGGTCAAAAAAATAATAATCCCGACCCAACTGGACCTCGCAAACCGCCCTCAGACGCCCGAGCTGACCGACACTCCTCATATGCAGCCCAAATCTAGGGCGGATATCCGCCGGAGACACACCTCTACACGCCCACCGATGATGCTAGACACATCGTTGGGACAGGGGCTAGGCGCGGAGAACCTTAGGGAGCCGCCGCCGCCGTCGTCCTGAGCAGGACACAAACCCTAACAAAACCCGAACAAAAACAGAGCTCTCCCGCCGGCAAGGGCCGAGATCCACTGCGCTGCCATGACCGTAGGCCACCGGAGACGAGTTGGATCGACGGCGGCGCCGGCGGAAGGCAGGGGAACCCTAGAGTTTCTTGTGGAGGAGGGCGAGATACTCGGTGGTTTGGACATGAGGCCACTTGATATTGAACCATTGGTCCAACTTCATGTCCATAAACAGAACAGAGGGGCCGGCAGAGACCAGGTCCGGGCCGGAGCGGGCGGGCCCAATCTCATCCTGACAAGTTGCACGGGGTGGTACATTTTTTGACAGAATAAATGATACAGAGCTTTAGGCTTCGGCTGGCAGGACGATCTTATTTTCGTCTGGGCGCCGGTGCGCCGGCCGAAAGTTTCGGCGGTCTCGCCTCACCGTCCGTCTGGCCGCGAGACCGTCGAGATCCAGCTCCTCTTCAACCTTTTTACCTTATCCTTGCCTCCAGCGCGCTATCTGAGAGGAGCGAGGCGGTCGGGCCGCCATGGATGCGCGACCGCTGGCACCGCCGGCTCGCACCATCCGCCCATATTGCCGCAACCACACGCCTCGCCGTCGCCGCTCGCCGTTGTCGCGCGCGAGGTTGCCGGCGTCGTGCCCGAGGTGGTCGTCGTGCCCAAGGTCGCCATTGTAGCTCCCCTGACCGCCCCGTGGTTGCGGCCAAGCAACACACCGTCGCATCTCCACCATCGGCCGCCGTTGTAGCTCGCCATCACCGTCGTGCCCCCATCCCAACAAATCGACTCCATGGACACGGCTTTCCATCTCGCGGTTGAAGCTTTTTGCATGTCGGTTGAAGCTTTTTGCATGCGGTTGAAGCTTTTTTCCAGCTGTTGATTCGGTTGTAGCAAAACTTGGCGCCAATGGTAGCACGGCAAAATGCGAGTTGTAGTAAAACCGGGCGCCATTCAGCCTCTGATCGTGAGTTGCGACTATCTCGTTGTCGGCTGCCACAAGTTTGCCGTCGTTGGTTGCAACACGTCGGTCCAATAGTTGTAGCTTTTTGTTGCGGTCGTAGCTTTTAGCGGCGGGTTGCAACTTTCCTCATCTCCGGTTGCGATTGTTTGTTGTCATGGGCCACAAAACTACACCCAAGATTGTAGCAAATAGCGACACGGTTGTAGCAAAAAATGATCTAGTTGTAGCAAAAATCAGTTGTGTTTCCAACTCGCTTATTGGTTGCAAAGAAACCAACAATGGTTCCACTCGGATTTGGCGGTTGAAGCAAAACAAAATGCTAGTTCGGCGATCGTTGTCGCGGCGGCATCGCAACCTTCACCAAATGGTCATCCATGGAGACTCGTCGACGGGCAGCACGGCGCCCTGGCGCGGTCCCAAAGATCTCCGTCGCGGCGCCTCGGCATGGTCCAAGCACCTTCGTTGCGGGAGAGTTTGTGCATCGTGGTGAGAGATTGAAAAAAAAAATCACGCGGTGGAGCCACTTGCGGAGCGCTTACGGAGGTAGGGAGCGATGATTAGAAGAAATGAGTGGACCACGTTTGTTTCGGAGGAGATAAGATAGGAGGGTGGTGGGCCTAAAAATTCCAAATCGCGTCTCCTGGTCGTTCGATCCAGCTGGATCGCGTGGCCCGCGCGCGACCGGCGGAAGACTCGGCCGGTGCGCCGCCGGGTGTAAACACTTCCCTATAAACATTGTGACCCTGTAATAAAGTTTTGTGAGATTCTAAAAAAATGATACGGAGCTATCAAGCTCGGAACACTAGCCGAGCATCGGAAAAAGAAGGGCACCAAACTACGTGCAGGCCCAGCCACGCACGCGCCTTCTCAACAGGCAGGCGGGGCATTGAAGCAACCTGCGCACTGTTGACAAGACACAGTACGATTCCCCCGGACCGGCCCCGGGTCTAGCACAGTGGCAGCACGCAGCACGACCCGACGACCGCCGTCCGCGGACGCACAGTAGCAGAGCAATCGTGCGTTCGCAGTCGCAGCCATGCAACCCACGAGGCCGGGCGGAGCTCCGAATCCAAGCCAGCCACCCCCCGCACGCCATAAACACGAACACGGAAAGCACCTGCCTTGGCATCACGCACGCGGTCCGTCGCGATCCTCCGACGCTGACCCACCTAACGGGATCTTCCTTTCTTCTCCTCCGCCCTTTCTTTCTTTTGGCCGCGGAAGACAGTGATCTCTCATCCTCTGCTACTGCTAGCAGCATTATGCATGCACCACTCGTGCTGCAAATCTAATCCGTGTAGGCGTAGGCGTAGCTAGCTAGTGCTGGTCGTTGGGCTCTCTCTCTATCCACTTTTATCCATACCCAAACCATCGCCCAAATCCAAATATTTGCGATACGTGATCGGCCGATCATTGATCGGTCGAGGAGACCAGACAGAGGCATCACCGACGCGCGCGTGCGGCCCCCGTAGTCCACGCACCGGCGCTGCCGCATCGCGGTTCCCGGCGACACAGGGATGGAAAAATACGTGCTCGGAAGCTTCGTGCTGGGAGCCTGGGAGGGCTGCGGCGGGCGCTCGAGAGTCGAGATCACAATGAAGACTGAACGTGGCAACAACCTTTGGTTGGGACGCGACATGCAGTGCATGTACTCTACTTCGACGGTGCGACTCTAGTCGCGTCGAGTCGAGTCTCGCTCCTCGGTGCTCTGAACCGAAACCCTGTTCCTGGTTTAATATCGTATCGTCTGGGCCTAGACGGACCAGCAGGCAAACAGCGCATAGGTTTGCGAGGCACGTCGAGATGCCTGTCGGCGTTGCACGAGCCTCGCTGAATAACAAATTCTCGTCTCGAATTTCAACTTTCAAGCCGGCCGGCCTATTTTCCTCCATTTTCATGGCGTCGAGCTACAACATCTGTCGAACAGTATCTATTATTTGTGATTTGCTAGTGTTTTGTATTCGGGGCTTCAGGCTCTCTACTTCTCTAGGCACGAGGTTTGTCAGTTATCACGGTAGTAGTACTAGTAGATTGGGAGCAGTAAGGCACATCTTGATTCTTGAACACGAGCCTTTTTGTACCACTACGCTACGTACTGTTCGTGCATGGTACCAGCACTGGCATGAAGTGGCCTGGGTGTCAAATTGATGGCAGGTTCGTGCCTTTTCCGTGCATATGCCTGTTCAATCATCAAACGTACAGTACGCCAACAGTGATGCCACGTACGGGAAGGAGTAGCTACCACTCCAGCTTAAGACGGCCACACGGGCACTCAATTCGCCAGTGTCATCCCACTTCTTGGATTGGAATTTGGAAATGACAAGGTCGCGTCACAAATCAGCCGTGGATATTGCACTGCAACGTATCCCTGGTTGGTTAACGTTAACCCGTGCATGCACGCGTGCACGCTACAGGAATCGGAATCGGAACGGGAATCGCGCTGCTGCGTGTGTCCGGGAGGCCGGAGTTGTCACGGGGACACGCATACGCCGCTTTGCCCTGTTTGCGCGGCAGGAATCTTGCACCGGGATGCTGCTGCGTGCTTGCCTCTTGCCGCACGGCCGGATAGGAAATCTTTGCCTCTTGCCACTGGGATGATCATCGACGACTAACCGGTGAGCAGTCGCAGAAAAAGCAACTTGTTAATTGCAGGTCTGGGAATCGGTCTGGTGTCTATATATGCAGCTCGTGTGGGAACATCCATGGAAAAACATGAAGCGAGGAACAAATAAAATCGGCATGTTCTCCTTGCTTGAGACATGAGGATCATCAGGCGTCAACGTAGAATAGATATGGCTAGAGAGATCAGCACGCACGCAAAGATGTGTCTCGGACCACATTATCCAAGATGCGGAGGCCCGTCGAATATTTCTTTTCTAGAGAAGTCCCATCGAATAATTAGTGTCTCGAATTCTAAAAAGGACCAAATCGGGATTGTAAATTTATCTGCAAAAAAACAAGTGATTGCAAATCTGGTTAGGAAACAAGAGTTTTAGTTTGTAAGTTGACATGTCTATATCTCCCTGTGGATGCGGAGAACGAGGAAGCACGAAGCGTGGACTTTGGCTCCTACAAACAAAGAAGAGCCTATGAGCCATGTCAGAACGGAGCAAATACTTGTTGAGATCCGTAAAAAAATACTCCTTGGCATGATCAACTAATTCTCAACACTATAATTGTCTAATTTATGCGGAGATGCGTGTGAAATTTCTGGGTTTTCGTTTCTTGGTGCACGTTTCACATCTTTTTATTGGGTTTCCATTTTTCTTTTCGTGTGCAACTATAAATGTGCTTGTGATCGGGAGCTCGTAACTACAATTCCATACCCCTCATCAGCCGCACACGGAAATGGAAGTCAAAGAAGAAAAGGAAAAAATGGAAATACAAAACGTCTTATTTTGATGTCACTCGAGTGAGATTTAGGTTAATTCTTAATGGGTCACTATCAGGAAAAGGCCTACTAATGACGCATTACTGGTGCGCCATTAGTATACGAGATATTCGTTTTTTTTCTTAATCTCGGGTCACTATGGCTTAATCTCGAGTCAATATGACTAATCTCAAGTTAAATCGCACTTCGTGGTCAAACTTCCTGAAAGGTCACCCATCCTCACACTACTCCAGCCCAAGCACGCTTAACTTCATAATTCTATCCAACCCCAGCACCAGTTCACTTCACAGGCACTTGTTGATATATCTAGCATATCAATCCTATTAAACCTTGTTAATGTTTAGGACTTTGTTCATGTTCATGAGTGTGATAAAATTTTGAAAAATATTTCAAACTTCCGTTCATATTACATATCATATTTTGAAAAAAAAATCCCGAAAAAAATCGATTTTTTTTCTGTTACTAGTGGCGCACCTAGCAAACGGTGCGCCACTAGTAAGTTTGATTTTTTTTGAATTTTTTTCCTCCAGATCTTAAAAGCCCCGTAACTTTTTTTCTGTTAGGTTTTTGAGGATTTTGAAAATATTTAACGGGGTTCCCCCAGTTAAATTCGGATGTAACTTTTTGAGTAGATGATTTTTCATATAGAGAACTTTTTAATCCGAGTTCCTATGCAAAAGTTATGCCCATTTTACAAATTCCAGAGAGATTTTGCAAATAAAGTCGAAATTCATATTTGTAAATTTTCCCAACAACTAGACCACATATCACATGGGAAACTTATTTTCTTTTATTTTTTTTGACATTTTCATCATTTTTTTATTTTTTATAAAACTGAAAAGGCGGTCGGGGGTGTGCATTCGGTAGAATTTTTGGGCCAAGTTAGTAATGGCGCACCGTGGGAGTGGTGCGCCATTACTAGTTGAACTAGTAATGGCGCACCACTCCCACGGTGCGCTATTACTAGTTCAACTAGTAATGGCACACCACTCCCACGGTGCACCATTACTAGTTTTGAAAAAATAAATAAAAAAAATTTGAAATTTTTTTGAAAAAAAAATTGAATTTTTTTTGAAAAAAATTACTAGTGGCGCACCGTGGATGTGGTGCGCCATTACTAGTTGAAACTAGTAATGGCGCACTATCCCCTGGTGTGCATTACTAGTTTTGAAAAAAAATTGAAAATTTTTTTGATTTTTTTTACTAATGGCGCACCAACTAGTAATGACGCACTATCCCCTGGTGCGCCATTAGTAGTTTTGATTTTTTATTATTATTAATGGAGCACCGTGGATGTGGTGCGCCATTAGTATTTGGACACTCGTGGCGCACCAACACATGATGCGCCATTAATATATAGTAGTGGCGCACCACATGTCTGGTGTGCCATTAGGTCCATTTCATCTATAGCCCTTTTCCTAGTAGTGGGTCAATAATTACATAAATCATGTGAACATTTTAAAATAAGTGGATTTTTTAGTATGCACATTTTTAAAAAAATTGCTAAACAATCTTAAATTCTGGAAGTTTTCTAAATTCATGAAACTTTTGCAAATTTGTGCAAAATAAATAAAATCCTAAGATAGTATTTCAAATTTAATGAACATTTTAAATTTTCAGGGATATTTTCTAAAACTCATCAACATTTCCTTTTTAGATATTAAAAAATATATATTTTATTTCATATTTATTTTGAGATGATGAAATAAAAGTTTCAACTGAAAAGGAAGAGAAAAAATAAAGGAAAATTAAGGTAAAAAAGCAAAAATAAAGATGGAAAAAACGAAAAAAGAAGAAGGAAAAGCAGAAGAAAACGAAAAGTGACCGATGGAAGAATGGAAACTATTCGAAAGAACACTAACTTTTTTAGCACTTGAAAAAACAATTTTCTCCTTGCCTCGCTGGCCCATGGCGTGCCCATGTTCCAAGACATTTTATCGCAGCGAGCCCCTAATATGGATTTACCACCAAAGCAGGTTCTCTGTTCCGGATATCAGACGAGATCATGGGCCAACACAATATGGGCAATGGGAAGCAGTTTTACGGAACTTCTATGACCTCCTTATGTACTTGATTTAGAAGCTTCTATGTGCTTTTTCCCCGTTTCCGTTTTTCTGTGTATCTTCACCGTTTTTTTTCCTTAACACATGTCTACTTTCTTCACTACACATTGTACATTTTTCTTATGGAACCTTTTTTTTGTTACATAATGAACATTTTTCTGAATATATTATGTCATTTTTCCAAATGAATGTTGAATTTTTAATGACATGATTCCTTTTGAAAAATAAGCGATTTTTTTACATTGTGTGAACATTGTTTTTAAAATGTTATAAACAATGTTTGTAACACATGAATTTTTTTAGAATGTTTCAGGACATTTTTTGTTACAAAAACATTTTATTAAACTTGCGTAAACATTTATAAAGAATCACTAAACAATTTTTTGTAATGCATGCACATTTTTAAATGTCATGATATTTTAATTAGTACTACCACTGTTTTAAAGTCGTGCGAACAAATTTTATACACAACACACAGTGAGTACCTTTATAGAAATTAAAGTTCAAAGTGTATGTATTTATAATATTTTCAAATATAAGAAAAAGAAACAAACAAAGCAAAGCGAAACGGCCCAGTCTAATACAGCGGTTCCTTGAGGCAGAGTGGTTGTTCAGTCTCGCGTGAGAGCTGTATCTCGCATACTGCAAGATGTAGCTCTCGGTCGCTTACCGTGCGAAGACAGTGGACAGTAACAGATGTAGCTCTTGGTTTTTTCCTTCCGTTTTGTTTGTTTTTTCACAGTTTTTCTGCGTTTCTTCACTAGGCATTAGTTTTCTTCGGCTTCTTAGGTTACTTTTTGCATTTGTGTTCACTGTTTTATTTCATTTTCCTGTTTTTTGGCGTTTCTTCACTGGTTTTCTCCGTTTTTAACTCATGTTTACTTTTTTCGAAAGACATTTTACCTTTTTCACTTACATGTGACATATGTTTTGGTAGACATTCAACATTTTGTAAATTCATGATGTACATTTTAAAAAATAGATGTTTTGAAGATTACTTTGATACATGTTCATATTTTTTCCAATACACATCGACCATTTTTTTAAATGTCACGAAACATTTTTGTCAAACCACGGGAACATTTTTTTTACATTGAATAATCTCTTTTTTTAAAGGAGATATTATTTCGTTAAAACATACGCACATTTTTTTGTATGGTATAAACATTTTTTATACTAAGAACAATATTTTTACATTTTATCATTTATTTTCGAAAAATTTCATGTATATATTTTTGAAATACATGGACACATTTTTTAAATGTCACTGACACTTATTGGGTACAACATATTTTTGAATGGTATGAACATTTTTTTGCATTAAGCACACACTTTTTTACATTGTATACACATTTAAAATAAAATATCATACACATTTTTTTAAATAAGGGACCATGTTAAGTTGTCCCAATATTTTTTTGAATTATTTTAACATTTTTTAAAAGTTGTGCCAGCATTTTGTTAACACCGACTCAACATTTTTGAAACGTGTGGTCAACATTTGTAAAATTTTAACAAAATTTGTTTCTATTTACGAATATAAATAGAAGTAAAAAAATTGAGTGTTAACACCAAGTTTTATTCAGCAAAATCCACAGAGAGTGGGATACATCTCAGGTCATGGGGTTGGCCTAACCAAACATGGCGGCCCAAACCCAGCGAGAGTGCGAACTTCGCTACACTATGTGCCTCGGTGTTTGCGGCACGACCTTCAAAAGTAAAATTACAAATAAAAGAAGCTGCTAAGCTATTAATCTCGCTTATGATTCTCCTTTGGCTCCCGTGTTGATAGCTCCGACCACTCCTTTGAACTGAAGCAATCACTAGCTGATGGAGATTAAGATCTTGTGCCAACGCAAGTGCCTCCCTGCACGTTATAGTCTCCAAAATTGCTGGGTCGTCAACACCCCCGATGACTAGTACAGAGCTATCCAAGTAGTGCCCGTATGCATCTCTGCATACCGCTGCAGCGGTGCCCCCGGCTCCCTTGCGGCAAGCAGCATCGACATGTATTTTCGCGTAACCTACCGGTGGAGCCTTTTGTCTCTGTCTTGTAACATTCGATGTACTTGTCATCCGCTGGTTCAGTGTGTGTGTGGTCTCTGTCAACATGTTCAGCTCCTCAATATATCATTGATAAAACCATGGATAGCCTGAGGGCTTTGATATATGCCCTCGTGGATAGCCTTCCGACGCGCAGCCCAAATAGCCCAGAGGGTAACAACCAGCTTCACAAACAGAGCATGTGATAATGAACTCATGAGGGTAAACACCCACTGTTTTGCATTTGGTTCTGTGATTGTTGCCATAGTTTGCGCCAACTCCCCTTCCACATGAACCCATGTACATCTTGACATCGTACATTCCAAAAGGGAGTGCCTCCATGAGTCAGGTGATCCACCCATGCTGCATGCGCTCGAGTTTGCCATGTGCTGATGTGCTCTAACATCGTAGGTTGGTATTGATTGTTTTAACAGTCTCCATATGAACATTCTGACCTTTCCCGGTACTTGTGTTTTCCACATCTTCTTCCATTCCCCTTCCTCTTTAGCCGAGCTAGAAGGACCAGCTCAATTCTCTAGCCATGCCTCTCGGCGTTGTCGTGTACTAACAAGCATGCGATATGCTGACTTCACGGAGAAGACTCCATTCTTTTCATGGGCCCATCTCCAAAAATCTTCATCATTGCTTGTGGATAAAGGGACACCCAGTATAATATCGGCGTCCATAGACTAGAATGTTGCCCGCACCCTCTGTCTGTTCTATGTTGCGTATGTAGCATCTATAAGTTCTGAAACAAGGACAGGCGGGTTGTTGCACAAACAACCATAAGGCCTCATCATCTCAGGTCTCGGGAGCCAGTTATCATCCCAAATAGCAGTCCGCCCACCATTACCAATACGGCGAATCAGGCCTTTCTTCAGTGTGTCCCTTCCCTCGTGGATTGCTCTCCAAACCTGACTCGGGTTGCTACCAAGAGGAGCGTCCAGAATAGATCCATTTGGATAGTATATGCTCCTAAGTAGACGTGCACACAAACTGTCAGGATTTTGCAAGAGTCGCCATGCCTGCCGAGCTAGCATTGCTAGGTTAAAAAGCTCAAAATCCTTGAATCCCAAAACCCCCATGCTTTTCGGTTGGGTAATATGTTTCCAAGAAACCCAGTGTGGCTTCCGTTTACCATCCTTACTTCCCCACCAAAATTTTCTGATGAGCTTATTTAGATGTTCACACAAACCACGTGGGAGCTTAAAGCAGGACATAGAATAAACTGGCACTGCGCCACTGCCTGGGCAACTGATTTAACTAGTACCACTTTACCTGCAGATGAGATTGTGTTCTCTATCCACCCTTGAACTTTGCTCCATAGTCTATCTTTGAGGTACTTGAAGGCACCGTTTTTATTGTTTCCTATGTCCGAAGGCATGCCGAGGTATTTTTCATTCAGAGTTTCAGTGGGTACATTAAGGAGTTCCTTAAATTCATCATGTATGCTTTCAGGTACCCCTTTGCTGAAAAATATAGATGATTTGGCATGGTTGATTCTCTGACCTGTTGTTTGACAGTAGATATCCAGAACTTGGTTCACCTCAATAGCACCCACACCATTTGCCTTGAAAAAGAGCAGGCTGTCATCAGCGAATAAGAGATGGTTTACCGATGGTGCCAATGGTGCCACCTTCACCCCCTCCAAATTGGATGACTCACTTCTCGATTTTAACAGGCACGACATGCCCTCTGCTGCTATCAAGAACAAGTATGGGGATATTGGGTCCCCCTGTCTGATTCCTCATGACGGTTTAAACATATCCTCTGACCATTAAACATTACAAAAAATTTAATTGTGGTAACTAGGCCCATGACAATGCTTACCCAGTTTTCTGTGAAGCCCGGCTTTAACATCATTGCTTGCAGATAGGGCCATTCAACTCTATCGTAGGACTTCATCATATCGAGCTTCAGGGCACAAGACCGGTGTTTCTTTGCCATGATGATGTTGTCAGTGATCATTCTGCCAGGCACAAACACTGATTGTTCCTCAGAGATAATGTCAGGTAAAACCAACTTGAGCCGATTGGAAATTACCTTTGATGCAATCTTGTAAAGAACATTAAATAAGCTGATTGGGCGGAATTGGGACAAAAGGGTGGGTTTTTTACCTTTGGAATCATCACCAAAATGGTCTCATTAATGCACTCGGTTGACTCCTTACCTTGAACTATTTTCAAGACCACACTAGTAACCTCCTCTCCACAAATATTCTAGTTTTGCTGGAAAAAAATGTGCTGGAAACCCGTCTGGGCCGGGTGCCTTTGTAGGGAACATCTGAAAAAGAGCTGTCTTGACCTCTTGAACGCTATAGGAAGCATTTAGAATTTCATTCATTGCCGTGGTTACTCTTCTAGGAAGTGTCACAAGAACCCGGTCCATCTCATTAACCCCTTGAGAAGTATACAACTCTTTATAGAATTCCGTAGCCATTATATCCATCTCCCCTCTGTCCTCGGTCAATTGCCCATCATGGCGTTGGAGAGACTTTATCTAATTTTTCCTCCCGCGGTGGCTCGATCGTACATGGAAAAAGTATGTATTTTTGTCACTGTGCGTTAACCATTCAATCCTCGCCCTCTGCCGCCAAAAGATTTCCTCACGGTATATAATTCCACTAGATGATCAACAATTTTTAATTCAACAGTAGACGGACCGGATCTTCCTCGAGAGTTACGCATCTCATGTAGCTGTCCCTGCAACTCACAAATCTGCAGCCGGATATTGCCAAAATGAACTCAATCCCAATGCGACAGATCGCCCGCCAGGTTGTTTAGCTTGTCCCGCATGTCTGCTACAGAATCGCTCGGACTCCATGTCCAGCCAGTTCCAACAATGCCCACTAGCGCTAGATCTCGCTCCCAACAAACTTCATATTTAAACCTCGTGGGGCCCGTCTACATGCATGCATGTCTTTCAGCTTGAGAAAAAATTGGTACGTGATCGGATGAAGTAGCCTCTTTATGCTCTGTAATTGCATCTGGAAACACCAAACACCAGGCCGTATTGGCCACACTTCTGTCTAGGCGTACCTTGGTGTAGGTTCCCCCTGTTACCTTCTTCTCAAAGGTAATGTAACCAATATCCATTAATCCACATGTATCCAAAGTATCCCGGAATGCGTCCATTTGAGCTTGGCTACAATTCCGCACACCGTCATGTTCATGAGCATGTAACACTTCATTAAAGTCACCCATGACGACCCATGGAAGGTTGTTCGATCCAACGATCCCCCTTAGCATATCCCACGTTTTGTGTCGCTCATTAACTTGTGCTTCTCCGTAAACAAATGTAACCCTGATCTTTGTGTCAACAAGCTCATCAACTATCACATCTATGTGGTACTCAGAATAACAAATAACTTCAAGCTTTATTTCCTCATTCCAAAAAATTCCTAAGCCTCCGCTTCTACCAGAGCTACTTACAGCAAAACTTTTATTAAAAGCAAAAGTTCCTACCATATTCTCTACTCGAGAGCTCTCTATTTGAGTTTCAACAATGCATACAATAGAGGGGGCAAGTTGCCTCATGAGACCACGAAGCTCGCGAACTGTCGCGGGTTTGCCAACCCCGCGGCAGTTCCAACACAGGAGACTCATTGCGCTAGGCGAGCCCCTCCCTGTGAGCCTGCCAAATGCGCATCAGTATTTTTGTTTGATTCAGTATTCTTTGCCTGGATTATTTCATGAACAAATGGACTCGGCTTGTTCCCCTTGGGTTCCTGCTTCAGGGGGGACTTGCCGGAGTCTGTATTGGTGGCGGTAGCAATGGCATGTTTGATTTCACGGGTGGCGATGGATTGGTTTGCAATGCATTCGGGTCGGCAACAATGGCCGCGCCCCTCTTCCTGTTTCTCATCGCATCTTCCATGGTCACATCATATTCTGACTCCTCATGTGCTGACACTTCAAAAGGATTTTGCTGAAAAGCTCCACAACCTCGGACTCTGCCAGACCGGCCCCTGCCTCGTCCGCCTCTATTCCTGTTTCCTTATCCAGCCCCCCTGCTCGGGCCTCTTACTGAAGATACCAAGGTTATCGACCAGTAGGACTCCAAGTGATTCAAGTAGGTGGCAACGGCGTCAGAAATCTGGCTCTGACTAGGGAGTTGTCGCGGACCTGCACACAGCAACAAATAACTTTGCTCCCAACAAGTTCAGAGGGGTTGTCAATCCCTCCGGCCTTGTTGTTTACAAAGGATCAAACACAAGGGAAAAAATAGTAATGGTGATTGCAACGGAAAGGAAACAAAAGCAGTAAATGACGGAGGTGAAAACAATGGTGGAAATATGGACTGAGGTCCCATGATGTTCACTAGTGATGTCTCTCTCCCAAAAGACGATAAAACAACTATGCTGGGTGAACAAATTACAGCCGGGCAATTGACAGAATTATAAACGCACCGCAATGCTAATTATGTGCAAGAAAGCTAGAGGCTCAAAAGTATGGGCAGTACGCCAAGACAAGTAGACCGAAATCTATCTGCATCTACTCACTAATCATCCACCTTGAGATATGTATCCATAACATCTCGCTGGTATTAAGTTGTGATCCCCACCCAAAGTGTAAACCCAAAGCAACAGACAATTGCATTAACAAACTTTGCGTAAGGTAAACAATCCTTGCAACCGCGGTTACAAGCACCGTTGTTTTCTCCCTGGTGGCCACAGCACATCCCCTAGTCTCATGTTTCTGTCACTCAAGCTAGACATCAGGGGGCATGAACCCACAATCATGCATAATGCTCTCTCTTGGAGTTACTATCTACTACTTGGCCAAAGCAATAAACGCAACAGAGAACATGCAAGGATTACTCAAGAACAAAATATAAAAGGAGAACCAAATATATAACTCATCACAATCTGAACATAATCTCATAATCCATCGGATCCCAGCAAACACAGCAGAAAGAATCACATAGATGCCTTGATCATGTAGGGCAGCTCACAAGGGCTAAGAATTGAAGCACAAGATTGGAGAGAAGACATCACATAGCTACTGGTCATGGACCCATGGTCCAAGGGGGACTACTCACGGCTCATCCGGGAAGCGCTCATGGTGGTGGAGAGGGTCAGAGGTGATCCCTCCCTCCGGCAGGGTGCCGAGAAGAGGTCTTCTGATGCTCCCGATCTTGGAAGCGCTACGGCGGCGGAACAGAGGTGAAAATCGCGATGCGGGGTTCCTCTCGAGGGTTTCCTGGACGAAGAGGTAATATAGGCCAAAGGGGCAGCCAGGGGTGGCCCAGGGCTCCCAGGCGCCCTGGTGGCGCGGCCAGGGGTGGGCCCGCACCACCTGGCCGCCTGGGTGTCAGGTGGGGCCCCCTGGCCCTCCTTCAGGGTTCCGGAAGTTTCCGTTTCCATGATTTTTATATGATTTTTCTGGAATTTTTGGGGCTCTAAAAATTGGGGTAAAATACCTGCAACTGAAAGACATCAGCAGACAGAAACTGGCACTGGGTGCACTGAGTTAGTAGGTTACTCCAAATATGTTTAAAAAAGTATGAAAGTGTATCAAACTCATAGCAATATCACCCAAAACATGCATGGAGCAAGCAGAAATTATAGATACGTTTGGGACATATCATCGGTCTTGATACCAGGCTGGGATGTGTATCTGATTCTTCTGCTTGATTTTCTTGCAAGAGTTGCGACTCTTACTACCCTTCATGTGCATAATACACTTGACTATGAGCACGGATGTACCCATATAGCTTGCATAACTTGAGAAGGATGCCCATAGCATGTGCAGGTCCATATGTTTTTGAGTATGCTGAGATTCCTGTTGATTCTGAATAGTTGGGTCCCTGACAACACGGTCATAGGCATGATGGCTTGTTGGAGAGGAGTGGGTAGCTTGGGCTCGAAACTTGGCCGGGGTAGCGTGCTGAAGAAGGTTGGGGCAGCGTCTCCCGGAAGCTTCCTTCAGTGGCGTGGCATGGAAGGCTAGGTGTTGTATGCAGGAAGCTTCTCCCAATGGCTTGCTGAGGAAGACTGGGTAGCTTGCGTTGGAATTCTTTGATGTGTCATACTGAGCAAGATTGGGTGTCTTGCACCGTAAGCTTCAGTTGGTGGCTTGTGATGGAAGGCTGAATGTCTTGGCAGAGAGTGCTGGGGAAGGTTGAGGCATGTATCGTCGGCCGGGGTCACAATATTACCAAGGAAGACCTGGGGTTCCTTATGTCTGAAGTTTTCCCATGGTAGCGTGTTGGGAAAGACTGAGTACTGGGCATGAGAACTTACTGACTTACTGGCTGCTGAATGGTTAGGGGAAAACATTGTCCCAATCATTTCTCGATGCAATCTGGGTGGATGCTTCTCCGACCATAGTCATTGTCATGAATGCGCGGTCCGCATGACCTAGGAGGCATGTTTACGACCTTTGAATCTTCCCCAGCTTACTTGGAAGCGCCTTTTGTTAGCATGAGAGACTTTAATGAGGACATGTGGAGGGAGGATAAGTGCTGTTGAGGGAGTCCTAGACTAGGGGGTGTCCGGATAGCCGAACTATCATCATTGGCCGGACTCCAAGACTATGAAGATACAGGATTGAAGACTTCATCCCGTGTCTGGATGGGACTTTCTTTGGCGTGGAAGGCAAGCTTGGCAATACGGATATGTAGATCTCCTGCCATTGTAACCGACTCTGTGTAACCCTAGCCCTCTCCGGTGTCTATATAAACCGGAGGGTTTTAGTCCATAGGACGAACAACAATCATACCATAGGCTAGCTTCTAGGGTTTAGCCTCCTTGATCTCGTGGTAGATCTACTCTTGTACTACCCATATCATCAATATCAATCAAGCGGGAGTAGGGTTTTACCTCCATCGAGAGGGCCCAACACAGGTAAAACATCGTGTCCCTTGTCTCCTGTTACCATCCGCCTAGGCGCATAGATTCGGGACCCCTACCGAGATCCGCCGGTTTTGACACCGACATTGGTGCTTTCATTGAGAGTTCCTCTGTGTCGTCACCTATAGGCCCGATGGCTCCATCGATCATCAACAATGACACGGTCTAGAGTGAGACTTTTCTCCCTGGACAGATCTTCGTTTTTGGCGGCTTTGCGCTGCGGGCCAATTCGCTTGGCCATCTGGAGCAGATTGAAAGCTACGCCCCTGGCCATTAGGTAAGATTTGGAAGTTTGAACTTCACGACCGACATCCGCGGAGACTTGATCTTCGACGGATTCGAGCCACAGCCATGCGCGCCGCACTGTCACGATGGGCATGATCTAGCTCTGCTGCCGGACGAAGCCACGGTGGCGCTGAAAGAGTCGCTCCCGCCCTTAACTTCGGGCCGATGCGCCCGATCGAGTGGGTGGCTGACACCGCCTCGGGGCTGCTACCTCTGGCGATGGAGCGAATACCGACCCTGTCCCTTGCGGCTTCGTGACTCAAGGTGCGGACTCCTCGCCGGACTCCGAACCTCCAGCGCCCTACCGTCGAATCCGATTGGGCACCGATCATGGAGTTCGCCGCTGCGGATATCTTCGGCACTTTCGCCCTTTGGCGACATCTGAATCGCTAAAGTATCTCGTTATCGGGAGAGCCTGGCGGACCACGGTCGGGGCGGTTGAGATGCGGGCGCCAAGAAATTCAAAGCCCACCCACCACCCACTTTGTAGCCACTGTTGACGACTTAACCGACATGCTAGACTTCAACTCCGAAGACATCGATGGTATGGACGACGATGCCGGAGACGACCAAGAACCAGCGCCCACAGGGCACTGGAAAGCCACCTCAACTCACGATGTATACATGGTGGATACACCAAAAGGAAGCGATAACGAGGAACAACGGGACGCGGCGAAGGATAATTCCCCCGAAAAACAGCCAAAGCGGCGACGCATAGCGCCGCCGAAGTCCGCCTCAATAACAACATCACCCATACAGCCCACCGTGAGAGCGAAGCGAACCGATGGACGCATTTAACATGCCACCAAGCAACCGTCCGAACATGAATCGGACGAGCAACCCATCCCCGGCGAAAACAACAGTCCAGATGATCTCACGCCAGACACATCACCGGAGCATAAGAACATCCACAAAAGGCTCGTCGCCACTGCAAGAAGTTTGAAGAAGAAGAAGTGGAAGCTCAAAACAGCAGAAGACGTACTCAGAATGAGATATAGCAAAGTACTCAAGACCGCAGACAAATACGGCGATAGTCACCAAGCAAAGAGCTACCCGAAGCGCAAGCTGTTGCCCGAATTTGATGAGGAGGCCGTAGAGCCCCCACAGTCAAAAAACAAAGAGGCTGCCTGGTCGGATAGACGACCAGATGACAAGCTAAGAGCGGCAAGCGGCGCCGCACACAAGCCGGCACACGATCCACATAAGGATCCTTGCAAAAAGGATGGCCCGATCAGGTCCATCTATGGGCCAAGAAAGAAGGCTCCAGGAAGCAACACAACACGTCGAGTATTCGAAAATAACAACACACCTAAATCTGGGCGCCAGCACCCCTATGTTTCACCGATGAGTCTTGGATCATGAATTTCCAGTGAGATTCAAGCCCGTAAACATAGAAGCATCTGACGTAACAACAGACCCGGAGTGCGGATTGAGGATTATATCCTACACATACATATGGCTAGAGGAGACGATCTCCATGCCATAAAATACCTACCCTCAAGCTCGAAGGTCCAGCTCGGCATTGGCTCAAAAGCCTCCCGGAAAATACTATTGGAAGTTGGGAAGAGCTCGAGGATGCGTTTGAGCAAATTTTGGGGGACTTATGTCCGCCCTCCGGATCTGAGCGATTTAAGTCACATAACTCAACAGCCCGGAGAGTCACCGAAAATTCGGAACAGGTTCCTCACCAAAAAGAACCAAATAGTCGACGGTCCGGACGCCGAAGCCTTAGCAGCCTTCAAACATAACGTTCGAGACGAATGGCTCGCCAGACACCTCGGCCAGGAAAAGCCAAGGACAATGGCCGCACTAACGAACCTCATGACCCGCTTCTGCGCGGGAGAAGATAGCTGGCTGGCAAGATGCAACACCAGCAACCCGAGTACATCCGAGGTCAGGGATGGAAATGGGAAGCCACGACGCAGAAAAGACCAGCGCCGGACTAAGGAAAACTGCCCAAAGAACACGGCGGTCAACGCCGGGTTCAAAAGCTCTCGGCCGAACAACAAAACACTACCTCTTAAGGACAACAGTGACGAGCTATCCAACCTAAACAAAATCTTGGACAGGATATGTCAAATCCACAGTACCCCCCGGAAGCCTGCAAACCATACCCACAGAGATTGTTCGGTCTTCAAGCAGTCCGGCCGACTTAACGCCGAACACAAGGGGCTCGACACACCAAGCGAGGATGATGACGGACCCCACAAGCAGAGCGCCGGAAAACAAAAGAACTTCCCACAAGAAGTCAAAACGGTGAATTCACTTCAAGTGATAACAAGGAAAAATAGGGTGGCACCTACTAAAGTACGCGTCGCACGGTCCACCCCAGCGGAGTCCCAAAACTGGATGTCAAAACCAATTACTTTCGACCATCAGGATTACTCCAGAAGTATCCAAAACGCAGGATGTACTGCTTTGATACTGGATCCTATAATCTGCGGACTACAATTTACACAAGTCCTAATGGATGGCGACTGCGATATAAACATGCTATACCAGGACACAATCCGCAGAATGGGGATAGACTCCACCAAAATTCACCATAGCAACACTTCCTTTAAAGGAGTGACGCCAGGCCCTTATGCCAATTGTACGGGCTCCTTACTACTAGAAGTCGTGTTCGGTTCATCCGACAACTTCCGTCGTGAAAAGCTAATCTTCCATATCGCCCCATTCAAAAGTAGCCATCAAGCACTATTGGGACGCGAAGCTTTCGCCCGCTTTAACGCAATACCGCATTACGCGTCTCTTACACTTAAAATGCCCGGTCCACGCGGTATCATCTCATTAAAGGGTAATATCGAGTGTTCCTCGACCACGGAAGAACATGAGACTGCCTAGACAACCACACACTAATCCGGCCTTGCTGATCAAAGCCCCTAAAACAGGTCATTCAGACCCCGGACACGGTTAGGCGAGTCCGGTATAAATAAACAAGGGGCTTCGTAGCCGCGTACCCCTTTATAAGGGGCTGCACGAACGAAGAATGAGAGCCAATAAAGCTCAATTTTATTCATTTTTTAAATCATACTCTTTTTTATATACATTTTCGCACGATCTTTTTCAAACTAAGTTCTTCTCTTTTACAGATGAACAACGTGCTACACCGTCCGAGATCTGACCTGGCGGAGACACATGCACAGGCGTGCAGCGGGGACCAGCTGGAAGGATTCTTTTGATTAAGACCTGCGTAAACCTTTTTACCGTCTCTTGTTGATACATCCCCGGTTTCTTATCATAACGAGGAGGAGGTGGCGCTTTAGCATCGGCAGCGTCGGAAAGAGCTCAGCGTGCACTGGACACTAGGGGCTTAGGGCATCGTTACGCCCGTTTTCATAAAGACCGAATACCTTAGGGAGTGTTCGGCGTCTCGAGTTAGGCCTTATATGCATCAGCTCGGAATCATGTCTTTGGTCAAATGTTGGGTTTGCGGCTCCTGTGTTTTGCTGCCTTACGTTCCGTTCTATCGGCTAACGCGCACCGGAGAACTCTGCGATTGTGCCCGGTTCGACTTGGCGAGCACCTCGATGAAAGCCAAAAAGCGATCATCATGATACAGCGAGAGACTGGTCGACCACTCGATCGACTACCGGAATGTCTAGAATTCGCCGCTTTGACGAAGGACCGTTTCGATCGAGCACACACGCGCCCGGTTCGGAGGCGTGGTGCCCTAAGGGCTATATCGTAGCCCCACCTTCGAACTCCTATGGCTAAGTGAAAGTGATAAAGCATTATAGTCTGATTGCCTAGTTTGCTACGGTACCACCTCCTTCACAGGGCCAATACATTGGATTAAGTGTGAAAATGCGCTTTTTTGCAAACACCCCGCACCATGTGCGTGGGGGTGAAGACTGCCATCTTCGGGTTATATATACATATACATTAACGGCCGCCACGGAGATATTTCAATACTTGAGCGCACAAGTATAAAAAGCCCTTATATTATAAATATGGTTTTACAAATCATACCGTCATTTGAACATAACGTTTTTGAACGCTGCGACTCTATTAAGCGAGCACCTGCGGACTTCCTCAAAATAGTGCTCGGCGGGTAATCGGCTTCATGCGAATCCCGGGATGCAACATCGGTGGCATCCATCTCTGCCCAGTATGTTTTGACACGAGCGAGAGCCATCCGTACACCCTCTATGCATGCCGACCGCTTCATCGCCTTGATATGTGGCACCGCATCAAGGAATTGCTGCACTAAGCCAAAATAACTCTTCGGCTTGGGCCTTTCCGGCCACAGATGAGCCACGACATCCTTCATGGCAAGTCCGGACAACCTATTCAGCTCAGCCCACTCAGCCAACCGGTCGATTAACGAAAGTGGATGCTCCGGACTATGGAATTGAGACCAAAAAATCTCTTCCATTTCGTGATCCTTTTGGCTTCGGAAGTGCACGACTGCGTCCGCCGCACTCGCCGCCAAATTCAGATAAGCATCCTCCGCACCCCACAACTGGCCTAACTGAGCATACTTCGGATCCGTGAACTTCCTACGCAGCAGAAAGGGCTTTCTAGCCGCAATGTCTCCGGCCTGACGTAGCTCCTCCTTTATAGCCCTCATCGCAAAGCGGGCATCCTTGGCTTCGGCGGTAGCCTTCTTCAGGTCCTCTTGCCCCGCTCGGCGTTCTCTTTCAAGAACCTCATAGCGGTCGGTAGCATCCTTCAGCTTCACGGCCATTCCGGCCATCTCCTCCCTGCTTCGGCAGTGAGCAGCCTTTTCGGCTTTTAGCTCTTCGGCTGCCTTCGAGGCAGCCGCATCACTCTTTCTGGCTTGCTCCTTGGCTCGAGCAAGCTCTGCCCGAAGGTCCTCCATAGCAACGGCGCCATCTGCATCAAAGCATACATGTTGTAAGGCGTGGGCATCAGCTCCCTTACCAGGTGACCGCGGAGAAACCACCAACCTTGTGACTCGTCAAGTCGTTTATTGACCAGCGCGATGTTCGCATCCACAACGTCGAGTTGCCACTTCAGTTCGGTAACTCTATCAGTCCGGCTGGACACCGAACGTTCCACCACCTGAATAGGAAGGGCGGCATCTTATAACTGAGATTATGATCCTCGGCACGCTGTCGTTTTCAACAACATACCGAGTCTCAGGGGCTACTATCTATACAGGGCGCACTCTATGTGCAAAATTGTCAAAAGGTATGTCATTTTCGTACCTCAAACCCGTCGATAAACTTCGGCGGCCTCGTCAACCGCTCTCGATGGATGAAATCCTTTCAATCACCGTACTCATTAATGTACGGTGATCTTACGAATAAACGCCCTCTCGGCAGATCCTTGACTCCCCGGCCGTACACCGTTGGTGCGAACTCTCCGGACCCGCCGGACTCGGGAGACCCTCGTGGCGACACCTCAAGGTCGTCCGCCCGCTGACAGCTGCGGCGAGATGGGCGTTCGCTCTCCATCATCTCGGACGAAGATCCCGAAGATGAGCTCTGCGAGAAGGGCTGAGATCCGAACTACAAGGTAAGAACTCCGATTATCCTCGAAATAAAAAGCAGGATGTCCTTATTACAACCTCCTTTTTCTACTTACGGCTCATTGGAGGCTGATTCCTTTGGGGAAATAAATGCGACCAGGGGCTTCTCTGGCGCAGACCCTCGGTGAAGATTTCTTCCCCGCTTTGAGGCCTTGGCTTCGGATCTTGAGCGGTCCTCTTCTCCCCGGAGAGGAGGATTCTTGATCCCCCTTTTTGAGAGCCTCCTTGGCAGAGGCGCTAGTTTTCCTGTTTTCCCCTTTGCCCTCGCCTGAAGGCGCAACCTCCAGCATCTTGACTAACACAGGATCCGGCGTGATCTCTGGGAGGGGGGCCGGACACCATATCAGTTTTGCTTGCGCTATCCACTCCTGTTCAAGGGATAGCTGGTTAAAAGGCAAATCCATGATAAATAAACAGACGATATGTCCAGACACAGGACTACTTACTTGAGTATCCGGGCGATTGCAGCTTAGGCCGGCGTCCTCGGTCAAGTCCGGACACATCCCTTGTGATCCGTAGAACAGTTTATAAATCTCCACGGGTGTCGTACCCATGAAGTGTTGAAGAGCTCGCGGTCCCTCGGATTAATTCCCACAGGCGGAGGCGGCGTTCTTGAGGCGTAAGACGCTGAATCAGCATAACCTGCATCACTACGACCAGATTGATCTCCCTCTCTTGGAGGTCTCGAATCCGGCCCTGCAATATTGGCACGTCCTTGGACGCCCCCAGTCAAATCCTTTGTTGACCCATGATGCCAGCTGTTGTGGAGGGCCCGAGCGAAAAGCGGGCGGTGGCACTGCTGCTGCCCACAGGAGCGATGATATAGAACCACTCTGTTGCCTGGCCGAGCTCCTCTTGAAAAGAGCCCTCGGGCCATGGAGCATCGGCCCTCTTACTTATAACCGCCCCTCCGCACTCTGCCTGTTGCCCCTCGATCATCTTCGGCTCCACGTTTAAGGTCTTGAGCCACAAACCGAAGTGAGGGGTAGTGCGGAGGAAGGCTTCGCAGACAACAATGAACGATGGGATGTGGAGGATGGACTCCGGAGCTAAGTCATGGAATTCCAGCCCGTAATAGAACATGAGCCCCCTCACGAAGGGGTCCATCGGGAAGCCTAAACCCCGACAGAAGTGAGACACGAACACGACGCTCTCACCAGGCTCGGGAGTGGGAATGACTTGCCCTTGGGCGGGCAACCTATGCGAAATCTCGTAGGTTAGGTACCTGGCGTCTCTCAGCTTTAGCACGTCTTCTTCCGTGACGGAAGAGGGCATCCACCGGCCCTCTAGGTCGGAACCGGACATTGTCGGAGGTCCGAAGCGCCCGAATCTGGAGCCTTGGGTGTTGGAACTTGGGGCGAGGGGCGGATTCGATTGAGGATCGAAGGAGAGGGACATGCCTTCGTCTCATTATAAAGGGGGAGAATTCCAAGAGCCGTCCCCGTGACTGTTTGGAACTCGCCTTCGATGGAGGGGGCGGGGCAATGGCACGGTTGGGTTACCCACGTCCGTATTGATGAGAATCCTGGAATAAAGGGACACGATCTCTGCTTCGACAAGACGTGCCAAGGAAACTGCTTCGCTAAACGCGCTGAGGTGGTATAATAAAAACGATTCAAGTAAAGGCTTGGTTGCGGTGTGACGTCACGCCACAAAATCGTCGCCCAGATTGAACTTGTGTAAATATTATTCTCTCTAGGTATGTGGAATTTATTTTGCGAGCGAACACTATCTTGGTGTTCACAATCTTCTATGAATTATTCGGAAGAGGAACCCGCCTTGCAATTCCGAAGACAATATCTTGCATCGGACTCGTCGTCATTGAAGCTGGTTCGAGGGCTCTTGAGGAGTCTGGACTAGGGGTGTCCGGATAGCGAACTATCATCATTGGCGGACTCCAAGACTATGAAGATACAAGATTGAAGACTTCGTCCCGTGTCCGGATGGGACTTTCCTTGGCATGGAAGGCAAGCTTGGCAATACGGATATGTAGATCTCCTACCATTGTAACCGACTACTGTAACCCTAGCCTTCTCCGTGTCTATATAAACCGGAGGGTTTTAATCCATAGGACGAACAACAATCATACCATAGGCTAGCTTCTAGGGTTTAGCCTCCTTGATCTCGCGGTAGATCTACTCTTCTACTACCCATATCATCAATATCAATCAAGCAGGAGTAGGGTTTTACCTCCATCGAGAGGGCCCGAACCTGGGTAAAAACATCGTGTCCCTTGTCTCCTGTTACCATCTGCCTAGACGCATAGTTCGGGACGCCCTACCCGAGATCCGCCGGTTTTGACACCGACAGCCGTCCATTGAGATATATCCAGTTGTCTGTCAAGCTCTGAAGTCTGAAGTGATGCACTTGTGGAAACTTCTCGGATATTGAGGCATTATATCCGGGGCTATGACTTCAATGCAGAGGCGTCGCCAGGGGTCTTCTTGGGTATTCGGTTGAATACCCAAGATTTTGACAAACCATTGAAATTTTATATAAAACAGGCGATTTTTTTGCAAAACAGTGATGATTTGGTCAAAATGAATACCCTCCTCCAAAATGAATACCCACCCTCTAGAACCTGGCGCCGCCACTGCTTCACTGTGGGAGGAATCCGTCATAGTATCCCTTCATTTATCTTGGAACAATCTGAACATGATAATATGTTCGCATGTCTTGCTCTTTGCATATAGGAACCATATAAATTCGAGCGACTGTGAGCTTATCCAAATATTTTCACAATCCTCTTTCATCATGCCCAGAATAATTTGTATGTGCACCGGTGTATTCCAAAATATGCATTGGAACTTATACCAACATACCGAGGTCTTATGGTTGATCTCGGCTCATTCTTGGGATATTCTTCCTTCGTGTCTGATAAATTATGAGGGAGTTTCCTGAAATTCCTTCGGTTATATCTTGGCCGTGTATGTGCCTGCAGACTCTGCTTCTGACTCATTCTTCATTCTAACGGATCTTGTGTTGCTGTTCTGAATATCAAACGATGGCTTGGTCTTTCCTGACTTGTTGGATTATTGGGTATTATCCCAATGATGTTGCAGTCTTCTTGTGGATGGATCGAGTCAGAGCAGAAGAACGAGAATGACAAAATAGGGAAGAACAACGAACAAAAAATACCGAGAGGCAAATAAATCTCAAACTCTACAAACATAGATCCACTAGAAATACTAGCACATCGCACTCGATGTATCGCTAAGGATTTAGAAGCAAAACCACACAATGCTCCTGGTAGCAATTGTCGGCAAGCTTCTACTACTTCCTTAGGGAGAACATCAAACTCCACGCAAGACCATAGCCAAGGTGGCTTGGTCTACTAACCTCGGGGTGTTTGGGGAAAGATGGAATCGGTGTTTCACAAGGAAACTGGCTGTGAGGAAAGGAATGCCATGGTTAGCAAGCAGGGTGTGGATATCTGGTTTACCTAGGGGGTTTAAAGGCTCACGGGTCATTGCCTAGTGCAAGAATTTCACACCAAAGGCGAATGCCATGAGAGTTGGGGTCTAGATGCGGGGGAAATCCTAACATATTATCTTTTGATCAATAGTAGCCGTGCCGGTTTGGCAAAGATGGCTAAAATCCATCTTGGCTTTCTACTGAGCAAGAGACAATAAATCCAGCTAGGGCAACCTACAGTCAACCTGGATGCTCTGATACCACTTGTTTGTGATGCCCCGCCTGAATACCATTGTACACAGACGACCATCGCCCACACACCAAGCCCAAGAATGACTCTGGTGTGCGCGCTTACAATAGGTATCAAGAACATAGGCACATCTATAAAAGGATTCATAGGCCAGGGTAGCTTGAATCAATATATTATAACGATATACGGTTCTTTACAAAGACGGGGGCAGCGGAATATACTATCTATGGCAGCACGGACTTGGAGCGGCTCCAATCCACTGGGATTTGACTGGGGTACTCTTCTAGCTCACAAACGCTCCGGCTTCTGCTAGGGGAAGACATATCCTTAGGTAAACCTGTAAATCTAGCTACACGAATAGCCAGGGACAAAGCCATATGATACGTTTGAATGTACTCGCAAGCAAACCAAACCAAGTAACATATACACCAAGCAAAGCAATCCATGGCATCCAAGCATGTATTAATTATTAGAGAGGTTTTATAAAACAAGGCATATCATAAGTATTCAGCAAGATTTCTGAGAAAGTAAATACTGAAGGTAAAGGATGTTAAGCAGATAAACCATATCTTAGTTATTCTTACGATACAACCAAGTCCAAACCTCACGGTCCTTCGATCGTCTTTCACATAGCCATACCTGATTTGGTTTAATATTAGCATTTAACATATCATAGTTCATTCCCCCAGACTCGACACAGACCAAATAGTGTGACTTAACTTAGTACGAACTATCCATGACCGAGGACGCGGCTATTCGAATAGATTTTGACTCTGTAGAGTTTGTGCACTTACCCACACTATGTAGTTCATCCCTCATCCAGTACCTGGGAACTTATCCCACAGGAACCGCGGAATTCGTCCCACAGGAGTGTTGGGGAACGTAGTAATTTCAAAAAAATTCCTACGCACATGCAAGATCATGGTGATGCATAGCAACGAGAGGGGAGAGTGTTGTCCACGTACCCTCGTTGACCGAAAGCGGAAGCATTAGAACAACGCGGTTGATGTAGTCGCACGTCTTCACGGCCCGACCGATCAAGCACCGAAACTACGGAACCTCTGAGTTCTAGCACACGTTCAGGTCGATGACGATCCCCGGACTCCGATCCAGCAGAATGTCGGGGAAGAGTTCCGTCAGCATGGCGGCGTGGTGACGATCTTGATGTTCTACCATCGCAGGGCTTTGCCTAAGCACCGCTACAATATTATCGAGGACTATGGTGGAGGGGGCACCGCAGACGACTAAGAGATCAATTGTTGTGTCTATGGGGTGCCCCCTCCCCCGTATATAAAGGAGTGGAGGAGAGGGGGCCGGCCAAGGGGGTGGCGCTCCCTAGGGGGGGAGTCCAACCCAAACCGGGAGTAGGACTCCCCCCTTTCCTATTAGGAGTAGGAGAGGGAAGGAAGAGGGGGAAGGGAAGAAGGAAAGGGGGGACGGCCCCCTTCCCAATTCGGATTGGGCTTGGGGGAGGGGGCGCCCCCTCCTTTGCTCCTTCTCCCTCCTTTCCACTAAGGCCCAATAAGGCCCATATACATACCGGGGGGTTCCGATAACCTCCCGGAGCTCCGGTATAGTCCCAATCTCACCCGGAACCTTTCCGGTGTCCAAATATAGTCGTACAATATATCGATCTTTATGTCTCGACCATTTTGAGACTCCTCGTCATGTCCGTGATCACATCCGGGACTCCGAACAACCTTTGGTACATCAAAACTCATAAACTCATAATAAAACTGTCAACTAAACCTTAAGCGTGCGGACACTACGGGTTCGAGAACTATGTAGACATGACCTAGAACTTTTTCCGGTCAATAACCAATAGCGGAACCTGGATGCTCATATTGGCTCCTACATATTCTACGAAGATCTTTATCGGTCAAACCGCATAACAACATACATTGTTTCCTTTGTCATCGGTATGTTACTTGCCCGAGATTCGATCGTCGGTATCTAATACCTAGTTCAATCTCGTTACCAGCAAGTCTCTTTACTCGTTACGTAATGCATTATTCCATAACTAACTCATTAGCTACATTGCTTGCAAGGCTTATAGTGATGTGCATTACTGAGAGGGCCCAGAGATACCTCTCCGACAATCGGAGTGACAAAACCTAATCTTGAAATACGCCAACTCAACATGTACCTTTGGAGACACCCGTAGAGCTCCTTTATAATCACCCAGTTATGTTGTGACGTTTGGTAGCACACAAAGTGTTCCTCCGATAAACGGTAGTTGCGTAATCTCATAGTTATAGGAACTTGTATAAGTCATGAAAAAGCAATAGCAACATACTAAACAATCAAGTGCTAAGCTAATGGAATGGGTCAATTCAATCACATCATTCTCCTAATGATATGATCCCGTTAATCAAATGACAACACATGTCTATGGTTAGGAAACATAACCATCTTTGATTAATGAGCTAGTCAAGTAGAGGCATACTGGTGAGATTAAGTTTGTCTATGTACTCACACATGTATCATGTTTTCGGTTAATACAATTCTAGCATGAATAATAAACATTTATCATGATATGAGGAAATAAATAATAACTTTATTATTGCCTCTAGGGCATATTTCCTTCAGTCCCCCACTTGCACTAGAGTCAATAATCTAGATTACACAGTAATGATTCTAACACCCATGGAGTCTTGGTGCTGATCATGTTTTGCTCGTGGAAGAGGCTTAGTCAACGGGTCTGCAACATTTAGATCCGTATGTATCTTGCAAATCTCTATGTCTCCCACCTGGACTTGGTCCCAGATGGAATTGAAGTGTCTCTTGATGTGCTTGGTCCTCTTGTGAAATCTGGATTCCTTTGCCAAGGCAATTGCACCAGTATTGTCACAGAAGATCTTCATTGGTCTCGATGCACTAGGTATGACACCAAGATCGGAAATGAACTCTTTCATCCAGACTCCTTCATTTGCTGCTTCCGAAGCAGCTATGTACTCCGCTTCGCATGTAGATCCCGCCACGACGTTTTGTTTAGAATTGCACCAACTGATAGCTCCACCGTTCAATATAAACACGTATCCGGTTTGCGATTTAGAATCGGCCGGATCGGTGTCAAAGCTTGTATCGACATAACCATTTACGACTAGCTCTTTGTCACCTCCATAAACGAGAAACATATCCTTAGTCCTTTTCAGGTATTTCAGGATATTCTTGACCGCTGTCTAGTGATCCACTCCTGGATTACTTTGGTACGTCCCTGCTAAACTTATTGCTAAGCATACATCAGGTCTGGTACACAACATTGCATACATGATAGAGCCTATGGATGAAGCATAGGGAACACCTTTCATTTTCTCTCCATCTTCTGCTGTGGTCGGACATTGAGTCTGACTCAACTTCACACCTTGTAATAGAGGCAAGAACCCTTTCTTTGCCTGATCCATTTTGAAATTTTTCAAAACTTTATCAAGGTATGTGCTTTGTGAAAGTCCAATTAAGCGTCTTGATCTATCTCTATAGATCTTGATGCCCAATATGTAAGCAGCTTCACCGATGTCTTTCATTGAAAAACTTTTATTCAAGTATCCCTTTATGCTATCTAGAAATTCTATATCATTTCCAGTTAATAATATGTCATCTACATATAATGTCAGAAATGCTACAGAGCTCCCACTCACTTTCTTGTAAATACAAGCTTCTCCAAAAGTCTGTATAAAACCATATGCTTTGATCACACTATCAAAGCGTTTATTCCAACTCCGAGATGCTTGCACCAGTCCATAAATGGATTTCTGGAGCTTGCACACTTTGTTAGCACCTTTTGGATCGACAAAACCTTCCGGTTGCATCATATACAACTCTTCTTCCAGAAATCCATTCAGGAGTGTAGTTTTGACATCCATTTGCCAAATTTCATAATCATAAAATGCAGCAATTGCTAACATGATTCGGACAGACTTAAGCACCGCTACGGGTGAGAAAGTCTCATCGTAGTCAACCCCTTGAACTTGTCAAAAACTTTTCGCAACAAGTCATGCTTTGTAGACAGTTACATTACCATCAGTGTCAGTCTTCTTCTTGAAAGTCCATTTATTCTCGATGGCTTGCCGATCATCGGGCAAGTCAACAAAAGTCCACACTTTGTTTTCATACATGGATCCCATCTCAGATTTCATGGCCTCAAGCCATTTTGCGGAATCAGGGCTCATCATCGCTTCCTCATAGTTCGTAGGTTCGCCATGTTCAAGTAACATGACTTCCAGAATAGGATTACCGTACCACTCTGGTGCGGATCTTACTCTGGTAGACCTACGAGGTTTGGTAGTAACTTGTTCTGAAGTTTCATGATCATTATCATTAGCTTCCTCACTGATTGGTGTAGTTGTCACAGAACCGGTCCTTGTGATGAACTACTTTCCAATAAGGGAGCAGTCTGATTACCTCATCATGTTCTACTTTCCTCCCACTCACTTCTTTCGAGAGAAACTCCTTCTCTAGAAAGGACCCGAATTTAGCAACAAAAATTTTGCCCTCAGATCTGTGATAGAAGGTGTACCCAATAGTCTCTTTTGGGTATCCTATGAAGACACATTTCTCCGATTTGGGTTCGATCTTATCTGTTTGAAGTTTCTTCACATAAGCATCGCAGCCCCAAACTTTCAGAAACGACAACTTTGGTTTCTTGCCAAACCACAGTTCATAAGGCGTCGTCTCAACGGATTTTGATGGTGCCCTATTTAACGTGAATGCGGCCGTCTCTAAAGCATAACCCCAAAGCGATAGTGGTAAATCAGTAAGAGACATCATAGATCGCACCATATCTAGTAAAGTACGATTACGACGTTCGGACACACCATTTCATTGTGGTGTTCCGGGTGGCGTGAGTTGTGAAACTATTCCGCATTGCTTCAAATGTAAATCAAACTCGTAACTCAAATATTCTCCTCCACGATCAGATTGTAGAAGTTTTATTTTCTTGTTACGATGATTTTCCACTTCACTCTAAAATTCTTTGAACTTTTCAAATGTTTCAGACTTGTGTTTTATCAAGTAGATATACCCATATCTGCTCAAATCATCTGTGAAGGTGAGAAAATAACGATACCCGCCGCGAGCCTCAATATTCATCGAACCACATACATCAGTATGTATGATATCCAACAAATCAGTTGCTCGCTCCATAGTTTCAGAGAACGGCGTTTTAGACATCTTGCCCATGAGGCATGGTTACAAGTACCAGCGATTCATAATCAAGTGATTCGAAGTCCATCGAGATGGAGTTTCTTCATGCGCTTTACACCAATATGACCCAAGCGGCAAGTACCACAAATAAGTTGCACTATCATTATCAACTCTGCATCTTTTGGCTTCAACATTATGAATATGTGTATCACTACTATCGAGATTTAATAAAAATAGACCACTCTTCAAGGGTGCATGACCATAAAAGATATTACTCATATAAATAGAACAACCATTATTCTCAGATTTAAATGAATAACTATAGGATCGAAATTATGTCTAGAGGGGGGGGGTGATTAGACTACTTGACAAGATAAAAATTCTGCCTTTTGACAAAGAACAATTTTTGGCAGATTCACAATTATGATCAAGTCAAGCATCACCCTACACATGCAATTCTAGAGTATAGGCAGCAGAAAGTAAATTGCACATGTAGAAAAGAGAGGTGGAGAAGAGCAAACGCAATTTTGGAGACGCGGTGATTTTTCTCATGGTTCCGATAGGTGGTGCTATCGTACTTCCACGTTGATGGAGACTTCAACCCACGGAGGGTAACGGCTGCGAGAGTCCACGGAGGGCTCCACCCACGAAGGGTCCACGAAGAAGCAACCTTGTCTATTCCATCATGGCCTATGCCCATGGAGGGCTAGCCTTACTCGGGGTAGATCTTCACGAGTAGGCGATCTCCTTGCCCTTACAAACTTCTTGGTTCAACTCCACATCTCAATGACGGAGGCTCCCAAGCGACACCTAACCAATCTAGGAGGCACCACCCTCCAAAAGGTAATAGATGTTGTAGATGATGATGAACTCCTTGCTCTTGTGCTTCAAATGATAATCTCCCCAACACTCAACTCTCCTCACCGATTTGGCTGTGGTGGAAGAAAGGATTGAGTGGAAAGCAACTTGGGAAGGCTAGAGATCAAGCTTCATATGGTGGGAGTGGAGCAACTTGATCTCAACACAAGGGTAGGTAGTTCTCTTCTCGAAATGTAAGGTAGGAGTGGTAGTTCTTTACGATGGCTCTCTCCACGAATGAAGAGGGGTGGAGGGTATAAATAGCCTCCACACAAAATCCAACCGTTACACACATTTGAGCAATCTCGGTGGGACCGAAGTGGACAACTCGGTGAGACCGATAGTTCAAATAATGTGAGCGTTAGGATTTTCGGTGGGACCGAATATACAATCTCGGTTAGTCCAATTCGATGCAATGACAAGAGCATGCTAGTTTGGTGGGACCGACTTCATCATCTCGGTGACACCGATTTGATGATGAAGGTTCTGAAGCTTGGCAACTCATGTTTGGTGAGACCGAGTTCGAATCGGAAAATCCGAGTTTACTAGGGTTTGGCTTATGGCTGAGGTGGTTCATCTCGGTGTGGTGAGTTTGGAATATCGGTGGGACCGAGACTACTTATGATGTATATGGCGGTGAAAGTTCTTGATAGTTTAGGAGATGTATCACTAAGCACTTGAGCAACCAGGATCATCATCATAACCTCATCCCCTTTAATAGTATTGGCTTTTCCTATGAACTCAATGTGATCTTGGATCACTAAACCAAAAATGGAGTCTTGAGCTTTTGCCAATGCTTGCCTTAGCATTTTGAGGGTCCACTTCTTGATCCTTGCCATACCCATATCATTGAACTCTCTGAAATGATTCTCAAGTAACTATTAGTTCAATGATATATATGTTGTTATTAATTACCAAAACCACCCGGGATTAGTTGCACTTTCAATCTCCCCTTTTGGTAATTGATGACAACATATAGATCAAAGCTTCGACAAAGGATATAATCAATGAATAATATAAATAAGCTTTGAGAAGTATGTGATAAGCAAGAGCTCCCCTAAATTTGTGCATTATTTAAGATTTGCGTTTGAATGCAAATGCACAATCGATTAGGATCATGGGTCACTCTTCCATGTCACATACATCTTGGTGGAGCGCACAAAATGATAAGAATGAACAGCATGCACCCAATCACCAAGACATGAGTAAATGGTCATACAAGATAGGAATGGCATATGATAAGCATTCAGCACACATTAAAGCATAAATGCGACCAAGCACTCATTAAGGTAGAATCAAGCGGAGTATCAAACACACTTGAATGTCTCGAAAACCAAAAGTATCTCAAAGAAACCGCAAAAGAACGAAAGAGCAAAAGCGCAAAGACAACAACACTCTCTCTCTCGAAGTCCTATGATCTATACAATTTCTCCCCTTTGGCAACAAGTTACCAAAAGTTCGAAAAAGCATAGAGCTAAGCGTCCTTTGTGGACTCTGTTGGCGGCTTCCGTGCAGGTTGATGTCGGAGTAGATATGACAACATCGGTGAAGACTTCAGTGATGTCTGTCTTTGGAGTAGTGGACCTTTGGAGCTGGAGTTAGAGTAACTTCTGGAAGCTGTGGAAGGTCTTTGAAGCTGTAGTCTGGTGTCGATCCTTTGGAATAGCGGTGATCGGGATCCTTTGGGAACCGGAGCGATCTGTCGTGAGAATCTGGACTAAGTCATCCTGCAACTCACGCATAAGCTCTTCCTTCTCCTTCTTTGCTTCCTCAATGTCGCCTCGAGCTTGTTGGCGGTCACTTGTACTTGATCGACTTCACGTCCGGGCGTGGATCTTGTCTTCGACAATCCTCTCTAAGCTCTCCCGAGGCTGTTCAATGCTGGCGAGCGTTGTTCAATCCTTTGAGTAGCTTCAAGAACTTGCTCTCCAAACTCTTTGGTTTAGCTGCTGCTGCTTCTTTGCTTCCTTGTCGACTTTGGCTTTCTTAGCAGCTTCGATCTTGGCTTGACCTTCAACGGATGTCGGATCCTCCTCATCCATCACAACAACATTGTCTTCATGCTCTGGCTGCAGCGGTAAATGTTCTCTATCCAACAAGAATGTGCCCGTGCCAAACTTGGCATTGATAAGCATCTGAATCTGCGGGCAAATCCACATGACCTTTTACGGTCACCGCAGTCCTCTTAATGGTCTCTACTATCAAGTCCATCACCTTGAAAGGTGCTTTCTCATCAAGTATATGCAGCATGTTGATAGAGTATCCTCGATCATGCGATCATCTCCAGATTTGGGCATCAAGGTATGCCTCAAAATGGTATTAGTGGTAGGTAAGCCTGCACGAGATAGTAGATCGAGCGAGCTTCCAGATTCCCAAATCCTTTCTTTGGAATCTCTTTGTACATGTTTTCATGGATTCATGATTCTTCTTTGGAATCCCATATACATCAATATCATCTTCTCGTTGCACTAGAGCATTCAAATTTCTGCCCATTCTTCAACGAAGAAGAAAATCTTTGGCCTTGATCATCCACATAATCTTTCCATCGGGGTAGAAGTGAGCTGTGGCATAGAATTGCATTATTATCTCATCGTTCCAACTGGTCAATTTCGACCTACAAAGTCTGCAACTCCACATGCGGTGAAACTTTCATGCACATGTGGAAAGAAATCTCTGTGCTCTTCATTGTCAATGTACTTCCGATCAACATATCGGTGTCTGCGACTATGGGCTTCTTGTCCATCAAGACGGTCTCATAGAAGTCCTGCTTTGCTCTACGGTGTGAAATCTGGGATCTCTGATGGTTCTTCTCCTCACGGCATATGGGTCGGTTTGTCTCCATAGCACGAGACCTTTATCTTTCCTTGCCTTCATATCCTCGGCTTGAGGATGAGCATCATTATGGAGTGGCGCTTTTGGACGAAGTTTACGCAAAACTGGTCCTTCATTGTCGGACACACTGGTGGCACATCATCCTTGTTCTTTTCGAATATTGGAATGTTTCGACGGTCTTCTTGGGCTTGGCGGCGAGGCTTTCTTTGGAGCTGCCTTAGCTGGAGCAGATTTCTTGGGCTTTGATGTGGCTCCGGCCTTAATGGCATCACCCATGAGCTTGACTTCGAGGAGGAGGCTGGGGTGCTTCCTCATCCTCATCCTCTCTCGCTGCATCATGCACTATCCTCTTTCTCTTGGTGGTTTTCTTCACTTTGCTTGCAGCTGTCTCTCCCAAATTCAGCTTCTTAGCAACAGTTGATTGCTTGACTTTCTTGGTGCCCTTCTTAGTTTGTTGACCTTGTTGCTCTTTGGCAACAACCTTCCTTTGGGCTTTGAGGTCACCTCTTCCTCAACAACAAAATCTGAATCCTCATCATCTGAATTCCTCTTCTTTCTAGCTCTGGTGGCTGCAGGAGGCATGCCACTTGGTGTACTCCTCTCACCATCATCGGATGAGCTACTAGGATCGGGACTAGTGCCCGCCTCGAATGTCTCGCAATGGGTGTCTCGACTGTTCGACTATCACCGGCATCGACATGGCCGACAACTTGTGAATAGATAAGGTGTAGGCGAGAGAAGAAGAGTCATCACAAACTGCTAGAAGTTTTGCAAAAAATGAGTTCAAATTCTAGTATTAAGTTTTCACAGAAGACATTTCGGTCGACCGAGTTTAAGGTTCGGTGAATCCGAAGTGTTAAGCAGAGCTTGGCACACCACTTTCGGTTTGACGAAGTGGGTTTCGATCTGCCGAAAACACTAGGGTTTCACTGAATCTTCATTTCGGTCACACCGATTTTGCACAACTTCGGTTGGACCGAAGGGTGCGATCAATGGCTATAGGCCAAATCGGTCATACCGAAAATATAAAATCGGTCTCACCGAGATGTGTTCATGAAACCTAACCCTAAAACTTTTACTCGAATCTAGTTCAAACGAACTAATCTGGTGTACAGGAGGATTTCAATCGTGGCAAGATACTAGGCAATCCAAACATGCATTGAATCGGAGATGGGAGCACGAGTGGGATCAAAACTCACCCTAACTTGGTGGAGTTTTTCTACGGCGGCAACGGCTCGGAGGAGATGGCCGTTGACAACGACGGAGACTGCGGCGAGCCGACAAAGCAACGGCGACGATCCGGAGACCAAAGCGGCGGCAGCAAGGGGTGTGGGGCGAAACGTTTGAAGGAGGAATCAGCGCGCGGCCCTCGGAATATATACCCCTTGTCGTCGGTGGGACCGAGTTGTAAAACTTCGGTGGCACCGAGATGGATAACTGCTAAGCGATTATGCACTTGATCACGCCGAAAATCACAACTTCGGTTTCACCGAGATGAAAACCTAGATCGATCTAAATGCTTTCGGTTCGACCAAGTTTGAGTGAGTTGGTCGACCAAATCAATTAGAAGGTTTTGGAAATTAGCCCTTGATGGATCGGTGGCTCGAGTGCTCCTCACCGGAGGGTCGAAAAATGACTTGTTCAAAATTTGTGATGTAAGCATGAATAGAATTTGAGACAAGAAAGCATAGATAGCTAGGGAGGTACTTAGGCATTCTTGTCCATCCATTTGGTCGGAAAAATCAAAACGACCAAAACAACAAATGGATGTCCTCGAATGGATAAAATCATGCATCCAACATGCTCACACAATAAGATAGCAAATGAAATATGTGTCAAACATGCACAACCAAAACTCTAGCAACTAACACACAATTTGTCGATGACTAGGTCATCTTTATATGAGTATATTGACTTAGGAGCCAAATGAGAACATTTGATCATAGGTCATACTCATCGTTTAAGCACAAGTGGGGTTACCACTTTTACATAAAGCATTGATGTGTTCACATCATTTGAAGATGCTTTAGCTCAATTTTTTAGAGCAAAGCTCCCCCTAGATGTGAGAACCCCTTTTAAAGGGTCAAACTAACCTTGGGTTGTCGTAGGAGACTTCATGTAGATGTTGAAGATGTGGATGCTCAATGTTGATGAAGATCATCAAGAGTTGGGAGCTATCCTTTGGATTCGGGCACTTTCAATACCTACATGGGTTAGTCCCACAAGGAACAAACAAGGATATCCATGGACATAGATTGAAGTTCACAATAGATGATGTCCATGAAAGCAATGATTACCTTGTCCCTTGACTTACCAACAAGAGGGTTTGTGACTCCATGAACTAGTGCACGATGTGGAAGTTGATTGCACAAGTTTTTGCCAAAATGAATGTGAGTGAAGTATGTTGGCGGAGTCACCCTCAAGAACTTTCTAGTTCTTCTTCTTGGGATCCACATCATCTTGATGGGAATCCTTGGGGTTGTAGTTGAGCTTGACGAAGTAGAACTTGACGTTTCCTTGGGAACCCACTTGACCATGGCTTGAGGTGCTTCAACAAATGCATCAATCTCCTCTTGAAGCTTGTCCTTGCCTTTTAGCTTGTGGTCTTGTGGTGGAAGGTCATCTTGAGCTTGTTCCACATTGGAAGAAGTAGGATCATACTTCTCCTTTTGAGGAACAAACTGTGGAGTAGGATATTGACCTTCTTCCCACTCAACACCTTCGGCGTTGAACTTTCACTCAAAACCAATTCCTTGATTCTTCCGGTGCCTTCCTTGCTTGCGAACAATTTCCTCAAAGTTCTTGCTTCCGGCAAGGCTCTTGTAGACACCTTTCTCTATGATCCCTTTCAATAAACTATTTTCTTGCTCAAGTGTAACTTGGCTTGAAACATTGTTAGTGGAATCAAGAGAACTACTAGAAGCAACAACATTGGATTTAGCATGGTTATTGTTACTACTAGAGAAAGAATTTTTCTTATGCTTGTCATGCTTAGTCTTAATGGGTGGCAAGAAATTAGACAAGAGAAGTCGTTTGGCAAGATATGAAGAACTCTTCTTTGAAGATCGTCATTGATTGCTTTTAGAAACTCATGTTCTTGCTCTAGAGTGAGCTTCTCGAGCGTAGCTTCTCATGAGATCTTAGGAGCTCTCTATGATCTTCTTGAGTTGTTTCATGAGCTAACTTAAGAGTGTTTAGTTCTTTAGTTAGGCGCTCAATCTCCTTCATAGCATTGTCATTCGACTCTTCTCGACTATAAAGACTACTAGCATGTTCATCGTTACTAGGCTCCTTGGGTTTATCATGCAAGAGCTCATCTTCACCAAGCAAGTCATCCTCATCACTATCGAAGTCAATGAATTCAGGGTGTGATACCTTGGGGCCTTTAGCCATGAAGCATCTTCCAATTCCCTCATTTGGTGAATCAAATAAGTCGTAGGAGTTGGAGTTGGAGGATCTGAGAGCAAGACCGCAACACCTTCATCTTGGTTGTAGTCGGAGTTGGAGTGATAGCTTCCTTCGGATTGATTGTCGGAGTCGGGCGGAGACCCATTCACCTACATGAGCTTGATGTTTTCTTCTTGTGTAGCTCCTTGATGACTTGTCTTTCCTCTCCGAATCCTTGCTTCTCCGAGAGGGTCTTCGTTCATAACGATCATCTCTGCTCCTTCTCTCTTTCCGAGGTGACTCATCTCTTGAGCTTCTTCTTCTTGGAGATTCTTCTCTTCTCTTGTGGGGAGCCGTACACTCATTTGAGTAGTGTCGGGTCTTCCACAATTGTAGCAGTTTCGATCACGACTAGAAGATCTCTTTTCATCATATGATCTAGACTTTGAGCTTCTCTCTTTGCCTCTATTCTTGTAGAATTTGTTGAAGTTCTTGACCATTAGGCTTATCTCTTCATTGGAAACTAACTTGTCACTTGAGGTTGTGGGAGCGTCACTTGTAGCCTTGTAAGCACCACTTGACTTGTTATGAAGCTCTTCCTTATCCTTAAGTGTCATCTCATGAGCAACAATTCTTCCAATGACTTCGGTTGGCTTGAGAGTCTTGTAGTTTGGCATCATTTGGATCAAAGTGCACACGGTGTCATACTTTCCATCCAAAGCTCTGAGAATCTTCTTGATGATGAATCGGTCGGTCATTTCTTCGCTTCCTAAGCCGGCAATCTCATTTGTGATGAGAGCAAGCCTAGAGTACATTTCAGCGACTCCTTCACCATCCTTCATCTTGAACTTGTCAAGTTGACCTTGAAGAATATCTAGCTTTGATTCCTTCACGGACTCGGTACCTTCGTGCATTTCAACCAAAGTATCCCAAATCTCTTTTGCATTCTCAAGGCGGATGATTTTGTTGAACTCCTCGGGACACAAGGCATTGAAGAGAATGTCACAAGCTTGAGCATTGTTTTGCAACATCCATAATTCTTCCATTGTAGCCCGCGATCCGGAACTTTTCCTTCCCGAAGAATTCACCTTGCATACCAACACAAATAATGCCCCATGCGGCTGGGTTATGACCAAGAATATGCATTTTCATTTTATGCTTCCAACTAGCAAAATTTGTACCATCAAAGTAAGGACCTCTCTGAAAATTACCCTCACTAGGCGCCATACTCTCCTAGGTTGTGAAACCAAGCTTATGGAGTCAATGCAATGGAAACCAATACAATGGAGACCAAAGCTCGATACCACTTGTAGGATCGAAAGTATGTCTAGAGGGGGTGATTAGACTACTTGACAAGATAAAAATTCTGCCTTTTGACAAAGAACAGTTTTTGGCAGATTCACAATTATGATCAAGTCAAGCATCACCCTACACATGCGATTCTAGAGTATAGGCAGCGGAAAGTAAATTGCACATGTAGAAAAGAGAGGTGGAGAAGAGCAAACACAATTTTGGAGACGCGGTGATTTTTCTCGTGGTTCCGATAGGTGGTGCTATCGTACTTCCACGTTGATGGAGACTTCAACCCACGGAGGGTAACGGCTGCGAGAGTCCACGGAGGGCTCCACCCACGAAGGGTCCACGAAGAAGCAACCTTGTCTATTCCATCATGGCCTACGCCCACGGAGGGCTAGCCTTACTCGGGGTAGATCTTCACGAAGTAGGCAATCTCCTTGCCCTTACAAACTTCTTGGTTCAACTCCACATCTCAATGACGGAGGCTCCCAAGCGACACCTAACCAATCTAGGAGGCACCACCCTCCAAAAGGTAATAGATGTTGTAGATGATGATGAACTCCTTGCTCTTGTGCTTCAAATGATAATCTCCCCAACACTCAACTCTCCTCACCGATTTGGCTGTGGTGGAAGAAAGGATTGAGTGGAAAGCAACTTGGGAAGGCTAGAGATCAAGCTTCATATGGTGGGAGTGGAGCAACTTGATCTCAACACAAGGGTAGGTAGTTCTCTTCTCGTAAATGTAAGGTAGGAGTGGTAGTTCTTTCGATGGCTCTCTCCACGAATGAAGAGGGGTGGAGGGTATAAATAGCCTCCACACAAAATCCAACCGTTACACACATTTGAGCAATCTCGGTGGGACCGAAGTGGACAACTCGGTGAGACCGATAGTTCAAATAATGTGAGCGTTGGGATTTTCGGTGGGACCGAATATACAATCTCGGTTAGTCCGATTCGTGCAATGACAAGAGCATGCTAGTTTCGTGGGACCGACTTCATCATCTCGGTGACACCGATTTGATGACGAAGATTCTGAAGCTTGGCAACTCATGTTTCGGTGAGAGCGAGTTCGAAATCGGAAAATCCGAGTTTACTAGGGTTTGGCTTATGGCTGAGGTGGTTCATCTCGGTGTGGTGAGTTTGGAATATCGGTGGGACCGAGACTACTTATGAGTGTATATGGCGGTGAAAGTTGCTGATAGTTTAGGAGATGTATCACTAAGCACTTGAGCAACCAGATCATCATCATAACCTCATCCCTTTTAATAGTATTGGCTTTTCCTATGAACTCAATGTGATCTTGGATCACTAAACCAAAAATGGAGTCTTGAGCTTTTGCCAATGCTTGCCTTAGCATTTTGAGGGTCCACTTCTTGATCCTTGCCATACCCATATCATCAACTCTCTCAAATGATTCTCAAGTAACTATTAGTTCAATGATATATATGTTGTTATTAATTACCAAAACCACCCGGGGATTAGTTGCACTTTCAATAACCGTCTCGCATCAAACAAGATCTAGATATAATGTTCATGCTCAACACTGGCACCAAATAACAATTATTCAGGTCTAAAACTAATCCCGATGGTAGATGTAGAGGTAGCGTGCCGACCGGGATCACATCGACTTTTGAACCATTTCCCACGCGCATCGTCACCTCGTCCTTAGCCAATCTTCGCTTAATCTATAGTCCCTGTTTCGAGTTGCAAATATTAGCAATAGAACCAGTATCAAATACCAAGGTGCTACTGCGGGCATTAGTAAGGTACACATCAATAACATGTATATCACATATACCTTTGTTCACTTTGCCATCCTTCTTATCCACCAAATACTTGGGGCAGTTCCGCTTCCAAAGGTGTCGATCGCTTGCGGTAGAAGCACTCGAGTCTCAGGCTTAGGTCCAGACTTGGGTTTCTTCTCTTGAGCAGCAACTTGCTTGCTGTTCTTCTTGAAGTTCCCTTTCTTCTTCCCTTTACCCTTTTTCTTGAAACTGGTGGTCTTATTGACCATCAACACTTGATGCTCCTTCTTGATTTCTACCTCCGCAGCTTTTAGCATTACAAAGAGCTCGGGAATAGTCTTGTCCATCCCTTGCATATTATAGTTCATCACGAAGCTCTTGTAGCTTGGTGGCAGTGATTGAAGAATTATGTCAATGACACTATCATCAGGAAGATTAACTCCTAGTTGAATCAAGTGATTATTATACCCAGACATTTTGAGTATATGTTCACTGTCTGAACTATTCTCCTCCATCTTACAGCTATAGAACTTATTGGAGACTTCATATCTCTCAATCTAGGCATTTGCTTGAAATATTAACTTTAACTCTTGGAACATCTCATATGCTCCATGACGTTCAAAATGTCGTTGAAGACCCGGTTCTAAGCCGTAAAGCATGGCACACTGAACTATCGAGTAGTCATCAGCTTTGCTCTGCCAGACGTTCTTAACGTCGTTAGTTGCATCTGCAGCAGGCCTGGCACCCAGCGGTGCTTCCAGGACGTAATTCTTCTATGCAGCAATGAGGATAATCCTCAAGTTATGGACCCAGTCCGTGTAATTGCTACCATCATCTTTCAACTTAGCTTTCTCAAGGAACACATTAAAATTCAACGGAACAACAACACGAGCCATCTATCTACAACAAACAAAGACAAGCAAAATACTATCAGGTACTAAGTTCATGATAAATTTAAGTTCAGTTAATCATATTACTTAAGAACTCCCACTTAGACAGACATCTCTCTAGTCATCTAAGTGATCACGTGATCCAAATCAACTAAACCATGTCCGATCATCACGTGAGATGGAGTAGTTTCAATGGTGAACATCACTATGTTGATCATATCTACTATATGATTCATGTTCGACCTTTCGGTCTCCGCGTTCTGAGGCCATATCTGTACATGCTAGGCTCATCAAGTTTAACCGGAGTATTCCGCGTGTGCAACTATTTTGCATCCGTTGTATTTGAACGTAGAGCCTATCACACCCGATCATCACGTGGTGTCTCAGCACGAAGAACTTTCACAACGGTGCATACTCATGGAGAGCACTTCTTGATAATTAGTGAGAGATCATCTTAAAATGCTACCGTCAATCAAAGCAAGATAAGATGCATAAAGGATAAACATCACATGCAATCAATATAAGTGATATGATATGGCCATCATCATCTTGTGCTTGTGATCTCCATCTCCGAAGCACCGTCATGATCACCATCATCACTGGCGCGAGACCTTGATCTCCATCGCAGCATCGTTGAAGTTTACGCCACCTATTGCCTCTACGACTATCGCTACCGTTTAGTGATAAAGTAAAGCAATTACAGGGCGTTTGCATTTCATACAATAAAGCGACAACCATATGGCTCCTGCTAGTTGCCGATAACTTCGGTTACAAAACATGATCATCTCATAAAATATAATATAGCATCACGTCTTGACCATATCACATCACAACATGCCCTGCAAAAACAAGTTAGATGTCCTCTACTTTGTTGTTGCAAATTTTACGTGGCTACTACGGGCTGAGCAAGAACCGTTCTTACCTATGCATCAAAACCACAACGATAGTTCATCAAGTTAGTGCTGTTTTAACCTTCGCAAGGACCGGGCGTAGCCACACTCGGTTCAACTAAAGTTAGAGAAACAGACACCCACCAGCCACCTGTGTGCAAAGCACGTCGGTAGAACCAGTCTCGCGTAAGCGTGCGCGTAATGTCGGTCCGGGCCGCTTCATCCAACAATACCGCCGAACCAAAGTATGACATGCTGGTAAGAAGTATGACTTGTATCGCCCACAACTCACTTGTGTTCTACTTGTGCATATAACATCTACGCATAAAACCAGGCTCTGATACCACTGTTGGGGAACGTAGTAATTTCAAAAAAATTCCTACGCACACGCAAGATCATGGTGATGCATAGCAACGAGAGGGGAGAGTGTTGTCCACGTACCCTCGTAGACCGAAAGCGGAAGCGTTAGAACAATGCAGTTGATGTAGTCGTACGTCTTCATGGCCCGACCGATCAAGCACCGAAACTACGGAACCTCCGAGTTCTAGCACACGTTCAGCTCGATGACGATCCCCGGACTCCGATCTAGCAGAATGTTGGGGAAGAGTTCCGTCAGCACGATGGTGTGGTGATGATCTTGATGTTCTACCGTCGCAGGGCTTCACCTAAGCACCGCTACAATATTATCGACGACTATGGTGGAGGGGGGCACCATACATGGCTAAGAGAACAAGAGATCAATTGTTGTGTCTATGGGGTGCCCCCCTCCCCCGTATATAAAGGAGTGGAGGAGAGGGGGCCGGCCAAGGGGGTGGCGCGCCCTAGGGGGGAGTCCAACCCCAACCGGGAGTAGGACTCCCCCCTTTCCTTTTAGGAGTAGGAGAGGGAAGGAAGAGGGGGGAGGGAAGAAGGAAAGGGGGGGGCCCTTCCCAATTCAGATTGGGCTTGGTGGGGGGGGGGGCTCCCCTCCTTTGCTACTTCTCCCTCTTTTCCCCTAAGGACCAATAAGGCCCATATACCTACCGGGGGGTTCCGATAACCTTCCGGAGCTCCGGTATAGTCCCAATCTCACCCGGAACCTTTTCGGTGTCCAAATAAAGTCATCCAATATATCGATCTTTATGTCTCGACCATTTCGAGACTCCTCGTCATGTCCGTGATCACATCCGGGACTCCGAACAACCTTCGGTACATCAAAACTCATAAACTCATAATAAAACTATCAACGAAACCTTAAGCGTGCGGACCCTACGGGTTCGAGAACTATGTAGACATGACCTAGAACTGTTTCCGGTCAATAACCAATAGCGGAACCTGGATGCTCATATTGGCTCCTACATATTCTACGAAGATCTTTATCGGTCAAACCGCATAACAACATACATTGTTCCGTTTGTCATCGGTATGTTACTTGCCCGAGATTCGATCGTCGGTATCCAATACCTAGTTCAATCTCGTTACCGGCAAGTCTCTTTACTCGTTACGTAATGCATCATTCCATAACTAACTCATTAGCTACATTGCTTGCAAGGCTTATAGTGATGTGCATTACCGAGAGGGCCTAGAGATACCTCTCCGACAATCGGAGTGACAAAACCTAATCTCGAAATATGCCAACTCAACATGTACCTTTGGAGACACCTGTAGAGTTCCTTTATAATCACCCAGTTACGTTGTGACGTTTGGTAGCACACAAAGTGTTCCTCCGGTAAACGGGAGTTGCATAATCTCATAGTTATAGGAACTTGTATAAGTCATGAAGAAAGCAATAGCAACATACTAAATGATCAAGTGCTAAGCTAACGGAATGGGTCAAGTCAATCACATCATTCTCCTAATGATGTGATCCCATTAATCAAATGACAACACATGTCTATGGTTAGGAAACATAACCATCTTTGATTAATGAGCTAGTCAAGTAGAGGCATACTAGTGACATTAAGTTTGTCTATGTACTCACACATGTATCATGTTTCCGGTTAATACAATTCTAGCATGAATAATAAACATTTATCATGATATGAGGAAATAAATAATAACTTTATTATTGCCTCTAGGGCATATTTCTTCAAGGAGTAGACTAGGACTTCTCCAACAAGACTCCTCTACCGTATGCCACCATTATCGTATCATCGACATAACTTACAGGTCATGTCCTGGGTATCCACCGCGTCTTACCTCCACCTCCACCATCGTGGCTAAATAAACTTGTCCCTCGTGGGGAATCCCTGGTACCATATAACTACGGAGCACAAGGTTACCACCACCTATCGGGTCAAGGTAGCGTGCGTGCGTAACCTTTTTTTTCCTCTTTGGTGATACCGATAACGGAGCATCCCGGCAGAACAAGCCAGGGCCTTCCCATACAGGCAAGTGTGGCTGCACTGGTAAGTTCGGTTCAGTGGCACTATGACTTGATGCAGCCGATGGAGGAGGTTGTTGTTATTAGCTTCCATTCATTAACATGGCAATAGTAACAGTGGTTCATAAGGAAAGCAAACACAAAGCATAACAGTAACAACCTATCTCCATACTATATCATATATGAGTCATTAGTGCAACAACAATAACGATAATTAGCAAGTGTAGCATAACATGGTTCACTGATTTAATACTAATAGCATAACATGATCACAATATTAACACACAAGAATAACACAAAGCAATGCTTTAGGGCATATATCAGATGGTTGGCTTGCCTGGGGGGGGGTCGGTGAATATGCCGGGCAGACGTGCGACGGTCTCGTGAAAAGGTTCGGCGGAAAGGTTCTCCTCCGGAAAGGCCTAACGATAGCTGAGGGCAAAATGGTCATTTTCACAATTTGAAAACATCATGAAAGTGCTACCATCGGAACAGGCTCGGAAAACGATGAACATGGGCTTTGGAATCACCTCGATCGGAGTTACGGTCGTGAGGATACGAGGAGAAGGAATCAGGGTCTGATCTGTAAGTACAGAATTGCCTGTGGGTCCTCAGCCCTTTTTTGCGAAAAAGGAAAAAGAGGCGCGCTGGGCCGACATGGGACGAATCTTTAGCAGTCTTGCCTGCGCTGCAGCTGGGCCGCCCATCTGGCGCTTGAGGGTGGGGGGGGGGGGGGTTCACGTCAAAGGCATATTACGAAAATATGCTTCCACTTACTGACGCACGGGACTGAGACGACGGCGACTCACACCTAGCTGCTGCCACCGACAGGTGGGCCCTGCTTGTCGGGTTTGTGCTCACCATAGCACCGGAGACATGGGGGTGACGGCAACGACGATTGCCGGCGACTCCGGCCACCATCTGCGGAGCCCGTCATACGTGCGTGCTCAGGGGGACACGTAGAACACACCGGTGTATGCCATGGTCATCGGGGAGGGCCGTGGTGACGGCGGCTTGAACTCTCGCAACGGTGGTCGTCGGCTGTTGTGGGAGAGGTGGCTATGGCAACGCCCGGGACAAAATGAGGGCACGGGGATGAGATACGTGGTCTTGGGAGGTGTACTGACTGCTCAATTGAGCCAGAGGGCGACAGTAGAGGTCGAGCAAGGAGAGGGCCGTGGCGGCGGCGCCATGGACGTGGGGGCGAGGTCGAGCACGAGGGCTCGATTCTTTCGAGCTGGGGGCCAATGGGAGCGCAAGGGCGGCGGTGCAGCACCCTACGGGGCTCGGGGTGGCTTAAATAGGCGAGCGACAAGGGCGTGCCATGCGGGCGAAGCAAGGGGGGCGGCCGGGGCACGATGGCTTCCGACCAGCTGGAGAGGCTTCGGACAGGACGCGTGCGTGGACTCGGCCGCGGGGTAGGCGAGCTACCACTCGGGCGCTGCTACGTCTTGAGCTTGCGTTGGTTTTCCTTGAAGAGGAAAGGGTGATGCAGCAATAGTAGCGTAAGTATTTCCCTCAGTTTTTGAGAACCAAGGTATCAATCCAGTAGGAGGCTCCTCAAAAGTCCCACGCACCTACACAAACAAACAAAGAACTCGCAACCAACACAATAAAGGGGTGGTCAATCCCTTCACGGCCACTTGCGAAAGTGAGATCTTATAGAGATAGTATGATAAGATAAATATATTTTTGGTATTTTATAATATAGATGCAAAAAGTAAAGATGCAAATAAAAGTAGATTGGAAGCAAATATGATAAGAGCTAGACCCGAGGGCCATAGGTTTCACTAGTGGCTTCTCTCAAGATAGCATAAGTATTACGGTGGGTGAACAAATTACTGTCGAGCAATTGATAGAAAAGCGAATAATTATGAGATTATCTAGGCATGATCATGTATATAGGCATCACGTCCGCAACAAGTAGACCGACTCATGCCTGCATCTACTACTATTACTCCACACATCGACCGACTCCTACCTGCATCTAGAGTATTAAGTTCATAAAGAACAGAGTAACGCATTAAGCAAGATGACATGATGTAGAGGGATAAACTCAAGAAATATGATATAAACCCCATCTTTTTATCCTCAATGGCAACAATACAATACGTGCCTTGCAACCCTTTCTGTCACTGGGTAAGGACACCGCAAGATTGAACCCAAAGCTAAGCACTTCTCCCATGGCAAGAAAGATCAATCTAGTAGGCCAAACCAAACTGATAATTCGAAGAGACTTGCAAAGATAACTCAATCATACATAAAAGATTTTCAGAGAAGATTCAAATATTATTCATAGATAAACTTGATCATAAACCCACAATTCATCGGATCTCGACAAACACACTGCAAAAAGAGTTTATATCGAATAGATCTCCACAAGAGAGGGGGAGAACATTGTATTGAGATCCAAAAAGAGAAAAGAAACCATCTAGCTAATAACTATGGACCCGTAGGTCTGTGGTAAACTACTCACAACTCATTGGAGGCGCTATGGTGTTGACGTAGAAGCCGTCCGTGGTCGATTCCCCCTCCCGCAGAGTGCCGGCGAAGGCTCCAAGATGAGATCTCGTGGATACAGAAGGTTACGGTGGTGGAAATTGTGTTTCGTTGGCTCCCTGGATGTTTTCGGGGTACGTAGGCTTATATAGGAGGAAGAAGTACGTCGGTGGATGCCCAAGGGACCCACGAGACAGGGGGCGCGCCCTATACGGGGGCGCACCCTCCTATATCGTGGAGGCCTCGGCTGCTTCTTGACTTGCACTCCAAGTCCTCTGGATCACGTTCATTCCAAAAATCACGCTCTCGAAGGTTTCATTCCGTTTGGAATCCGTTTGATATTCCTTTTCTTCGAAATACTGAAATAGGCAAAAAAAAGAGCAATACGGGCTGGGCCTCTGGTTAGTAGGTTAGTCCCAAAAATGATATAAATGTGTAAAATAAAGCCCATAAACATCCAAAAGGGGTAATATAATAGCATGGAACAATAAAAAATTATAGATACGTTGGAGACGTATCAAGCATCCCCAAGCTTAATTCCTGCTCGTCCTCGAGTAGGTAAATGATAAAAAGAGAATTTTTGATGTGGAATGCTACCTAGCATAATTCTTAATGTAATCTTCTTTATTGTGGCATCCAAATGATTCAAAATAAAAGTTCATATTGATAAAAGAAATAGTAACACTTCAAGCATACTAATCAAAGTAATCATGTCTTCTCAAAATAACATGGCAAAAAGAAAGTTCATCTCTACAAAATCATATAGTTAGGCTATGCTTCATTTTCGTCACACAAAGATGTTCCCAACTTCTATACCCCCAATGACAAGCCAAGCAATTGTTTCATACTTAAATAATCTCAAACTTTTTCAACCTTCACGCAATACATGAGAGTGAGCCATGGATATAGCACTATGGGTGGAATAGAATATGATGATGGGGATTGTGTGGAGAAGACAAAAAAAGGAGAAAGTCTCACATTGACGAGGATAATCAACGGGCTATGGAGATGCCCATCAATTGATGTCAACATGAGGAGTAGGGATTGCCATGCAACTGATGCACTAGAGCTATAAATGAATGCTCAACAAAAGAAAACTAGTGGGTGTGCAATTAACTTGCTTGCTCACGAAGACCTAGGACATTTGAGGAAGCCCATCGTAGGTATATACAAGCCAAGTTCTATAATGAAAAATTCCCACTAGTATGAAAAAGACAACTTATGAGACTCACTATATGAAAAACATGGTGCTACTTTGAAGCACAGTATATGAGACTCACTACATGAAGAACAAGGTGCTACTTTGAAGCACAAGTGTGGAAAAAGAGATAGTAACATTGCCCTTTTTATTTATTTGTTTTTTTGGTCCTTTCTTTTTTCTTTTGGCCTTTCTTCTTTTTTTCCTTTTTTCTTTTTGGACAATGCTCTAATAACGATGATCATCACACTTTCATTGATTACAACATATGAATTACAACTCGAAACTAGAACAAGATATGGCTCTATATGAATGCCTCCGGTGGTGTACCGGGATGGTGCAATGAATCAAGAGTGACATGTATGAAAAATAATGCATGGTGGCTTTGCCACAAATACGATGTCAACTACATGATCATGCAATGGCAATATGACAAAAGTAAAGTATGTCATGATGATGATAAACGAAACGGTGGAAAGTTGCATGGCAATATATCTCGGAATGGCTATGGAAATGCCATAATAGGTAGGTATGGTGGCTGTTGTGAGGAAGATATAAGGAGGTTTATGTGTGATAGAGCGTATCGTATCACGGGGTTTGGATGCACCGGCGAAGTTTGCACCAACTCTCAAGGTGAGAAAGGGCAATGCACGACACCGAAGAGGCTAGCAATGGTGGAAAGGTAAAAGTGCATATAATCCATGGATTCAACATTAGTCAAAAGAACTCATATACTTATTGCAAAAATTTATGAGTCATCAAAAATCAAGTACTACGCGCATGCTCCTAGGGGGATAGATTGGTAGGAAAAGACCATCGCTCGTCCCCGACCGCCACTCATAAGGATGCACAAGCCAGGTACACTTCATGTTTCAAACTTGTTACACAACTTTAACCATACGTGCATGCTACAGGACTTGCTAACTTCAACACAAGAATTATTTAAATTCATAATCACCCAACTAGCATGACTTTAATATCACTACCTCCATATCTCAAAACAATTATCAAGTATCAAATTGATCATAGCATCCAATTCACTTCCTATGATAGTTTTTATTATACCCAACTTGGATGCCTACCATTCTAGGACCAATTTTATAACCATAGAAAATACCATGTTGTTCTAAAAGACTCTCAAAAATATATAAGTGAAGCATGAGAGACTAGAAATTTCTTCAAAATTAAATCACCACCGTGCTCTAAAAGATATAAGTGAAGCACTAGAGCAAAAACTATCAAGCTCAAAAGATATAAGTGAAGCACATAGAATATTCTTAGCAAACTCTAATAAAATAGGCTTCTCCCAAAAGATGTGTACAGCAAGGATGATTGTGGTAAACTAAAAAGCAAAGACTAATATAATACACGACGCTCCAAGCAAAACACATATCATGTGGCGAATAAAAATATAGCTCAAAGTAAAGTTACCAATGAACGAAGACGAAAGAGGGGATGCCTTCCCGGGGCATCCCCAAGCTTAGGCTTTTGGCTATTATTGAATATTTTGGGGTGCCTTGGGAATACCCAATCTTAGGCTCTTGCCACTCCATATTCCATAGTCCATAAAAGCTTTACCCAAAACTTGAAAACTTCACAACACAAAACTCAACAGGAAATCTTATAAGCTCCGTTAGTGAAATAAAACAAAACCACCACATAAGGTACTGTAATGAACTCATTACTTATTTATTTTGGTGTTAAACCTACTGTAATCCAACTTCTATATGGTTTATAAACTAATTTACTATCCATAGATGCATCCAAATAAGCAAACAACACACGGAAAACAGAATCTGTCAAAAACAGAACAGTCTGTAGCAATCTGTAACTAACGCAAACTTCTGGAACTCTAAAAATCCTACCAAAATAGGAAGTCCTGGAAAATTTGTTTATTGATGAGCAGAAAAAATAATCAACGCAAAAGCACGTTTCTGTGATTTAACAAAACTAAATTCGTGGGTGCAAAGTTTCTGTTTTTCAGCAGAATCAAATCAACTATCATCATAGGTTATCCTATAGGTTCTACTTGGCACAAACACTAATTAAAAGATAAAAACAAATCTAAACAGAAGGTAGAAGAAAGATTTATTACTAAACAGTAACAAAAACAAAAACAAAAAACACAAAGAAAATTGGATTGCCTCCCAAATAGCGCTATCGTTTAACGCCCCTAGCTAGGCATAAAAGCGAAGATAGATCTAACGAGTGCCATGTTTGGCACTAAATTCATAAGTAGCCCGCATGACAGATTCATAAGGTAATCTGAATTTCTTTCTTGGAAAGTGCTCCATGCCTTTCTTTAATGGAAATTGGAATCTAATATTCCTTCCTTCATATCAATAATCGCGCCAATCGTTCTAAGGAAAGGTCTACTAAGAATAATAGGGCAAGAAAGATTGCAATCTATATCAAGAACGATAAAATCTACGGGCACCAAATTTCTATTTGCAACAATGAGAACATCATTGATCCTTCCCATTGGCTTTTAAATGGTGGAATCCGCAAGGTGCAAATTTAAAGAGCAATCATCAAGATCATGGAAACCTAGAATATCACATAAAGTTTTCGAAATCGTGGAAACACTAGCACCCAAATCACACAAAGAAAAACACTCATGATATTTAATTCTAATCTTTATAGTAGGTTGCCACTCATCATTAAGTTTTCTAGGTATAGAAACTTCCAAATTAAGTTTTTCATCATAAGATTGCATCAAGGCATCAACGATATGTTTGGTAAAAGTTTTATTTTGACTATAAGCATGAGGAGAATTAACAACGGATTGCAACAAGGAAATACAACCTTCTAAAGAACAATTATCATAATCAAATTCCATGAAATCCGAGATAGTGGGTTCAATGCTATTTAAAGTTGTGACCTCTCCAATCCCACTTTTACCAAATTTAGCATCAAGATCTAAAAATTCCGAATTCTTGGGACGCCTTCTAGGTAAAGTTGACTCATCATCAGTCCCATAATTATCAAGATTCATATTGCAAAACATAGATCTAATCGGAGATGCATCAGTAACTTTAAGATCCTCATCATTATTTTCATGGAAACTAGAAGAACACGCCTTTACAAAGCTATCTTTCTTAGCACGCAATCTAGCGGTTCTTTCCTTGCACTCATCAATGGAAATTCTCATTGCTTTGAGAGACTCATTGATATCATGCTTAGGATGAGAAGATCTAAGTTTAAGAGAATCAACATCAAGCGAAAGTCTATCAACATTCCTAGCCAAATCATCAACTTTGAGCAATTTTTCTTCAAGCAAGGTTTTTTTTGAGAAATCATAAATTCTTTCACACTATTCTCAAAATCAGAGGGCATCTTATTAAAATTACCATAAAAATTACTGTAGGAATTTCCATAATTATTAGAGGAATTACTAGGGAACGGTCTAGCATTAAAGTTTCCTCTATAAGCATTGTTTCCAAAACTATTCCTACCAACAAAATTCACATCCATAGATTCATTATTATTCTCAATCAAAGTAGACAAGGGCATATCATTGGGATCAAGAGGAGTATTTTTAGTAGTAAATAATTTCATGAGTTCATCCATCTTTCCACTCAAAACATTGATTTCTTCTATAGCATGCACCTTTTTACTCAAAGATCTTTCGGTGTGCCATTGAGAATAATTAGCCATAATATTATCAAGAAGTTTTGTAGCATATCCTAACGTGATTTCCATAAACGTGCCTCCCGCGGCCGAATCTAAGAGATTTCTACAAGCAAAGTTCAAACCGGCATAAAATTTTTGTGTGATCATCCATAAATTCAAACCATGAGTAGGGCAATTGCGAAGCATCAATTTCATTCTTTCCCAAGATTGGGAAACATGCTCATGATCAAGTTGTTTAAAATTCATGATATCGTTCCTAAGAGTGAGAATCTTAACGGGAGGAAAATACTTAGAGATAAAAGCATCTTTGCACTTGTTCCAAGAATCAATACTATTTTTAGGCAAAGACGAAAACCAAACTTTAGCACGATCTCTAAGTTAAAACGGAAATAACTTAAATTTAGCAATATTGTTATCCGTACCTTTCTTCTTTTCCATATCACACAAATCAACAAAGTTGTTTAGATGAGTAGCGGCATCTTCGCTAGGAAGGCCGGCGAATTGATCTTTCATAATAAGATTCAGCAAAGTAGTATTGATTTCACAAGACTCAACATCATTAAGAGGAGCAATCAGAGTACTAAGGAAATCATTATTATTGGTATTCGAGAAATCACACAATTTGGTATTATCTTGCGCCATGGCAACAAGTAATCCAACACACAAGCAAACAAAAAAAGGCAAGCGAAAAGAGAGGAGGAGATTGAGAAAGAGAGGGCGAATAAAACGGCAAGGGTGAAGTGGGGGAGAGGAAAACGAGAGGCAAATGGCAAATAATGTAAATGCGAGGGAGATGAGTTTGTGATGGGTACTTGGTATGTCTTGACTTGAGCGAAAACCTCCCCGACAACGACGCGAGAAATCCTTCTTGCTACATCTTGAGCTTGCGTTGGTTTTCCTTGAATAGGAAAGGGCGATGCAACAATAGTAGCGTAAGTATTTCCCTCAGTTTTTGAGAACCAAGGTATCAATTCAGTAGGAGGCTCCTCAAAAGTCCCACGCACCTACACAAACAAACAAAGAACTCGCAACCAACGCAATAAAGGGGTTGTCAATCCCTTCACGGCCACATGCGAAAGTGAGATCTAATAGAGATAATATGATAAGATAAATATATTTTTGGTATTTTATAATATAGATGCAAAAAGTAAATATGCAAATAAAAGTAGATTGGAAGCAAATATGATAAGAGATAGACCCGGGGGCCGTAGGTTTCACTAGTGGCTTCTCTCAAGATAGCATAAGTATTACGATGGGTGAACAAATTACTGTCGAGCAATTAATAGAAAAGCGAATAGTTATGAGATTATCTAGGCATGATCATGTATATAGGCATCACGTCCGCAACAAGTAGACCGACTCCTGCCTGCATCTACTACTATTACTCCACACATCGGCCGACTCCTGCCTGCATCTAGAGTATTAAGTTTATAAAGAATAGAATAACGCATTAAGCAAGATGACATGATGCAGAGGGATAAACTCAAGCAATATGATATAAACCCCATCTTTTTATCCTCGATGGCAACAATACAATACGTGCCTTGCAACCCTTTACATCCTTTGGTAAGGACACCGCAAGATTGAACCCAAAGCTAAGCACTTCTCCCATGGCAAGAAAGATCAATCTAGTAGGCCAAACCAAACTGATAATTCGAAGAGACTTGTAAAGATAACTCAATCATACATAAAAGAATTCAGAGAAGATTCAAATATTATTCATAGATAAACTTGATCATAAACCCACAATTCATCGGATCTCGACAAACACACTGCAAAAAGAGTTTACATCGAATAGATCTCCACAAGAGAGGGGGGAAACATTGTATTGAGATCCAAAAAGAGAAAATAAGCCATCTAGCTAATAACTATGGACCCGTAGGTCTGTGGTAAACTACTCACAACTCATTGGAGGGGCTATGGTGTTGATGTAGAAGCCCTCCGTGGTTGATTCCCCCTCCGGCAAAGTGCTGGCGAAGGCTCCAAGATGAGATCTCGCGGATACAGAAGGTTACGGTGGTGGAAATTGTGTTTCGTTGGCTCCCTGGATGTTTTCGGGGTACGTAGGCTTATATAGGAGGAAGAAGTACGTCGGTGGACGCCCGAGGGGCCCACGAGACAGGGGGCGCACCCTATAGGGGGGGATGCCCTCCTATCTCGTGGGGGCCTCGGCTGCTTCTTGACTTGCACTCCAAGTCCTCTGGATCACGTTCGTTCCAAAAATCACACTCTCAGGGGTTTCATTCCGTTTGGACTCCGTTTGATATTCCTTTTCATTGAAATACTGAAATAGGCAAAAAAATAGCAATACGGGCTGGGCCTCCGGTTAGTAGGTTAGTCCCAAAAATGATATAAATGTGTAAAATAAAGCCCATAAACATCCAAAATGGGTAATATAATAGCATGGAACAATCAAAAATTATAGATACATTGGAGACGTATCAGACACCATTACTCCGAGGTGGGTCAGCACTGTAGTGTCCGTGGCCGCGAGGGGTGGCGTGCAATGGCCGCCACGCCGATGAGGGGGCTTCTGGAAGGGGCGGGATGGCGTGCTACGCAGGGGACACAAAGATGGAGACGAGGGCGAGCGGGGTGGCACAGCCAGCATGTGGACGCGTCTGGAGCACGCGTATGGCATGCCAGCCCAAGGGGTCACCGCGTGCACCAGTGCACCCGAGGCGACTGGGCGTGGCCAACTGTGTCCAAAGTGGCATGCACACTTCTAGCAACAGGAATGTGCAATGAATTGCCCAAGGGGGTGGTTGAGCTACTCATGCTCATCCAAAATGGGTTTGGGCAGCAAGGTGTTTGTGCTGAATTGTGGGATCTAGGCTTGGCAAATTGGACTGAGTCCTTAGGTTGGGTCATGGGGTGCTGTGATGACCATCTGTGCAAAGTTTCAGCTCAAAGAGAGCAAGGAAACTAGCACCTCCTTTGCAGGTGTCCATTTGGACCAGAAATTGAACGTTGACACTGGCCTCACTATGGCTTGGTGGATATGGCTCAAACTTGGTGTACAAGGGTTATTGGGGTGTGGGAGCATGTGTGCAAAGTTTCAAGCCATTTGGGTACTCCTAGCTTGCACTTCCTTCACAAAGATTGTTGCTGAACAGAAATTTTGTGATTTTGGTGAGGAAGATTGGCTAAGCAAATGAGGTTGAAACTTGGCACAACATGGTTATATGGGTGGGAGAGATAGCACAAAAAGTTTGAGGAGCAAGGGGCAAACATAAATAACACTTCCTTCACAAAGTTCCATTCTGCCCTAAACTTGCAAGTGGAAGCTATGCTCAAAATGTGAACTAGGGAACTCCATGTTTTGATGGAAATGGTCATAGGTTAGGGTGTAGGAGCTTCCTCAATTCATTTGAGCTCTAAGCGAGCAACCAAAATAGTAGCTCCTTTAGAAAGGGCCTAAAAAGGGAATATTGGCTTTATAAAGGAAAAGGCAATTTCTTTTATTTATTTGCAACCAATATCTTTGGGACAGGTTAATAGGATCACAAAGATCATCTCCACAAGTTTTCATAACCTTTAGAGATGTCTAAGTATTTCCTGGATTTAATTCCATTAACTGGCAGAAAATGGAATTAATTTAAATGAAAAACATTGCACATGCCTTGGCAATATTTTTGCATATCCAGGGGTCAAATGGATAGGAGAGGGTTTAGGGGAAATTGGGGAGGCAATGGATCAAAGGAAATTGTGGTTCCTTTGCAACTGCAGGGATCAGGGTATCCATGCCGGCAACTCTGAAGGTGGGGTTCTAGTGGGAAGATCCCGGAAGAATGCTCCTGGGGCAAGGCTGGGTTGAGAGGGACCTATGGCTTGAGGGGAAAGGCATTGCCATAAACCATCGTCATGTACCCAAGATCCAAATAAAATCCAATAACATCGAAAGAAAAAGACGGGAGTCCGATTCCACGAAAGAAAAATCGAGGAGCAAACACCAAGGTGTCACATCAAGTCCTAGGTGCTAGCTGATTTCCTGGTGGACTAAGCCGAGACTCAATATGTGCCACCTGCCCTGATTCTGATCACTGGAAGATGCATTTTGACGGCTCCAAGATGAGAATTGGCCTAGGAGCCAACATCGTCCTCGCCCCTCCAAAAGGTGACCAGCTCGGCTATGTGCTCCAAATACACTTCACTGCATTGAATAACGTCGCCAAGTACGAAGCCCTCGTCCACGACATCCGGCTGGCAAAGGAAATTGGCTTTCGGCGGATCTTATGTTACAAAAATCTTGATTGCATACTTCTTTATCGCCTGGTCAGTAGAGTCCTTGCCTGGGAAAATCTGCCCAACCTCCAGAGTTTCCATTGCTAGGCCCGAAACAAAATGAAAATCATTGTTGATGGTCATAGTCTGTAAAAAATTTCAGGCCATTGGTGTAGCTATCGCTCTCTGAGAAAGACCAGCACCTTCTTCGTCCGATGATGAGGACCCCGCAGAGTGCCTATCATCTTAAGAATCTAGTGCCTCAGTCAATCCTTCCACATGTTCGTTGAGGTCAACGACTGTAGACCAATATCCTGGATGGACATGCATTAGCTCAGATTAGCCGGTGCTGGGGGCATCGATGATGGTCAGATTGACATTGCCAACACCGCTACTACATCCGACATCATCAGTAGATGACGAGGGGTTACCCCCATGACTCCTCACCGTGAGGGTACCTGGTGCGTGTCGTGGCTGGCGGCCCATCGGAGGCCCACTCGGGCAAACCGACATGATGGACTAAGACGAGAAGCCCAAGACTTGAGGCGCAAGGCAAGGACTCCTACTTGTAGTTGATTAGGACTCATGTAAACCCCTACATGGCTATCTATATAAAGCAAGGCAGGGGCACCCCTCTAGACAGATCTTTCTCCACCATAGCCCTCGCGGCACCTCTGTACATCATCATCAATACAAGATCAGACAAGCAGCATGTAGGGTTTTCCCTCCGGGGGCCTGAAGCTTGGTAAATCGTGCCCCATGTGTCGCTTGTCCATTGTCTGAATCCTACCAACGCGCGACCTCCTTCCCCTCTCAATCAATCTAGGGTATCTAACCTTGGGATTTGCGGAGATCTATCCTCGTCAATTGGCGCCGTCTGTGGGAAAGACATGCGTGTTGGAATCACAGATTCGGCGGCTCCAATCTACATCGACAATCAACGATCCATCGAGTTCGGAAGGACCCGATCCAACTTGGGTTCATCACAATCTTGGCTTATTCAACATCTATATCAAGATCTACATCAAGCTCATGGAGAAACACGAAAAAATTTTAGCGCGCGACTCAACGCTTGACTTCATCAACAAACCCTCACTCGGGGCTGCAGGACAGAAACACGTCCGTATTGCGGACGCTAAAGACGGCAACTCAGAACTCATCTCGAAGATCCCTTCGGTGGAAAGATTCGAAATTGAATTTGTAAAAATATGTGAATTTTTTAGCAAATTCCAACGGCTGGATCTCCCTCGGCGACCCCCGCACTGAAGCACTCTCGGAATCTGATAAAACTCCGCATGATTCCAGCAAAAAATCCTAACGTCGGCTCGTACATCAACTCGAAGATCCCTCCGGTGAAAACGTGCGGGATTCAATCCCTCATGTCCACAAAAAATTTCAGAAAATTCCAACGGTGACCCGCAAGGCGTCTACTCCAACTCGACATGCCATGGATGACTCGCAAAGGCTTCTACATCGACTCACGCCTCTACATCGACGGATCCCACACGCAGCGGAAAATTCGCGAGTGCCTCGAAACACACTTGACGCTCGGGGGCTGGCATTTTCGACATCAACAACGACTACAAATGCATCGACTTCTCCCGCCGTGTCAACTCCAACGCCTTCACCACATCGACTCCGCCACGCAACCCCGCTGCCTCAACACTCGGGGGCTGGCGCTTCAACAACACACAACAAGTTCATCATTGCACCCGATCAGCCGACTTTGGTGCATTTGTCGACTTCACTTCGCTTAGCCCACTCGCCAAGGTGGACTCGGGGGCCGAACGTTGCAGTTGCCACTATGTCGACTCCATCTACTGCATCGCCTTCATCGAGTGCCACACCACGCAAAACTCCGACGCGTTGATTACGTCCGCCGCGTCAAGTCCATCATCCACATCAAGATCGTCTGCTGCATCGACTCTTCTTCGCCACATCGACTGCTCATCACTGACTGCTCGTCTTCGACTGCTCATCTTCGACTCCCTCCGCCGTGTCGATTCTACAGCTAAGTTTGTTTACACTCTTATATGCTGTGATTTCAAAACCTATATGTATTCTCGATCAATCGCCAAAGCCGACTATGTAGTCGCACACAACCCTCTCGGGGCTACAAAACCATCTTTTGGATCATGCTTAGTTTTATATGCTTTTTATTCACGTTCGTCGATGTAGTGAGGCTGGGTACCAAAAGGCCGACCTTGTCTCCGGGTTCAACAAGTCTGGCATCGCGTCCCTGTTACCCGGCAAGAGTATGCTACCGGAGGTCTGCCTACTCATGAAAAGACACGCATAAACTGAAGGAAATATGCCCTAGAGGCAGTAATAAAGTTATTATTTATTTCCTTATTTCATGATAAATATTTATTATTCATGCTAGAATTGTATTAACCGGAAACATAATACATGAGTGAATACATAGACAAACATATTGTCACTAGTATGCCTCTACTAGACTAGCTCATTAATCAAAGATGGTTATGTTTCCTAACCATAGACATGAGTTGTCATTTGATTAACGGGATCACATCATTAGTAGAATGATGTGATTGACATGACCCATTCCGTTAGCTTAGCACTTGATCGTTTAGTATGTTGCTATTGCTTTCTTCATGACTTATACATGTTCCTACAACTATGAGATTATGCAACTCCGTTCTCGGAGAAACACTTTGTGTGCTACCAAACGTCACAACGAATCGGGTGATTATAAAGGAGCTCTACTGGTATCTCCAAAGGTACATGTTGAGTTGGCGTATTCGAGATTAGGTTTTGTCACTCCGATTGTCGGAGAGGTATCTCTGGGCCCTCTCGGTAATGCACATCACTATAAGCCTTGCAAGCAATGTATCTAATGAGTTAGTTACGGAATGATGCATTACATAGCAGCAGAAAGAGACTTGCCGTAACGAGATTGAACTAGGTATTGAGATACCGACGATCGAATCTCGGGCAAGTAACATACCAATGACAAAGGGAACAACGTATGTTGTTATGCGGTTTGACCGATAAAGATCTTCATAGAATATGTAGGAGCCAATATGAGCATCTAGGTTCCACTATTGGTTATTGACCGGAAACGTGTTTCGGTCATGTCTACATAGTTCTCGCACCCGTAGGTTCCGCACGCTTAAGGTTTCGATGATAGTTATATTATGAGTTTTGATGTACCAAAGGAGTTCGGAGTCCCGGATGAGACTGGGGACATGAAGAGGAGTCTTGAAATGGTCAAGACGTAAAGATCGATATATTGGACGACTATATTCAGAAATCGAAAAGGTTCCGAGTGATTCGGGTATTTTCGGGGGTACCAGGGAGTTACGGGAATACGAGGAAGAAGCAATGGGCCTGATGGGCCAAGTGGTGGAAGAGAGGAGGTAGGGCGCGCGGGCCCCCTAGCCCAAACCGAATTGGACTAGGGGGCCGGCCCCCCTTTCCTCCTTTTCCTCCCTCTCCTTCATTCTCGTTCTCCTTCCCTTCCTTCCCCTCTCCTAGTTGGACAAGGAAAGGAGGGAGTCCTACTCCCAATGGGAGTAGGACTCCTCCTGGCGCGCCCCTCCTGGCCGGCCGCCCCCTCCCCTCTTGCTCCTTTATATACGGGGGTAGGGGGGCACCTCTAGACACAACAATAATTGATCTCTTGATCTCTTAGCCATTTGCGGTGCCCCCCTCCACCATAGTCCTCCTCGATAATATTGTAGCGGTGCTTAGGCGAAGCCCTGCGATGGTAGAACATCAAGATCGTCACCACGCCGTCGTGCTGACGGAACTCTTCCTCGACACTCGGCTGGATCGGAGTACGAGGGACGTCATCGAGTTGAACGTGTGCTAGAACTCGGAGGTGCCGTAGTTTCGGTGCTTGATCGGTCGGGCCATGAAGACCGACGACTACATCAACCGCGTTGTTCTAACGCTTCCGCGTTCAGTATACGAGGGTACGTGAACACACTCTCCCCTCTCGTTGCTATGCATCACCATGATCTTGCGTATGCGTAGGAATTTTTTTGAAATTACTACGTTCCCCAACAGTGGCATCCGAGCCTAGGTTTTATGCGTTGATGTTATATGCACGAGTAGAACACAAGTGAGTTGTGGGCGATACTAGTCATACTGCTTACCAGCATGTCATACTTTGGTTCGGCGGTATTGTTGGATGAAGCAGCTCGGACCGACATTACGCGTAAGCTTACGCGAGACTGGTTCTACCGACGTGCTTTGCACACAGGTGGCTGGCGGGTGTCTGTTTCTCCAACTTTAGTTGAACCGAGTGTGGCTACGCCCGGTCCTTGAGAAGGTTAAAACAACACTAACTTGACGAACTATCGTTGTGGTTTTGATGTGTAGGTAAGAACGGTTCTTGCTCAGCCTGTAGCAGTCACATAAAATTTGCAACAACAAAGTAGAGGACCTCTAACTTGTTTTTGCAGGGCATGTTGTGATGTGATATGGTCAAGACTTGATGCTATATTTTATTGTATGAGATGATCATGTTTTGTAACCGAAGTTATCGGCAACTGGCAGGAGCCATATGGTTGTCGCTTTATTGTATGAAATGCAAACGCCCTGTAATTGCTTTACTTTGTCACTAAGCGGTAGCGATAGTCGTAGAAGCAATAGATGGTGTAACGACAACGATGCTACGATGGAGATCAAGGTGTCTCCCTGAGTATGCACCATTGCGAAAGTTCTTCGTGCTGAGACACCACGTGATGATTGGGTGTGATAGGCTCTACATTCAAATACAACGGGTGCAAAACAGTTGCACACGCGGAATGCTCAGGTTAAACTTGACGAGCCTAGCATATACAGATATGGCCTCGGAACACGGAGACCAAAAGGTCGAGCGTGAATCATATAGTAGATATGATCAAACATAGTGATGTTCACCATTGAAAACTACTCCATCTCACGTGATGATCGGACATGGTTTAGTTGATTTGGATCACGTGATCACTTAGATGACTAGAGAGATGTTTGTCTAAGTGGGAGTTCTTAAGTAATATGATTAATTGAACTTAAATTTATCATGAACTTAGTCCTGGTAGTATTTTGCTAATTATGTTGTAGATCAATAGCTCGCTTTGTTGCTTTCATATGTTTATTTTGATATGTTCCTAGAGAAAATTTTGTTGAAAGATGTTAGTAGCAATGATGCGAATTGGATCCGTGATCTGAGGTTTATTCTCATTGTTGCACAGAAGAATTATGTCCTTAATGCACCGCTAGGTGACAAACCTATTGCAGGAGCAGATGCAGACGGTATGAACGTTTGGCTAGCTCAATATGATGACTAGTTGATAGTTTAGTGCACCATGCTTAACGGCTTAGAATCGGGACTTCAAAGACGTTTTGAATGTCATGGACCATATGAGATGTTCCAGGAATTGAAGTTAATATTTCAAGCAAATACCCGAGTTGTGAGATATGAAGTCTCCAACAAGTTCTATAGCTAAATGATGGAGGAGAATCACTCAACTAGTGAGCATGTGCTCAGATTGTCTGGGTACTACAATCGCTTGAATCAAGTGGGAGTTAATCTTCTAGATAAGATATTGATTGACAGAGTTCTCTAGTCACCATCACCAAGTTACTAGAACTTCGTGATGAAAATGATTCTCGAGCTCTTCGTGATGTTGAAATCGACGAAGGTAGAAATCAAGAAAGAACATCAAGTGTTGATGATTGACAAGACCACTAGTTTCAAGAAAAGGGCAAAGGGAAAGAAAGGGAACTTCAAGTAGAATGGAAAGCAAGTTGTCACTCCCGCGAAGAAGCCCAAAGCTGGACCAAACCCTGAAACTGAGTGCTTACACTGCAAAGAAAATGGTCACTGGAAATGCCCTGAATATTTGGTGGAAAAGAAGGATGGCAAAGTGAACAAGGGTATATTTGATATGCAAGTTATTGATGTGTGCCTTACTAGTGTTTATAGTGGCCCCTGAGTATTTGATACTTGTTCGGTTGCTAAGATTAGTAACTCGAAGCAGGAGTTACATAATAAACAGAGACTAGTTGAGGAGAAGTGACGATGAGTGTTGGAAGTAGTTCCAAGATTGATATAATCATCATCACACACTCCCTATAATTTCGGGATTAGTGTTAAACCTAAATAAATGTTATTTGGCGTTTGCGTTGGAGCATGAATATGATTTGATCATGTTTATTGCAATACGGTTATTCATTTAAAGTCAGAGAATAATTGTTGTTCTGTTTAAATGAATAAAACCTTCAATGGTCATACACCCAATAAAAATAGTTTGTCAGATCTCGATCATAGTGATACACATATTCATAATATTGATGCCAAAAGATGCAAAGTTAATAATGATAGATCAACTTATTTGTGGCACTGCCGTTTGGGTCATATCGGTGTAAAGCGCATGAAGAAACTCCATAAAGATGGATTTTCAGAATTACTCGGTTATGAATCATTTGATGCTTGCGAACCGTGCCTCATGGGCAAGATGACTAAAACGCTGTTCTCCGGAACAATGGAACGAGCTACTGATTGTTGGAAATAATACATACCGATGTATACGGTCCAATGAGTGTTGATGCTCGTGGCAGGTATCGTTATTTTCTAACCTTCATAGATGATTTGAGCAGATATGAGTATATCTACTTGATGAAACATAAGTCTGAAATATTTGAAAAGTTCAAAGAATTTCAAAGTGAAGTGGAAAATCACCGTAACAAGAAAATAAAGTTTCTGCGATCTGATCACGGAGACGAGTATTTGAGTTACGAGTTTGGTCTTCAATTAAAACAATGTGGAATGGTTTCACTAACTCATGCCACCTGGAACACCATAGCGTAATGGTGTGCCCGAACATCGTAACCACACTTTATTAGATATAGTGCGATCTATGATGTCTCTTACCGATTTACCATTATCATTTTTGGGGTTATGCATTAAAGACAGCTGTATTCACTTTAAATAGGGCACCATCTAAATCCATTGAGACGACACTGTATGAACTATGGTTTAACATTAAACCTAAGCTGTCTTTTCTTAAAGTTTGGAGTTGCGATGCTTATGTGAAAAAAGGTTTCAACCTGATAAGCTCAAACGCAAATCGGAGAAGTGCGTCTTCATAGAATACCCAAAGGAAACTGTTGGGTACACCTTCTATCACAGATCCGAAGGCAAAACATTCGTTGCTAAGAATGGATCCTTTCTAGAGAAGGAATTTCTCTCGAAAGAAGTGAGTGGGAGGAAAGTAGAGCTTGATAAGGTAATTTGTACCTTCTCCTGAATTGGAAAGTTGTTCATCACAGAAATCAGTTCCAGTGATTCCTACACCAATTAGTGAGGAAGCTAATGATGATGATCATGAAACTTCAGATTAAGTTACTACAAAACATCGTAGGTCTTCCAAAGTATAGTCCGCACCAGAGTGGTATGGTAATCCTGTTCTGGAAGTCATGTTACTAGACCATGATGAACCTACGAACTATGAGGAAGCGATGATGAGCCCAGATTCCGCGAAATGGCTTGAGGCCATGAAATCTGAGATGGGATCCATGTATTAGAACAAAGTGTGGACTTTGGTGGAGTTGCCCGATGATCGGCAAGCCATATTGTATAAATGGATCTTCAAGAGGAAGATAGACACTGATAGTAGTGTTACTATCTACAAAGCTCGACTTGTCGCAAAAAGGTTTTCGACAAGTTCAAGGTGTTGACTACAATGAGATTTTCTCAACTGTAGCGATGCTTAAGTCTGTCCGAATCATGTTAGCAATTGCCACATTTTATGAAATCTGGCAAATGGATGTCAAAACTGCATTCCTTAATGGTTTTCTTAAAAGAAAAGTTGTATATGATGCAAGCAGAAGGCTTTGTCAATCCTAAAGGTGCTAACAAAATGTGCAAGCTCCAGCAATCCATCTATGGACTGGTGCAAGCATCTCAGAGTTGGAATATATGCTTTGATAAGTTGATCAAATTATATAGTTTTATACAGATTTGCGGTGAAGCCTGTATTTACAATAAAGTGAGTGGGAGCACTACCGCCTTTCTGATTAATATATGTGAGTAACATATTGTTGATCAGAAATGATGTAGAATTTTTCTGGAAAGCATGAAGGAGTATTTGAAAGGAGTTCTTTAAAATAAAGACCTCAGTAAAGCTACTTACATATTGAGCATCAAGATCTATTGAGATAGATCAAGATGCTTGATAAGTTTTTTTCAATAAGTACATACCTTGTCAAGATTTTGAAATAGTTCAAAATGGAACAGTCAAAGAAAGAGTTCTTGCCTATGTTGCAAAGGTGTGAAATTGAGTAAGACTCAAATCCCGACCACGACAGAAAATAGAAAAGAGAATGAAAGTCATTCCCTATGCCTCAGTCATAGGTTCTATAAAGTATGCTATGGTATGTACTAGACCTATTGTATACCTTGCTCTGAATTTGGCAAGGGAGTACAATAGTGATCTATGAGTAGATTACTGGACATTGGTCAAAAATATCCTTAGTGAGGACTAAGGAAATATTTCTCAATTATGGAGGTGATAAAAGAGCTCATCATAAAGAGTTACATCGGTGCAAGCTTTCACACCGATCCAGATGACTCTAAGTCTCAATTTGGATACATATTGAAAGTGGGAGCAATTAGCTAGAGTAGCTCTGTCCAGAGCATTGTAGACATAGAATATTTTGCAAAATACATACGGCTCTGAATGTGACAGACCCGTTGACTAAGCTTCTCTCACGAGCAAAACATGATCACACCTTAGTACTCTTTGGGTGTTAATCACATAGCAACGTGAACTAGATTATTGACTCTAGTAAAACCTTTGGGTGTTGGTCACATGACGATGTGAACTATGGGTGTTAATCATATACAGATATGAATATTGGTGGTAAATCACATGGCGATGTGAACTAGATTATTGACTCTAGTGCAAGTGGGAGACTGAAGGAAATATGCCCAAGAGGCAATAATAAAGTTAATATTTATTTCCTTATTTCATGATAAATATTTATTATTCATGCTAGAATTGTATTAACCGGAAACATAATACATGTGTGAATACATAGACAAACATATTGTCACTAGTATGCCTCTACTAGACTAGCTCATTAATCAAAGATGGTTATGTTTCCTAACCATAGACATGAGTTGTCATTTGATTAACGGGATCACATCATTAGTAGAATGATGCGATTGACATGACCCATTCCGTTAGCTTAGCACTTGATCGTTTAGTATGTTGCTATTGCTTTCTTCATGACTTATACATGTTCCTACAACAATGAGATTATGCAACTCCCGTTTACCGGAGGAACACTTTGTGTGCTACCAAACGTCACAACGTAACTAGGTGATTATAAAGGAGCTCTAGAGGTGTCTCCAAAGGTACATGATGAGTTGGCGTATTTCGAGATTAGGTTTTGTCACTCCGATTGTCGGAGAGGTATCTCTGGGCCCTCTCGGTAATGCACATCACTATAAGCCTTGCAAGCAATGTAGCTAATGAGTTAGTTACGGAATGATGCATTACATAACGACTAAAGAGACTTGCCGGTAATGAGATTGAACTAGGTATTGAGATACCGACGATCAAATCTTGGGCAAGTAACATACCGATGACAAAGGGAACAATGTATGTTGTTATGCGGTTTGACCGATAAAGATCTTCATAGAATATGTAGGAGCCAATATGAGCATCCAGGTTCCGCTATTGGTTATTGACCGAAAACGTGTTTCGATCATGTCTACATAGTTCTCGAACCCGTAGGGTCCGCACGCTTAAGGTTTCGATGACAGTTATATTATGAGTTTTGATGTATGGAAGGAGTTCGGAGTCCCGGGTGAGATTGGGGACATGACGAGGAGTCTCGAAATGGTCGAGATGTAAAGATCGATATATTATACGACTATATTCGGACATCTAAAAGGTTCCGAGTGATTCGGGTATTTTCGGGGGTACCGGGGAGTTACGGAAATATGAGGAAGAAGCAATGGGCCTCATGGGCCAAGTGGTGGAAGAGAGGAGGTAGGGCGCGCGGCCCCCCTAGCCCAAACTGAATTGGACTAGGGGGTCGGCCCCCCTTTCCTCCTTTTCCTCCCTCTCCTTCCTTCTCCTTCTCCTTCCCTTCCTTCCCCTCTCCTAGTTGGACAAGGAAAGGAGGGAGTCCTACTCCCGGTGGGAGTAGGACTCCTCCTGGCGCGCCCCTCCTGGCCGGCCGCCCCCTCCCCCCTTGCTCCTTTATATACGGGGGTAGGGGGGCACCTCTAGACACAACAACAATTGATCTCTTGATCTTTTAGCCGTGTGTGGTGTCCCCCTCCACCATAGTCCTCCTCGATAATATTGTAGCGGTGCTTAGGTGAAGCCCTGAGACGGTAGAACATCAAGATTGTCACCACGCTGTCGTGCTGACGGAACTCTCCCTTGACACTCGGCTGGATCGGAGTACAAGGGACGTCATCGAGCTGAACGTGTGCTAGAACTCGGAGGTGCCGTAGTTTCGGTGCTTGATCGGTCGGGCCGTGAGGGCGTACAACTACATCAACCGCGTTGTTCTAACGCTTCCGCTTTCGGTCTATGAGGGTACGTGGACACACTCTCCCCTCTCATTGCTATGCATCACCATGATCTTGCGTATGCGCAGAATTTTTTTTGAAATTACTTCGTTCCCCAACATAAACCTTATATGTTGCGCTAAATTATCCACTCAACAAAAGTGCAACATCTACAAATCATGCACCTCACAATTGTTCTGTATATCGCGCAAGTACACCTTAATGCAGTTGCACCTTTTTCTCCTTCTCAGCAGATGCATGGGGGTTGGGCGCCCTCATGACACGGCGTCGCCAACCTCCTCGTCAACGACCGTCTGTACAACAACTCACGCCTACGGTGCAAGACCCGAGTCGAGCACTTCCTCGGATGACAGTTACTCGACAACGAAAAAGTCTTGAGCCTATGCTCGACTGCAAGCAGTCGACCATAGCCTCGGGGGATACTCCCATCGGGAGCGCTGAAGTGCACCTGACGAACACTACTCGCGCATCCGACAAGAAAGACGGGGTTAGCTTGACAAACAACTTGAGCCTATGCTTGACTCTACGAGTCGCACATAGCCTCGGGGGCTACTCCCATTGGGAGCGCTGATGATGATACCTACCTGGGGTAGGGTTATAGGCCTGACCTATACGCCCTACCCAAGGCCACTGCCCTAGAAGCAAAGAAGGTCAAGAGACAACAGGGAGTACCCAATAAAGGTGTCGAGTGCAATCCACTCGACCAATGAACCACTCGGGTACCCCTCCTTCCCGAAGTCACACGACCAGTCAACCACTCGACCATACAAGAAACCACTCGACCTACTGAAGACCAGAAGTCACTCAGAACAGTACCGGGCGAACATTCACTCCGTAGTCTTTAAGGTCATTTAAGGCACTTAAGGCTGGTGTTACCAGTAACGCCCCAATCTTTATGTACATTGAGCCCTCTGTAACGGGGGATGACAGGGGTCCTGGCGAACTCTATATAAGCCACCCCCTCCTCTGGCACAAGGGTTCGCACCCCCTGTAACACACACACACTCATATAATCCAGTCGACCGCCTCCGGGCACCGATACGTAGGGCTTTTACCTCCTCCGAGAGGGCCCTGAAGTCGTAAACACTTGCATACAATCTTGCCGTAGCTAGGACCTTGCCTCCTCATTTGTACCCCCTATACTTACTATCAGATTTAGTACCACGACAGTTGGCGCCCACTGTGGGGCAAAGTGTCTTAGCGACTTCCGGCGAGGTTGCATTTTCTTCGACCTTCATCAGCATGGTTTCCGGTGGTGATTTGGTCATGGGCCGCGAGTTCCGACTCAGGGCGCTCACTTTTGTCGCCAACGACTCCGCCTGGCTCCAGGAGGCCCCCCTCGATGTCGAGGCCCTCCCGGCTCGCGGCTCGGTGCATTTCCACACGAGTTCCTGCGATGTCCTCCTCAGGTAGCCGTCTTCACCATACCAGTCGGTCATCACGTTGTCGACTCACTCCACTGGCCGGCACCGCAAGCAGTCTAGTCGTTCGCGGCTCCAGCAATGGGTGAGACATGCAGTGGCTCGTCAGGTCTTCACCCCCCAAGTCGTGGCTATTGAGCCCGACATGTATTCTCGCGGATCAGTCGACCTCTCGACTGATTTCGCAGATACTCTTTCCGAGAGCGGGAGCTGTGATCCCGCGGTGGAGGTCCTCGTGGTCAACTCCAATCGCGGTCCGCCTGGCTTCTGTCGCAGCAGCGACGGCGGCAGAAGCGCTGGTCCGTCACTTGACCATGAAGAGTACTGGCCTTAACCTCTCAGCTCGCAGCAGAGGGAGGAGCTACACCGCCGCAACATGGAGGCTCTCCAGACCCCCATCATAGGGGAAACCGCTGAGGCCCGGGCCTTGGAGGCGGTGCGCCTGGCCACTGGCTGAGCGCACTCGTTTGGAGAATCTCCAACATTCTCTCGACGAGCGTGCTATTCGACTGATTCCTGAATCCAGTCGACGTCCACGACAGTTGTTTCCACCGGAAAGTCGGGTATTCCGTACATCGATTCAGAATTTGGCAGCCGCTGCACGTATTTCAGAGTCTATTCGGCCGTCTTGTTCAGAGGCTGGGAGAGTCCTGGAGCAGATCAGAACGTTGCTCCGAGCAGCGGGAGACCAGAACTCCACTGTTTCACAATCGCGGAACAGAATCCACAGCAGATCGGTGAGAGCAGATACCGTTCAGTCGGCTCACAGTCCTAGGTCCCCTTTACGACAGGGAGGCCGTGATCACTGCCAGGATCGGTACCTGGGAAGAGCTCATGGCGAATATGATCGTGAGTACACCCGTGACAACTATCGTCGAGCGCCTTTGCTCCTTCCGAGGGACGGGTCATACGTGCCCCGGTGCAATGATGACTGGCATCCGTACGGGAACGACCACAGAGTTCCAATCAACCCCAGAGAACCTGGCTTTGACGTAAGGTCCATCCTGGTGCAAGGTTTGGTCGACCGAAACAGAGCATATAGAGAAGGGTTGGATCAGGACAGACCTAGTGGGGGCAGAGTCCATGTTTCCGGCCCCGAATGTTTCAGAAGGGCCATCAGAGCTACTGAGATACCCCATAACTTCAGACTGGTGACTGGCGTTAGTAAGTTTACGGGCGAGTCAAAGCCCGATACTTGGCTCAAAGACTACCGAGTGGCTGTGCATATCGGTGGCAGCAGCGATGAGGTGGCCATGAAGCACCTTCCTCTGATGCTTGAAGGGTCTGCCAAAGCTTGGCTGACTCAGTTGGCCCCTAGTAGTATTTTGAGTTGGAATGAGTTAGCCCGAGTGTTCACCAGAACGTTTGAGGGCACTTGCAAGAGACCTACCGGTCTACCAGAGCTGCAGCATTGCATGCAGAAACCGAAAGAAACCCTGAGGGACTATATCCAGAGATGGATCACTCTGCACCACACAGTGGAAAATGTGTCAGATCACCAAGCAGTCTGTGCTTTCAAGGAAGGCATTCGCTACAGAGAGCTCGTTCTGAAATTCGGTCGGACAGGAGATATGTCTTTGACTCGGATGATGGAGATTGCTACCAAATACGCTAACGGCGAAGGGGAAGACCGACTCCGGAGTGGTAATCACAAAACAGTCGCCCAAGACACCGGAGGAGGAAATTCTAGTCGGAAGCAGAAGCGAAAGGCTGAGGCAGCAGGTCCTGTCGAGGCAGCGGTGTTAAATCAAGGAAAGTTCAAAGGGAAACCTAAAAGGCCTTGGACCCCCAAGAAGGTGAAGGATCAGGAAGGAAATGATGTGATGGATTTGCCATGTCATATTCACCCGAAGAAAGACGAGGAGGGGAACCTGATTCTCCCCAAGCATACCACTCGACAATGTTGACTCCTAATCCAGAGCTTCCGGGAGAGTAAACCCAGTGATAAGGACAAAGAGCCTGAGAAGGAAGAAGAGGATAAGGATGATGACGGTGGTTATCCCAATGTCAATGCCACCTTGGTGATTTTTGTCGATATCGAGAGCAAAAGTCGATTGAAGGTCATTAACAGGGAAGTGAACATGGTTGCTCCGGCAATGTTGAGATATCTGAAATGGTCAAAGGTCCCGATTACATTCGACCAGTCCGACCACCCAGCACGCGTAGCTACCCCTGGGTGGCAGGCGCTGGTGGTCGACCCAGTCGTGGGGGGCACCCGACTGACTAAGGTCCTGATGGATGGTGGCGATGGCTCAATATTCTCAGATTCAAGCTCTCAAAGGAATGGGTATCCCGATGTCCAAACTCAGCGAGAGTAACATGCGGTTCCATGAGATCATACCAGGAAAGAGAGCTGAATCACTCGGCCAGATCACTCTCGATGTGGTTTTCGGCGATGAGAAGAATTTCTGTAAGGAGAAGTTGACGTTTGAGGTAGTGGATTTCTAGAGTGCATATCATGCCATTCTGGGCAGACCTGCTTATGCTAGCTTTATGGCTCGGCCGTGCTATGTTTATCTCAAGATCAAGATGCCTGGTCCCAGAGGCGTAATAATGGTTTCCAGTAACTGTCAGAGAGCAGAAGACTGTCTTTAGGATGGAGCAAAAATAGCAGATGGTAGCGGTAGAGTTCCAAGAATATCAGAAGACGGCAGGTCCGAGTGATTTGCTGCATGCTAAGAGGCCTGCCTCAGAGTCCGCATTTCAGTCGGCCGGGGAGACCAAGCCAGTCCATGTCCACCCGACCGATCCCAATGCCACTCCAACCCATATCTCGATGACGCTCGACAGCAAATAGGAAGAAGCGCTCATCCAGTTCCTCCATGAGAACTGGGACATCTTTGCATGGAAACCATCTGACATGCCAGGTGTACCCAGGGGACTGGCTGAGCACCGTTTGCGAGTCGATCCAAAAGTAAAACCCGTTAAAGAGCACCTCCATCGGTCCGCCACGGAGAAGAGAAAGGCCATTGGTGAGGAAGTGGCTTGGCTCCTGGCCGCAGAGTTCATCTGCGAGATTTACCACTCCGAGTGGCTCGCCAATGTTGTTATGGTTCCCAAGAAGGACAATTCACTCCGAATGTGTATTGACTTCAAACACATCAATCGGGCCTGCCCGAAAGACCATTTTCCTCTACCCCGCATCGACCAGATTATCGACTCAACTGCGGGATGTGAGCGACTGTCCTTTCTGGACGCTTATTCCGGGTACCATCAGATCCAACTTTATGGACCCGACGAGATAAAAACAGCTTTCATCACCCCGTTTGGGTGTTTTTGCTATGTCACTATGCCCTTCGGCCACAAGAATGCTAGTGCCACATTCATGCGCATGATCCAGAAGTGCATGCTCACTCAAATCAGCCAGAATGTGGAAGCATACATGGAGGACATAGTGGTTAAGTCACGCAAAGGTTCCGACCTGCTGACTGACCTTGCTGAAACCTTTGCCAACCTGAGAAGGTATGATGTCAAGCTTAATCCGTCTAAGTGCACATTTGGAGTCCCATGCAGAAAGTTACTCGGTTTTCTCATTTCTAAACGAGGGATCGACGCAAACCCAGAAAAGATTGGTACAATCCTCCGAATGAAACGCCCGATGCGCGTGCATGATGTTCAGAAGCTTACTGGTTGCTTGGCTGCTTTGAGCCGATTCATGTCATGCCTCAGTGAAAAGGCACTGCCTCTTTACCGACTGATTAAGAAGTCTGACAAGTTCGAGTGGAATGACGAAGCTAAAGCAGCGTTTGCAGAGCTCAAAGCCCTGCTTTCCCCCAGCCGGTGCTTGCTGCTCCGGTTAGCAAAGAGCCTCTGCTGCTTTACATCGCAGCCACAGGACAAGTTGTTAGCACAATGCTCACGGTCAAGTGGGAAGAAGAAGGAAAGGCCTTCAAAGTTCAGTGCCCCGTGTATTACATTTCAGAAGTCTTAACTCCATCCAAGCAGAGATATCCTCACTATCAGAAGCTTGTTTATGGGATTTACCTGACCGCAAAGAAGGTTGCACATTATTTCTCTGATCACTCCATTTCAATCGTCAGCGACCCTACATTATTAGAGATTCTGAATAACAGAGATGCAATTGGTAGAGTGGCAAAGTGGGCGATTAAACTTCTTCCTTTGGATATCAAGTTTGAGGCAAAGAAGGCCATTAAGTCTCAAGCAATTGCAGATTTCGTCACGGAGTGGACTGAACAACAACAGTCGATCCAAATAAAGTCGGAACATTGGACCATGTTCTTTGATGGATCCAAGATGTTAAATGGCTCTGGTGTAGGAGTGGTTTTAGTGTCCCCACGAGGAGACAAGCTCAGTTACGTCCTCCAGATTCATTTTGACTCTTCAAAGAATGAAGCTGAGTATGAGGCACTACTATATGGGTTGCGTATGGCCATTTTACTCGGCGTCCGACACCTGATGGTTTATGGCGACTCAGATTTAGTGGTTAACCAAGTAATGAAGGAATGGGGTGTTAGGAGTCCCACAATGACAGGTTACTGCAATGCAGTGAGAAAGCTAGAGAAGAAGTTTGAGGGATTGGAGCTCCACCACATACCACGAATCAAAAATCAGGCTGCTGATGATTTGGCGAAGATAGGTTCCACTCGGAAGTCTATCCCCAACAATGTGTTCTTGGAGCATCTTCATTCCCCGTCAGTGCAAGAAGATCCCTTCAAAGAAGAGCCCCCGCAACCGATAAGTCCAACCAACCCGACTGAGATAGAGATTCCAGCCGTGGTCGACCTGATCATGGAAGTCTTGGTGATCACTCCCGATTGGACGGTTCCATACATCACGTAAATTCTCAGAAAAGAACTCCCAGAGGACGAAGACGAGGCTCGCCAGATAGCCCGTCGATCCAAAGCGTTCACCATGATGAAAGGGAAGCTTTACAGAGAAAGTGTCACAGGAGTAGCCCAATGCTGCATCACTCCAGAAGAAGGTCAGATGATCCTAAATGATATCCACTCGGGGACCTGTGGTCACCATGCATCCTCTCGGACCATCATGGCCAAAGCATACCGAGCGGGATTTTATTGGCCTCGAGCAAATGAGATGGCAAAAGATATAGTCGATAAGTGCGCAGGTTGCCAGTTTTACTCCAACATGTCTCACAAGCCCGCATCTGCCCTGAAGACTATTCCACTCGTCTGTCCGTTTGCAGTCTGGGGATTGGATATGGTCAGGCCCTACAAAACCGGCGCGAGTGGCTTCACCCATTTGCTCGTAGCAGTCAACAAGTTTACCAAGTGGATCGAAGCCAAGCCCATCAAGAAGCTTGGAGCAGGCACTGCCGTCAGTTTCATCAGAGAGTTGATATCAGATATGGAGTTCCTCATAGCATCATCACAGCTAACGGCTCCAACTTTGATTATGATGAGTTCAAGGCGTTCTGTGCATCTCAAGGCACTCAGGTCAACTACACGTCTATCGCGCACCCACAGTCGAATGGACAGGCTGAAAGGGTGAATGGTTTGATCCTTCAGGGGTTAAAGCCTCGACTGATGCATGATCTGAAGCATGTTGCTGGAGCTTGGGTGAACGAACTACCATCAGTCCTATGGGGGCTGAGAACAACACCCAACAGGTTGACTGATCAAACCCCTTTCTTCTTGGTGTACGGCGTTGAGGCGGTGCTTCCGAGCGACTTGCTACACAATGCTCCCAGAGTTGAACTGTTCTCAGAAGCCGAAGCAGAGCAGGCACACGAAGATGCAGTCGATCTCTTGGAGGAAGAATGCGAGATGGCTTTGGTTCCGTCGACCATTTATCAGCAGGATCTGTGCCGATTCCACGCCCGCAATGTCAGAGGTCGAGCGTTTCAAGAGGGAGACCTTGTGCTCCGAGTGGTTCAGAAATGACCTCACAAGCTCGCTCTGGCCTGGGAAGGTCGCTTCATCATCACCAAGGTGCTTCACAATGGTGCGCCTCACATCTACAACGTAGCCAAGAAAATGGACGGGCCACGTGCATGGAACGCGGAGCTGCTTCGTCCTTTCTATACCTAGAATAACTCGACCCGACGAGTTGTAATAAAAGCACTTCAGTTTGTTTTCCAAAGACAAGATCTTTACAGTATCTTAATGATTGATTTCTCATAATCACTTGTGTCCAAATCCCCCAGTGGGTGGCTTAGCCGCGAACCCGATTCGCCTAAGTTAAAAAACACTCTGAGTGGATAGCAATCCTCCCACTTGGGAGCTTAGCTGCGACCCCGTAATCGCCTAAGTTAAAACACATTCCGAGTAGAGAGCAATCCTCCCACTCGGGGGCTTAGCTGTGACCCCGTAATGGCCTAAGTTAAAAACATTCTGAGTGGAGAGCAATCCTCCCACTCGGGGGCTTAGTTGCGACCCCGTAATCGCCTAAGTTAAGAACATTCCGAGTGGAGAGCAATCCTCCCAATCGGTGGCTTAGCTGCGACCCCTTAATCGCGTAAGTTAAAAACATTCCGAGTGGAGAGCAATCCTCCCACTCGGGGCTTAGCTGCAACCCATAATCGCCTAAGTTAAAAACATTGCAAGTGGAGAGCAATCCTCCCACTCGGGAGCTTAGCTGCGACCCTGTAATCGCCTAAGTTAAAAAACATTCCGAGTGGAGAGCAATCCTCCCACTCGGGGGCTTAGCTGCGACCCCGTAATCGCCTAAGTTAAAAAACATCCCGAGTGGAGAGCAATCCTCCCACTCGGGGGCTTAGCTGCGACCCCGTAATCGCCTAAGTTAAAAAACATTCTGAGTGGAGAGCAATCCTCCCACTCGAGGGCTTAGCTGCGACCCCGTAATCGCCTAAGTTAAAAACATTCCGAGTGGAGAGCAATCCTCCCACTCGGGGGCTTAGCTGTGACCCCGTAATGAGCAATCCTCCCACTCAGGGGCTTAGCTGCGACCCCGTAATCGCCTAAGTTAAAAACATTCTGAGTGGAGAGCAATCCTCCCACTCGGGGGCTTAGCTGCGGCCCCGTAATCGTCTAAGTTAAAAAACATTCCGAGTGGAGAGCAATCCTCCCACTGGGGGCTTAGCTGCGACCCCGTAATCGCCTAAGTTAGAAACATTCCGAGTGGAGAGCAATCCTCCCACTCGGGGGCTTAGCTTTAACCCCGTAATCTCCTAAGTCACAAATATGCTCTGAGCTCCACCACAAATACAACGTGCTCTCCATCCCTATCCGCAAGGATGACGAGGCATCGACTAAGCACCACCTCTGAGCTACGCCACAGGTAAAATGTTCTGTCCCTGTGCGCAAGGACGAGGAGGCGTCGACTGAGCACCACCTCTGAGCTATGCCACAAGTACAATGTTCCGTCCCTATCCGCAAGGACGACGAGGCGTCGACTGAGCACCACCTCTGAGCTACGCCACAAGTACAATGTTCCGTCCCTATTCGCAAGGACGACGAGGTGTCGACTGAACACCGTGTCTGAGCTCCGTCACAAGTACAATGTACTTTCATTCGGGAAAGGGTGAGGAGACCAAGTCCACTCGGAACCGAAAGACAGTCAAAAACAGTTTAAAAACAGAGCAAAAGCCATGATATTCAAAGAAATCCAAGTTCAGATAAACCCTACAAAAGTTCAGAACCGCAGCGGGAAGGAGTACTCAGGCATCAAGCCTGAAAGAGTTTAACGGTTACATGATCACTTGGCATTCCGAGGCAAATAAAGGTGGGGCATAATGTTTTTGGTCACTCGTCAGGAGAAGGGCTGGCTGGATCACAGAAACTGTCAAGATCAATGCTGTCTGCAATGCGAGTGGCAGCTTCAAGGAAAGTGTCCAGGAAAGACTGGAAAGTGTGCTTCTTGGTGTTCACAACCTTGAGGGCTGCTAGCTTGTCTTCTCTGGCGTCTTTGCAGTGCACTTAGACCAATGATAGGGCAACGTCAGCGCCACAGCGAGCGGATAATTTCTTCCATTCTTGTACTCGGCCAGGGATCTGATTCAGTCGAGTCATCAATGACTCGAGATCTTGTGAAAGTTCCGCCTGAGGCTAGAGTTCAGCATCAACCCGAGTCATCGCCGCCTTCAGTCGGGCAAGATAAGCAACAGCGTTATCCATGCGTGATTCCAACCGTAGCAAGTTCATCACAACATCATCTTTAACAGGACAATTGATGGGGTCGAGACCCGTCTCGACCCGCCCAGTCTCAGCCTCAAAGTCCTGACAAATTTTTGCTCAGTCGGAAAAAAATGGTGAGTCGACAGTATGACAAGACGTACCAATCGACATCAACTAATCAGTCGAACGATAATACCTTCAAGCTTCAGGACCAGTTTTGCAGCAAGTTGTTCCAGATAGGACTCCAGCGTGCCCTTCTTGGCTTTGAGGCTTCCGACTTCGTTGGTTAAGTTCTCCTTGTCCTTCTTCAGTTGCTCGACCTCCTTCGAGTTCTCCGCTTCTAACTTGCTGACTGAAACCAGCTTCTTGTCCGCAAGCACTATCTTCTTTTGAGAAGTAGCAAGATTCTGATCCTTCTTCTCCAGAGCCTCCTTCATTTTCTCTAAAGAAATAACATTCTTGAGACGAGCATGAAGTTGACGGTTTTCACTACGCACATCTGTTCGAGTGAAGTCACTTGGTTCAAAGAGACTAAAAGGAGAAACATGGTGGAGTGCGGGTCACAAGGTGGACAGTTGACGATTGGTTACCTCCCATGATAGCCGCTTCATCCTGAGCAGTCTTGAGGTTCTTCTTGGCCAGCTCCAGATCAAGACTGAGGCTGATTTGTTTCTTTTTCAGTTTGGAAAGTTGAGCCCCAAGATCACACGACCTCTGCAGTCAGCAAATAAGATACGTCAGTCGACAGAAACAAAAGACAATCACAGTGAAAGTTACTCTAAGACTACTGCCGAATCAAACATTCAACAGTAGTCTCGGGGACTACACCCAGTGGGTGCACTTAGCGTGCCCCACTGGTTTGGATCAACACTCAGCATGGTTTGTCCAGTGTGAGTTCAAAAAAGAAAGAAAAGAGTAGATTCTCAGACCCCAGCCGACTGCCAGCAGTCGACTGTGGTCTCGGGGACTACACCCAGTGGGTGCACTCTGCGTGCCGCCACTGGTTCGGACGAACACTCGACTCAACATAAGTCGAGTGAAGTGGAAGACCTATTAAACTCTAAAGCAGGCACACCCCAGTGGGTGATTGGATGTGAAACACAAACCCATGATAGTAGATGCACATATGGGCAGCGAAGCAACAACGGCAGTTTTCATTATTCAAAAGTTCAGTCGAGAATCTACTAACCTTAACGTTGGTCTGCAAAGCGGTGCTGGCATTATAGGCCACCTGACTGGCCTCGTGCACCACCTTCACTTGCTCCATCACAAGATTCACCTGGCGAAGAGCCTCCTTGGCGGCACTTGGTGAGTCGTCTGGAGTTTGGTATGCAGCAAAGAGCGATGGTGTCAAGGCAGTCGAAGCAGCCACTGGGTCGGACACATGGAGTTGTACTGGAGCAGCAGGGGTCTGAGTAGTCGACCCTGATGGGCGATCAGTCGACAGCTCCGAACCGGATCTCCGGATCGCTCGACCACCATCTCAAGCACCAGCGTCGATTGAGGGACCTGAACCTCAGGCGCTTTCTTGCTCGAGCCCTTGCCCCTCCTCATCCTCTCCCTCAGAGGTACTTCTTCTTCATCATCATCTGGAAGCACGACAACGTCTCATGGAGCTGCAACAAAAAGAAAACATCAGAAATTCAACTGGCCGACAACTCAGTCGACAAAATAAATTCTAGTCGAGCGAACTTACCAGCTCTGGAGGTGGCCGTGTCATCGGCTTCCTCATCTCCTGCGGCCTTGTCAACGTCCATATCAGTCGCGACAGAGGTTGGGCTGGAAAAGTGCATGATCCATTCAGTCAGAACAGAAGAGTCAGTCAGTAGAGGAAAACACAGAAAGGAACACTCACCCAGAGGCAACAGGAACATCCATCTTAATCCTGGGCAGAGTCTTCCGAGCTTTTGGAGGAGCGACCTTGGGCTGCTTGGCGGTTTTTTCCGTCGGCTCCGGGGTCGAAGTCCGAGTGCGTTTCTGCGTTTGGGTGCTTGGGGCCATGGTCTTGCTGCGCCCACCCGCTGGATCATGGAGTAGTTTGGATCGATGCTCCGAACGAGGTGGTGAGTTGACTGTCTCTTCATCGTCTGACTCGTCGCTCGCCTCTTCGTCCTCGTCGTCTGGAGATTGCCAATCGCCACGCTGTCCTCTCCCTCCTGGTCCTGCTCCAGAACTTGTTCGTCATTGGGAATCGAGTACATCTCGGTATAAACCTACAAGACAAGAAGTTGAGTGAAAGTCAGTCGGATTCAAAGACAGTCAGAAGATGTATGCAAATATAGTCGGTGGCGGAAACCGAACCTTGTCTGGTTGGTTCTGTCGCTGAAGGGGTCGACCCTCCTGGCGCCTCTGGGGTTGTCTTTGTTTCCTGTGATACTCCTCAACCACTGGTCCACGGTCTTGGCCAGTACTTCCTCTGGATGAACCCGTGCAGTGTCGTTGGCTCCAGAATACATCCACATGGAGTGGTCACAAGCTTGGAGCGGCTGGATCCACCGACTGAGAAATACCTCCAGCAAATCCGTGCTGGTGACGCCTTGATTGATCAACTGGACCACCCTCTCAACCAACATATTTGTTTCCACCCTCTCCGCAGTTGTCACTTTCAGCGAGGAAGGGGTCTGAACTCGATCAAAGGAAAAAGGAGGAAGTCCAGTTTACTGGCCTGGAGTGGCAATGTCCTGGCAGTAGAACCAGGTCAACTGCCAGCCTCTGACCGACTCAGGAAGGGTCATGGAAGGTAAAGAGCTCTGCTTCCTCTTCTGGATACCCAAACCCCCACACATCTGGATAACATGTGTTTTCTTGTCACTCGTGTTTGCTTTCTTCACCGACTGGGAGCGGATAGTGAAAATGTGCTTGAAAAGTCCCCAGTGCGGTCGACAACCCAGAAAGTTCTCGCACATGGAAACGAACACAGCTAGGTATGTGATGGTGTTGGGAGAGAAGTGATGGAGTTGGGCTCCGAAGAAGTTCAGAAAATCCCGGAAAAAAGGACGCGGAGGGAGCGAGAATCCACGGTCGACATGGGTGGCGAGCAAAATGCACTCACCCGGTCGCGGCTGCGGCTCTGTCTCCCCCTCCGGCAGCCGCGCAGCACCCTCGGCGATCAGACTAGACTCAGCCAGCTCGTCCAAGTCATCCTGCTAGAGTGAGGATCGAATCCAATCGCCCTGGATCCAACCCGGCGGCAGCACCGACCGCGACGACGACCCACGATTCTGCTTCTTGCCTTTCGCCGCCCCCGTCGCCTTCTTCGCGTGTTCCAGCGCCGCCGTCTTGTCCTTCACCATGGTGGCGGAGCGGCGGCGGCGAGAGCGGAGGAGCCGGATGCGGTGGAGAAGAGAGGAGAAAGGGGAGAATGGACACGCACAATACAGGCGCCTCGGCTCCGTCGCCTTTTAAAGGCCCACTTCCGAGTGGCTGACGCGTGGGCCCAGGCGATCCTGTCAAATCCCGCAACAGTTGCGCGCTGGGTACGTGGCGAAAAAGGTGGCGTAGGGATCGAGGCGCTCCTGTCTATCCATCCCGCTTACCATGGCATGCTCCGTCCCGCGCGCTTCCCCAAAATTTCGAATCCCGTGAGATCCGGGATACACCGTAACCAATTGCGCCAAAGATTCCGCACCCAAAAACAACACTCGACGGATGACGCTATAAATTCACTCGGCAACTTTTGAATCGATCAAGGCGAATGAAGCGAGGCCGAAGTTCTAACATGAGCCTTCCGTCCAACGTAAGTACTTGTGAAGCACAAGGATCGAAGCAAGATCAACTTCAACCGTCTTTCCACTCAGACCTCAATCCATTCGGGGGCTAATGATGATGATACAGACCTGGGGTGGAGTCATAGGCCTGACCTATACGCCCTATCCAAGGTCACTGCCCTAGAAGCAAAGAAGCTCAAGAGACAACATGGAGTACCCAATAAAGGTGTCGAGTGCAATCCACTCGACCAATGAACCACTCGGGTACCCCTCCTTCCCGAAGCCACACGACCAGTCAACCACTCGACCATACAAGAAACCACTCGACCTACTGAAGACCAGACGTCACTCAGAACAGCAACGTGCGAGCATTCGCTCCATAGTCTTTAAGGTTATTTAAGGCACTTAAGGCTGACATTACCAGTAACGCCTCAATCTTTATGTACATTGAACCCTCTGTAACGGGGGATGGCTGGGGTCCTGGCGAACTCTATATTAGCCACCCCCCTCCTCTGGCACAAGGGTTCGCACCCCCTGTAACACACACACACACACACACACTCATATAATCCAGTCGACCGCCTCCGGGCACCGAGACGTAAGGCTTTTACCTCCTATGAGAGGGGTCTGAACTCGTAAACACTTGCGTACAATCTTGCCGTAGCTAGGACCTTGCCTCATCATTCGTACCCCCTATACTTACTGTCAGACTTAGTACCATGACAAGCGCTGATGCGCACCCGACGACCGCTGCTCGCACATCCTACAAGAAGACGAACTCGACAGCAATTTCGATGCTTCATCCAAATACTCCCATCGGGAGCATACTCGCGGCAACTTCGACTGCTCATCAGCAAATGATGCATTGATCATGTTACTTGTACAAGACCATTCACCCGGCGAAGGCTCGGGTGCTCACTCGACGACGCCTTGAGTCCATACTTACAAAGTACATCTTACTGATATCATGCAGCTCATAAAAGTGACACACACTACAGCAGTTAACACAGATTGGAGTCCACGCGCGACTCTTCGAGTCCCCCAGGCACTCGGGGGCTACTGACGAGGGGTTACCCCACGACTCCTTACCATGAGGGTACCTGGTGCGTGTCGTGGCTGGCGGCCCACCGAAGACCCACTCGGGCAAACCAACATGATGGAATAAGACGAGAAGCCCAAGACTTGAGGCGCAAGACAAGGACTCCTACTTGTAGTTGATTAGGACTCATGTAAACCCCTACCTAGCTATCTATATAAAGCGACGCAGGGGCACCCCTCTAGACAAATCTCTCTCCGCCATAGCCCTCGCGGCACCCCTGTACATCATCATCAATACAAGATCAGACAAGCAGCATGTAGGGTTTTCCCTCGGGGGCCTGAAGCTGGGTAAATCGTGCCCCATGTGTCGCTTGTCCACCGTCCAAATCCTACCAACGCACGACCTCCTTCCCCTCTCAATCAATCTAGGGTATCTAACCTTGGGATTTGTTGAGATATATCCTCGTCAGTAGCAGAAATAAATTGCACATACACCATCGGTTTCAAATGTTTTTCTGCTTTCACCCCCCGCAGACCCCAACGAGTAGGTGTCCCATCATCCCATCCTTTGGAGATCAGGGCCTCCACGATCCTTCTTTTCCATGCATAGCAGAACAAAAGTTCTCTTGGATGCTTCTTCTAACTTCCAAAAAACCTACAGTGACCATGTCTTTCACTACAACATTCACTGATTCGCATCTTGATAGATCAAGACCAGAAGGATCGTCACGTACGATGTCACCATAAAGCACTAACAAATTTTCCATCGTACATACTGAACAACAATATTTACAAGGAAAAAATTATTACCATTTTTTAATTAATTGTAATAATGCTTTAATATTGCCTTTCTTTTTTAAAACATCATAAATGTTTGATTAAATATTTTTAACCACAATAATTCATTTAATAAAGTACAATACTAACATATTATTAAATAACATCATCACCATCCACACAAAATATACACATCATCTTCACAAATATTATGGAGCACGATTTATACCTTCACATGAAAATATTGTTCTTCCTGAAAAAACAAATCACGTGTCACAATATTTTTAGGAAATACTCGTAAGCATTAACATATCAAAACAATCCACCTATTATAACATGAATATTTATATTAGCCACGTAAATTATATATGCTGGAAATTTAAGAATCATACAACTTCCATTTACATACAAATATTAAGCATGTTTTGCTTGTAAAAGATAAGGTAACGTCTTAGACAGATACAAATGTACGTACACATATTTACCACTTTTCGCATATATATTTTATGTGAAAATAATGGCCAAAAATAATACTTAATTTTAACCACAATGATTTCTCACAGTTGCATGACAACACAAATAACAACGTGCATGAAAAATATCATGTTTTGCTACAAAATATTCCTAAACTTTAAGCACATAAATTTTACATAGCTAATTATGGGCTATGAAACCTATTAATTTAAACCGTGCATGAAAAATATCATTATGTTTCTAAATTTACTACATGCAGGAAATGCTATTCCAATAGCTTCATATAAAGTGATCAACTACTCCTTAAAATTATAAATAATACGGGTTTAAGAGCTAATCAAACATAATAAATTACCATGCATGTCAACGAAACAAACAAAAATGGACAAAACTTACCTTCATCTATCTTTTGTCCCACTGCAACATGCTCAAAATCAAACTCTAAACATATCAAACTCGCAACCAATGATCTCTATTTAATGCTTAAATTTCACAAAAATTTCAAACATTGCCTGAAACAACATAAGATTGATAATTTGAGGACTATTAAACTGTACAAAACCAATATGGATGTCAACGAAACGAACTAAAATAGATAGATCTTACGGTGATCTATTTTTCCTTCAAATACAACTTGTTCTAAAACAAACTGATAAAAATATGCCTCAAACTTCCTATCAGAGTGTTTTTCTTCACAAAGTAGAGAGGAGAGACAGTGAAGAGGAGAGACAGTGAGGAGCTCGTCCATTTAGACCGCTCCTAGTGGGAGTAACATAGATGCCACATAAGCAAAATATATGATGTGGCAAGCAATTAAAGAGGAGAGAAATGAATAGAGTAACATAATATGTTACCATCACATAGCGGTTCTCAATGCAAAATGAGTCTACAAGGTAATACATGATTCTCTCTATGTTACTACTCACATGACACTACACACTATAAGAGCAGTAACATACACTACTAGGGAAAACCCTAGCAGTAGCGCGTGTTTTGTGCCCACTAGTAGCGCGGCCCCCCGCGCTACTAATAAGCGCTACAGCTATTGCTTAGCATAGAACGCGTGCAAGATGCGCCATCGCTAGGACAAATAGCTGCAGCGTTTGTTCGAACCACGCTCTCGCTAAGGTATCTACTTGCAGCGTGTTTTCTTTCCATCGTTACTAGTATTTTTATTTTTTTATTTTTAGTGTATTTATGCGCCATCATACAAATATTGGTACAATACTAGCTGTTATGAGGTTTACATCATTATGTCCATAATAGTGTATTAAATGAAGGTGGATTAGGTTCAAGTGGAGGCAATATGTGGTGCATGTCAAAAGTATACTACTAATCCAAACTTGATCTAGTTTGGACTAGTAGTACTTTCGATGTGCACCACATGTTGCCTCCACTTGAATCTAATCCGCCAAACTAAACTATTTAATCATCATCATAGTCATTACCACCAACAGTATTTATTTAATCAGCACTAACACTAGCTAATAATAATCATCATAGTCATTACCACCAACACTAGCTATTTTATCATCATAGTAATAGTGTAGCACATCATCATCCTCAAACTCATTTCTAGCTAGCTAATCACTCCTGCTGCTCTCTCTTAGGTAAAATAACATAAAACATGTATAGCTATCCTCCTCGATCAAACTGGAGCATGCAGATGAACCTGTCTTCTAATCATGGGTAGCGCATCTGTTTGCTGCCCCCTAGTACTTCTCTGCGCTCCCCCATCACATATTTGGTCCAGTCTTGCACTATTAAGCATCCGTCGCTAATCTTGAATGCACTAAAGTAATCAGTAGGATATCTTGGCGTGGTGATAATACTCATGGTACCTTTAGTCTCGATCCCATAAGGCACAACATTCATCGGGAGTCCCTGTTGAAGAACATCGTACGGTAACATACTTAGCAATGAAGTTTAGATTCAAAAATAATGTATGGAAAAGATGCACCGATGACAAATAGTAAAAATCTTACCATCCTTCCTAAATAGATGTGACCGTAGTTCATTACGAACACTATTGGTCGCACATTTTCAGTACTAACATTTCTAAATGCAGGAAGAAAATTTGTCTTGACAGTATCAAGATCCTCAAGCCATGAAACATAATGACTGAGCTCCTCGCAGTTGAGTTCAGCCCCGTGACGATATATGCTCCTGCCTACCAAGCGCTGGACATGTTTGCTTGCCTTTGAAATAAGTGACAATACAAATTAGTTGTCAACTATTTTTGAATAAACAATATCAAAGACATAAATATGGTTGAGAAACTTACATAATGGTATAATCGAGGCATTTGCACATCGACCAGATGTCGGTATTACCTTCAATATCATCTTCCGGACGAATATCAAAGGTGATAACCATATCAGGCTCAAATGCATAAGTCTTGCATAGTGCTCGCCATGTTTTGCATCCAAAATAGGTGTAGTCATCTGAATTGTATAACTTTGCATGGAAAATATAACCATGCTCGGTCTTCAAGTAAACTTTCTTTTCCTCCATACTATGACTGAAACCTATCTTATCCAATACAAAAACTCTTGCATGGCAGGGAATACGCTAGTAGAATAGTAAAAAAAATAAGTTGAAGCAAATGAAGTAGATGTCATGCTTAATTATGAAAAAAGACTTGTCGTTGTGACTTATTGTATCCACTTCGAAGTTCTCGTCCATCTTGATGCTGAAGCGCCTATCATCATTTAGGAAGATTCCGTCGCACAGGCCGCGCTCGTCTTCGCAGTATTTGCAAATACCGAAATCCTTCTCGTCGTCAGACATTTCCTATGTTCATAGTTAAAACATTAATTGAAAATCGATCGAACACAAAACCAAGATACTCAACACACAAATCCGGGGCACTCGATATTTCCTACATATTCTGGCACAAGTCATGCCAAAATTCACGGAAAAATCCGGCATGACCTTTGCTAAAATAGGACATATCGAGCGCCTGAAATTTGCTGGAACGAAATGAATCAACACTCCGCAAAACATAGGCCACTCAAGGTGTAACCTGCAAACATGACCGCCACTTGGATATTGAGCAACACAAGATATACATTTCAAAATATCTTATAGGACTCAAATTAGTATGCATTCAATAAGCAAAAGTAAATCATCTCATGCGTCAAGACATCGTCAATATTATCACTAATACATCACGAATAGTGTCATACATATAACATCACTAATACAGCTAAAACTCTAGCACACGACGGTATCGGCACGGCGGTGGACACCCACAGAGAAGGCACCATCACGGGATCATAGCTCGGTGAGATCCCGGAGAACCTGCGCCAGTATTGGAGAACGGCCGTGCTCCAATGCAAACAAGTAGCGACGGACATGCGCGTCCTCCTCACTGACACGGTGACGCACCACCTCCGCGGAGTCCTCGAGCCTCTGGATCCTCACTGGCCCACGCGACCGCCACCAAAGAAGGTTCGGGTCAACGACAGGCTGGCTCCTCAACAACCTGCGCCCCCCGGTAGGTAGCGCCTCCCAGTACCACCCCGGTGGAGCCCAGTCCCGGACATGGCCGGTCTGGTTAAGCAGGTGTCGTCCTCCTCCGACTCGACGACGAGGATGCGGGATAGGCATCGTCCACGTCGAGGCGGGAAAAATTGCTTTAACTAAAAAATCACCTAATTAGTACCTAGTTTTTACTAACTAGTTCTTACTAACTAAATAGAAGAAGGTTAAATTTTACTTGTTTTATTATGCATTACACTAGTGTTTATTCATCATCTAAGAAAACATCACCTAAGAAAAAATCCCAGCCGCATCTGTATCCAATTCATTTCCACCCATAGATGAACCCTAACTATTTGATGCAACTAAAATTTGAAGAACCCTATCTAGGCAGAGGTAGGGAGGGGAGGAGCAGGCGTGCTCACCTCGACGGGTGCTGCTTGGCGAGAGGGGGCGGCGTCGAGGTCGGGCTTGGGGCGGCGTCCGGGCGGCATCCGGGCGGCGTTGAGGTCGGGCGGGCGGCGTTGAATCCGGGTCGAGGCGGCGAGGGTGTGCGGAGAGCACACGGCGACCGACGGCGACGGCGGCAAGTAGAGCGGAGGAGTTCGATTTGGGGAAGTGGCCGTGGGGAAAGACGAACGCGTGGTTAAGTCGAAAGTAGCGATGGCGCGTTCTGAAGCGCCATCGCTACATTAGCTACAACGCGATTCTGGGATACGCGCTACTGCCACTACTTTCTCCTTTTCCCCTTTTCATTTATTTTTCTTCACATTTTATTTTTTTTCCTTTCACCTTCTTCTATTTCTTTCATTTTCAGTTACCTTTCTATTTGCTTTTCATTTAATTTTATATCCTTTAGTAGTAGCGAGTTTGGAGCAAAACGCGCTGCTACAAAGAAAGTAGCAGTAGCGCGGTTCCATATAGATCGCTACTACTATGTGTACCATATCAGCTAAGCCGTGAGAATTTTAGTAGTAACGTGTATGCAGCGAGACGCGCTACTGCTACGATGTTATCTGTAGTGCGGTTTCCGCAGGCGCGCTGCTGCTATTTAGCACCAGCGTGCTTCTTTGACACACGCTACTGCTAAAGTTCTATGTATAAGGTTTTCCCTAGTAGTGATAGGCTAGTAACATATGCATGTTACTAGTCTAAGTTACTCCCCACTATGACCAGTCTTAAAGGAGCCAGCGCGGCTGCGCGCATTGCCAGATTCCACAACACCTAGTAATTAGTGCATATGCCTTCTCGAAATTAGCGCTGTGAGTGTCTCCGAAGGTTCGATAGACCACCGAAAGCAGGTGCCGCCGATTACGTTGGCGGCAGGCTCCACATGTGGCACACTACTTCTAGAGCATTTGAAATGAGCTAAACTAGCAGTGAGAGATGAAATAATGAAGTTTCTAACCTTTTTAGAACACTTGGACAGTTGGTGCACCGTCAAACCTAGACAAATCTTAGGGAAAATGGAGCTTGGAGGAAGAACAGAGGAGAAAGCTTAAGTGTGGCTCCCGCATTTCATCAAACACCTCATGTGCATATATAGGCAAAAACAGAGTATCCCACACCTCCACCCTTACGCGGCCAAAAAACAGAGGAGATGGGGGGCGTGGATATATATAGGCAAAACTTTAGTCCCGGTTTGTGTCTAAAACCTGAACTAATGGCCTACCCTATAGTCCCGGTTCCAGGCACCAACCAGGACTAAAGGACAGCAACCCCTTTAGTCCCGGTTGATGGCTGGAACCGGGACTAAAGGTCCCAGACAAACCGGGATTGATGCCTGCCGAGGCCCGGCCAGCGCCCTAGCCTCTCGAACTCGGACTGATGCTCCCATTAGTCCCGGTTCGTAACACAACCGGGACTAATGCTCTGATTTGGCTAGGACCAAATCCCTGTTTTCTACTAGTGACATCGGCACATGCCGCCATTGATAGGGGCAGCAAGGAGACACGTCACGTCGTGTCGCCGTTGTCTCCGGTGGCTGGGCCCACGGGCTTCATTTTTTGTTACAGAGTAACGTGCCGCCACATGCACGGGCGATATGTTCCACGTGTCACCTGGCGGACTTGCCGCCTGTGTATTTTTAGCAAAGATTTTCATAGGTGGCCCTTTTTGACAATGAAATTGGTAGGATGGTCTCTTTTGACAAAAAAATCCAGGTATAATATCATGGGCTTATTTTAATCCATGGATTCATTATAATTTCTCACATAATTATCGAATCACTACTCATTCGATTAGCTGAAATTTTATTATTAATCCAAATGGCTGATATAGGGTTATCGCCCTAAGCATAAATGGACGATGGAATCTTGACATGGTCCTTAGAATAAATACAATACAAATTATTTTTTGACACCATGTTTTGGCATGACAAAAAGGGTATATATATGGCCTCGAAAGAGGAAGTGATATGCAAAAAAGTTTCGTATTATCAACATGAACATCTTTTAAGTTTGGGTCATCATCATCCGATCTCATCTCGAGGGCCAAAGATGTGTTTGAGGTACTTAAATTTTGTAATCAGAGTATTGTTCCGCCTGTTACGCCTCCAAGATGGACTCATATGGAAAAGTTCTCTACATGGATTATCTTCGTATTGAGGATCGATTTTGATATTTGGAAAATCTAAATACGAGATCGTACGCAAAAGTTACAACCAAATTTGTATGCATCTGCAGAAGATGGCCGAATCATCCGGGTTGCAAACCAGACCATGAAAGTTGTTCGTCTCGTCGAGGCGCATAAATATGCTTTTGGATCATCTCCATCAGAGATCTTATAAGGATTCTACATCTTCAAAACTATGTTGCTATCAGAAAAACTGGGCATGGCTGGATCATCCGGGTTGCTAGCCGGTCGTTCGGCCTGGGGATCGTGAGGAGTCCGATTTTGGTTAAAATTTGATAATTAGGACGGAGATCTAAGCCCTTTTCTTATATGGAAGTCCAATTGACTCATGAATAGTTGAGAGGTGACGACCAATTAAACAATACCAATCGAACAAACACATCTACATCTATTTCATGTTCATCGTTCTTCGTTCTTCCTCATTCTTCGTTCGTTCTTCTTGTTGCAGGGCGACGAACCTTGAGAACCTAGGGGAGATCAGGTCAACCTGAGGCAGCACATAACCGTTGCACATCCAGACGGGGTCCCTCCCGGGCGTGCGGGCTTTCGGGTCTACAAAAGCGCCCGCCGAGCTGCTTGCGTACTGCACTTCCAGACGGGTCTCCTTCGATGTGAGCTGCGATGCATCATCTCCGACGTCGAGGGGACACGGTGACGTGTTCGTGTGTCAACAACTCTCCCTGATGTAATGGAGGCCTTGTCCTCGGGTGACGATTTCAATATATTCATGTGGGGAATCTCTCACCTGGTGACCGTTCAAAAGAACGATCTAAATTAAATCTAGGAAATTGCGAGCACCGGTGTCAAGTTTGTGACTTGATTTTCTGGTGGGTGAGGATACCACTGTTCTCCTAACCAATTCAACCATAGGTTGGTTCACAAAAATTGAGTTTGTTGGAAGAGACGAGAAGATAAGGTTGGGGGTGGGTGGGCCCCACCAGAAAATGGGGGCGCACACAACAAGCGGTTTACGCTTCATCTGATTGAAAACAAACATTTTCTGTAAAATAAATGTGTGCTAATTAGATGGTATAATTAAGGTCATGTTTGGTTCAGAGGGATTTGAGAAGGTTTGGCAGGGATTGGGGAGGATAAATTCCTCTATAAGTCAAAATCTCCTCAAATCCACTCTAGTCCCCTAGTGGAATTGAACCACGTGGGTTAATCGAACAAAGCCTAAAGAAATGCCATTCCATATATGGTGGTTATGTGGGCTAATAAAAATTAAATATGATCTAATTAAATAGTATAATTAAAGGAATGCAATGAATTCATGTAGATGATGTTCTAATTAAACTCCTTCAGGGCTCATTTGGTAGGCCGGGGAATATTTCCCAGGGAAGCAAATCCCATCGGGGATAGGTGGAGAGATGGGGAAAATTCTTCTGGTGTGCTGAGATTGGGATTTTCTACCTAGGTAAATTAAGGGGATCCCGGGTGGATCTCGACTTACCAAACGAGCCCTCAGTGTAGGAACAAACGTTCGCTGTAGGAATAGTTCGTGTGAGTCGTGAGTCGTGACATCATCTGACTATTGGAAGGATGAGAAGGTATCGATAAGATAGCAATCCTAATCTTGCCTAACCCAAACAAATAGGTTTTGCTTGATGCCGCTGTTAATTCAAGCAAATCTGCTTGACGTTGTTGTTACTTTAAATTTATTGATAGTACTATTTATTTTTGTTTATTTTTTAAAAAAGCACATACCATCAAGTCTAAAACTATTATAATTGTTTTTTCAATTTTACTTTGAAATCTAAGTACGAACTATTAATCGAAACTATAAGTTGACCATAAAATTGCGAGCACCGGTGTTCAAGTTCAGAACTTGAACTTTTGTGGGTTGAGGATATCACTATCCTCCTAACCAATTCAACCATAGGTTGGTTCACAAATATCGAGTTTGTTAAAGAGACGAGAAGATATAGGATTGGGTGTGGGTGGGCTCTATCGGGACTCGTGGCGCACAAAGTGAGCGGTTTACACTTCATTCGATTGAAAACAAATGTTTTCCATAAAATAAAGATGGAGTAATTAGATGGCATAATTAAAGGAATTCCATTCCATATATGGTGGTTGTGTTGGCTAATGAAAATTAAGGATGAGCTAAGTAAATGACATAATTAAAGGAACACAATGCATGTGGATGATGTTCTAATTAAACACCTTGAGTGTGGGAACAAAAGGCCGCTAATGTGCAGTTGTAGGAATGTGTTCGCGAGGGTATTTACATCATGCGGCCATTGGAAGGGGAGAAGGTCTCGACAAGATAACAATCATAATTAATCTTACCTAACACAAACAAATAGAGGTGTCTTGATGCCACTGTTAATTCAGGTTAATCTGCTTGACGTTGTTGTTACTTTAGATTTATTGATAGTGTTATTTATTTTTCTTTTATTAAAAAAACTCTTGCATTCAAGTCTAAAATTGTTATAATTATGTTTTTCAATTTTACTTTGAAATCTTAGTATGAACTAATAAGCGGAACTATAAGTTGACTCAGAACAATATCTCATATTTCAAACTCGCACCCGAAAAGAACCTACCCACAGCTGATTCATTGTTCATCATATTAAAATAAAAGGTGTGCATCTGTGGAGGATCTTGAGCATTATTTATCTTTGTTGCAACACATGGACATGTTTGCTAGTATTGCTCATGTGCGAAACAAGATGTCATGCAAGACAGCTTAAAACTGAATTAATTGCCATCAATCTAGAATTCTAGATACATTATTAGAAACTACGAGACCAGCACCTGAACAAAGAGCTACAAGTAGATTCACAATATTTATCCAAGCCTCCTCTTCAAGCGTACCCAACTGGGGTGCAGCCAAATCCTTGCAGTGCTGTCTAGTTGGTGCTCCAGTACTAATTGCCAGGGGCCAAGACTCGGCACCGGTACTCTCCCAGAGCCCAAATTGGAAAGATATTCCTGTACTGGGAGTTACTGATGGTGCAGTTTTTGTTGAACACTCCTATTATCTCCTGTGTAATGCACACAAAAAGTTATTCAACATCTAGAACTTGATTATGAACTAAAGTGCATGGTAGATAATCATGAAATACAAGTTAATATTGATGTAACTCGAACTTGGTTTAAAAGGAGTGCTTCATCTAAGAACTTGGTTTTAAAGGAGCGCTTCATCCAAAACCAGTTGAAAGAATTTTTTTTTATCGAAAAAGGGTTTCCCCCGCTTTATAGATAAAGCCATCACCGCATAACAACTTCGAAACTGATACAAACACACACCACCACCACACACAACACACACACCCAAGACAAGATACACAGTGTCGGGTACCCCACGACGAAGCCAGGTCTCCAAGGTGGCGCCTCCAAGAAGGTAATGACCTCAGATGGCCGCCACCGCCCGACCCGTAGATCAAGTTTTCACCCGGAGCAAGATGGAGGGAGGGTGAACGCCGCGATGAAGCCTTCAAGAAGGTTACACCATCCGGGGATGCCGCCCCCGTCGGCCAGACCATGGCTGGCCAGGCGATGTACCCCGGTGCCCATGTTGATGACACCAATGTACCAACCTTGGCTTCACAAGACTAGGTGTGGATAGATCTCATCGGAGCTCCAGCGCCCACAAGGAGGCCACACGCATGAGATGCACTCATGCACATGCAAGGGCCCAACACAGTGAAATGGAGCTCACTAGGCTACATTTAGTGAGGTAGCTCTGGTGGATGATTCCACACAGTTAATTCTAGGATTTCACCTCGCAGGTCCCCCACGACCTCAGATCCGTGGCCTCTAAGAAGCAGTGGTGGGCAACGTGGATACGCTGCCGAGGCGTGCATAAGAGAAATACCTAGGGGCACTGGGCATGCAGTGACAAACTGACAACAGGGTGGGACGTGCAACCGAGAAAGAGATCCAGAAAAAAAGTAGATTACAATCCATCAATCAGTACTAAGAGTCTAAGACTGATTTTTTATTTCTCAGGAATATATAGTGTATGCCTGAATATTCATACATATATTTTGATTTCGTTTTAAGGGTAAACCTTAAAAAGAGAATTTTTTTAGGAACTTAAAAGGAGAATATTGTATGGAAGAATGAACTAATTTTATTCTTTGGAAAAACTGCAACTTACTTGCTGAGGAAATTCTCCATCCACTGATTGCAAGTTGATCAAAACCTTGGCTGCTCGATGTAGAGGCGATGGATCTCTTGCAGCCTGTACCAACAAGATTTTAGTACATTATGAACGAGCACATTGTATCAAAGTGCCAGAGCCCATAAAGCAAATCATAGAAACAAAGGAGACCTGTCCAGCATCAATTAGGGCCAGCATGGACCAACTAGTGTTCACTGCATGAGCACGTTTTCCTTCAAGATTGGTGTAAACCTGATTGAATATAAGCCAGAAGATGGTTAGTGCAGTGGTGCTCACAAATTAAGGTCGAGGACGAGCTATTTAAAAAGAAGGGGAGAGACGAGAGAGGTCATGCTGTGCATTCCATACAAAAGGCATCACCAGGGCCACAAGGACCCAGGACAAAGCAGTGACACACGGCTGGCTTTTTCCAGTGAGATTGGTTTGTCAGTGCCACGTCGATTTATAAAGGCAAGAAAAGAATTACCCTAATCTCTCTCTCTCTCTCTCTCTCTCTCTCTCTCTCTCTCTCTCTCTCTCTCTCCTCCCTCCCTCCCTCTCTCTCTCTCTCTCTGCGCGCGCGCGCTATGCACTCGATCTCTCTACCACTCTACCATAGATAGCTCAGGGGAGGCGAGGGGTATAGATCTTGCCCTCCGTGTTGAGCATGCTTACAACCTCCGTACCAACCCTCAACCCCTCATAAGTCTAGAACATCATGATTACAAAATCATCCTATGAGTTGCTGGGCGTGACACTACCCCTGGTTTAGCCACTAGCTGATCAACATTTCTGTCAGGTGAAAGCGGGGAAGAACGGACAGAGAACACTTAAGATAAATAATGTAACATTCTGGAATGTGCATGGACAGAATATAAAGAGTTCCTCCCTCAACTTAGTTTTCACTGTATCAGTACATAAATTAGGAACATCAAATCCCAATACAGATAATACTATGAAACCTTGACTGTAGCACACAATGCAGCAAAAAAGACCATAAATATAACCATGATACTGGTAGTGGGGAGGTGGCGGCTTTTTTTGAAGAAACTTGTAAAAATTACCTGGTCTTGAGATGATAGATAGCTTTCTCCCCAACCACCGGAAGGAAGCTCTTTTGACAGCAGAAATTCACAAGCCTTTCTGATTGCAGGACTATTCTTGAATGTCCTACCAACAGCAGTTAATCCCTTCACTCCAAACCAAGTGCCGTAGGTGAAACAAACAGCCCAAGAACCATACCTGTTGGAGAAAAATAGAGAACATCAATGTTAATTATATGCATTTAGTAGTGGTATTCTTTTTTCAGAACAGTACAGGAGGACCAACTCAATATGTGAATAAGGATAAATAATATAAAAGTCTTAAAACTGATACGACCAACTAATTAGACTGCAAAATCAGCAAAACCAACCAAGTCAAACGACAAGGTTGGAACGTTCCGTTGGCACTTTCCTTGAGCAGCTCCAAATCAGCTAAAGTAGACCTTTTTTTACCTGTAACTATCTGGATGCACCGTATTATAAAAAGCATGTTTAATGCCCAAATACTAACCATGAACCGTCACTTTTTTTAATAGACTCAATGAAATTAGCAGCTTTGCTGATACAGTTGTCCACCTCTTTCCTGAGGTGCCCAGGGTAGAACTTTCTGAATAATGTCAAAGCTTGGACTGCTGCTGATGTACATTCAACATACCTGCCAATTGAGTGTTGCATTATTCAGTTTGTTTCACACATGACAATTAGCGCGAAGGATTGATGATTGAAGAGATATTGTATCTTACGGGTAATCAGTCATAATGTCCCCAAAGGTCTCAGAGGGATTAATAATCTGGATGATTTCAATGAAGTGTCTCAGTATGGAAGTAACATATTCAACATTAGATAAATGAGTAGGAGCTTAAATGAATATTGTTTAGTTCTATTTTTGAACTTTGCAAGAATTTAACTGAAGTGACAAGGAAATTTGTATTCAATTCAACTTGAATAATTAAGAAGTTTACAAGCAACCTGATGGACTTGGCCTTCGGCATTCTACGGTACCAATTACTTCAAAAAGTACAAAAGAGAAGGGTAACTCCCCAGTTTTGATGCTAGCACATAAAAAATTGATTTACAGCACTGCCGCGCTTAGACATGACAAACAAGTAAACAATGGTCCTGAAAAGAGTTCACTGCTCACCTCCAGCCAGGTATAAGCCCTTGTGAGTTCATATGATGCAAAACCGCCATTATCATTCTGTGAAGGTTAACAATTTTTTTTATAATGAATATGCATCAGATATTTCAAACATCTATAAATAGAAGAAATGGTGAAATCAAACAGAAACTGCTGGCAACGAAAACTTGATTTCATCCATACCGAATATAAGTGTGTTGCTGCCATTTCAAGGAGACAACTACCATATTCGACATTCTGTGACCATTTCAATAATCAACAGAAGATGAACATACATAGCCGTCATTTTCCATGACATTTTGCTACGTTAGCAGCCCTTGTCTTAAAGGCATGAAGAAACTTAAAAACAGAGGTAACCTATTTGCATTTACCTAACTGCTGTTATGGAAAATATGAAAAGCTTTATTATCCCAGTACTATTATCTATAGGGCTCAGTGAATATTTCCATGATGTATGTAACTGAAGTTTTTAATCTCACATTTACCATTCTGCCGGGAAAAACTAATTCAGTAGCTACAAATCTACAATTGACAAAAAGTCCAAAGATGCATTACGTTGCTAGTAAGGAATGAAATCCGGGTCCTCTCTATAAAAAAGAAAGTCCAAAGATGCCTACCATATAAGACATCAAACAATTGAGAGCATCATAAAGCCTATTATCTTCCAGAGGATCTCCTACAACTTGTGGAGAAATCTTCGCTAACAATAATGAGGCCTGCAGGTAAAAGAAAAGGCAACAATGAAAATATATAAGCAAATAATCATTATGGTGTGCTTAGGCCTATATTCAAGCATACCAGCACATGAATGCCAAAGAACACACTTCAACCTGAGAGAGCTATGTTAGCATAAACCTTGTGTAAGCTTCCTAATAGCTTCCCCTTGTGATGTAAAAAGTTTCCTTAGGATGCAAGTCCCAAGTCTAAATCAAGTCTTTAGCTTAGCAAACAAGCCACTAGCGCTCCTGCCTTGTAATCCTTTCCTATAAATAGAGGAGTAGAACACCAGCAAGCTCCAGCTCAAGCAGCCCCAATATCCACCGTTTGTGCAGAGCGTCAAAAATAAGCCTGTGTGTTTTTCTAACATTTGGTATTCAGAGCATGTGCCAAAGCTCCTGGAGACATGCTTGCTCCACTAAGAGGTCCGTCTATGAGTCTCTAACGCGCAACCGCCGTCGCTCCATATCACCACATCCGCTCCGTGGTTTGCACCGAGATGTCGATGGCTGTGAGGTGAGAGTCAAGCGAGTGATCAAGTAGGTTGGTGGGTTGGCCAAGTACCCGGCGCTCACGCGGATGAACTATGGCGACATGAGCCTGCTCATGAAAGTCATGCTAAAGGCTCGTGGCCTATGGGACGTGGTGGAGCTCGGCAATGCGGACTTCCAAGAAGACTCGCATGGCACTGGAGGCCATCCTCCATGCTGTACCTGTGGACATGATGCCAAAGCTTGCTATCAAGGCGAGTGCCAAGGAGGCTTGGGAGTTGGGACGCGATAAAGGTGATGGGCGTCAGTGGCGATTAAGTCCAGAAGGCCGAGGCACAGCAGCTGAAGGAGTTCAAGTCGATCTTGTTCTGCGACGAGAAACCATCGATGACTTTGCACTGCGCCTCTCAGTCGCGCCTCTCACTCTCATCTCATCACCCTATCGCCTATCGGCACGCTCGGAGAAACGATCGAGTCAAAAGTAGTAGGGAAATTTCTGCATGTTGTTCCTTCCAAATACACGCAGATTGCTATAGCTATCGAGACTCTTCTCAACCTCTTGACGCAGTCCATCGAAGAGGTGGTTGGAGGACTAAAGGTGACAAAGGATCGGTCTGCACTGAGGCATGGCATGTTGCGGCTCACAGAGGAGCAGTGGCTTGCACGCTGCAAGGAGCATCAGGCCAAGGAAGGAGGTCCTAAGGCCACCAAGAGCGGTGGCTATGGCTATCAACCAAGGAATAAGGGAGGTGGTGGAGGCAACAATTTGAAGGATGGTGCCTAAATTGTGGCCACTATAGCAACTGGGCCAAGGAATGCCGCCAGCCCAAGCGTGAGTAGGTCAATCTGGCCAAGGAGAAAGACGACGTCCACAGTGCCTACTCTGCTCATGGCATAGGATTGTGTGCTCTCCATCACGCCCTACGCTGATCATGGCACAAGATTGTACGCTCTCCATCACGCCAAAGCCTTCGCAAAGCCAAGTTCACCTCGACGACCGATGCTCGGATGTTCCTTGTGTTGGATAAACTGCAACTCGTATTTCCTGAGGGCCAAAGGCCATTACATATACATGTGTGTCAAAGGCAGAAAACCCCTTATACAATGGGGATATACCAAGAAGAGACTATACACATCTAACACCCCCCCTCAAACTCATGGTGGATCAACAACACTGAGTTTGGAGAGGAAAAAGCCATGCTGCGCTCGAGTCTGTCCTTGGTGAAGAAGTCCGCCAGCTGTAACTCAGAGGGCACATAGTGAAGAGCGAGTCTGATCTCGCAAGAAGACGCACAAAGTGGGCATCCACACCGATGTGCTTGGTGAGCTCATGCTTCACCGGGTCACGCGCAATACTGATAGCGCCAGTGCTGTCTGACAGTAAGGGAGTCGAGGTAGTAGCAGACACCCCAAAATCCTCAAGTAACCACCGTAACCAGATCACCTCAGCCGTCAACATCGCCATGGCTCGCAACTCAGCCTCTGTACTCGAGCGAGAAACTGCAGTCTGTTTCTTTGTCTTCCAGGCAATAAGAGAGCCACCAAGAAAGACACAAGAAGGCGGGCAATGAAGCGTCGATCAGAAGGATCACTAGCCTAGGTAGCATCAGAGTAGGCCTGGAGCTCAAGAGAGCTGGAGCGGGGAAAGAAAAGGCGCTGAGAGATCGTTCCACGAAGATATCGTAGAACACGTAGGAGATGACCGAGTGGACAGAGGTGGGGCTGAAACAAACCGACTCGGGATGTGGACAGGATAGGAGATGTCGGGACGCGTAATGACAAGATAGACAAGACTGCCAACAAGATGACGATAGCGAGTGGGATTAGGAAGAGGGTCACCATCGGTGGCACGAAGCTGAACGTTGAGCTCCATAGGAGTCACAACCGTGCGCTCATCACCAAGAGCAGCCTTGAGCAAGAAGATCTGAATATATTTTTCTTGGGAGATGTAGAAGCCATCGAGGTCGAGGAGATCTCAATCCCAAGAAAGTAGCGAAGTGGACCAAGATCACCATGAGAAACTGGTCGCAAGTCGAGCCTTAACAAAGGCAATGTAATCGATGTCGCCACCAAGTGATGATCATGTCATCAACATAGAGAAGGAGAAGAGTCCGACCACGAGGAGACGTGTGAACAAACAACGCAGGATCATGGTCACTAGGCAAGAAGCCGCGGTGGTCACCACAGAGGCGGCGCTCAAACCAGCGCGAGGAGCTTGTTTGAGACCATATAGGGAGCGGCGAAGTCTCACGACACCATGCCATCAGAGCATAGTACCCCTGTGGTGGCTGCATATAAACCTCCTCACGCAACTCGCCATTGAGAAAAGCGTTACGAACATCAAGTTGAGAGATAGACCAGCGACGCAATGAAGCCACAAGAAGAAGAGTGCGGACGGTGGTCATGTGGGCCACAGGAGCGAATATCTCATCATAATCGCGCCCCTGCTCCTGCTGAAAACCACGGGCTACAAGACGGGCTTTGTAGCGCTCAAGAGAACCATCGGAGCGAGTCTTAAGCTTGTAGACCCACTTGCAGGTGATGGGACGGACACCGGAAGGGAGGGGAACCAGATCCCATGTGCCAGAGCGCTCAAGGGCAGCCAGCTCCTGTTGGGGAACGTAGTAATTTCAAAAAATTTCCTACGCACACGCAAGATCATGGTGATGCATAGCAACGAGAGGGGAGAGTGTTGTCTACATACCCTTGTAGACCCGAAGCGGAAGTGATCACAACGTAGAGGAAGTAGTCGTACGTTCTCCTCGCGATCCGACCGATCCCGGCGCCGTTACTCCGACGCCCCGAGTTCTTGACACACGTACAGCTCGATGACGTCCCTCGTACTCGATCCAGCCGAGTGTCGAGGAGAGTTCCACAAGACGACGGCGTGGTGACGATCTTGATGTTTCACCGGCGCATGGCTTCGCCTAAGCTTCGCGACGGTATGACCGAGGTGGAATATGGTGGAGGGGGGCACCGCACATGGCTAAGGAACGATCCGTAGATCAATACTTGTGTGTTCTAGGGTGCCCCCTGCCCCCGTATATAAAGGAGGGAGGGGGGAGGCCGGCCGGCCTAGAGGAGGCGCGCCGGGAGGAGTCCTACTCCCACCGGGAGTAGGACTCCCCCCCTTTCCTAGTTGGAATAGGATTGGGGGAAGGGGGAAGAGGAAAGGGGGCGCCGCCCCCTCCTTGTCCTATTCGGACTGGGGGGGGGCGCCACCCCCTGGCCGGCCCTTCCTCTTCTCCTCGAGGCCCACCGAGGCCCATTTACCCCGGGGTTCCGTAACCTCCGGTACTCAGAAATTCCTGTTTTCACCCGGAACCATTCCGAACTCCAAACATAGGCTTCCAATATATCAATCTTTATGTCTCGACCATTTCGAGACTCCTCGTCATGTCCGTGATCACATCCGGGACTCCGAACTTCTTCGGTACATCAAAATACATAAACTCATAATAACTGTCATCGAAACCTTAAGCGTGCGGACCCTACGGTTCGAGAACAATGTAGACATGACCTAGAACTATTCTCGGTCAATAACCAATAGCGGGACCTGGATGCCCATATTGGTTCCTACATATTCTACGAAGATCTTTATCGGTCGACCGCATAACAACATCGTTGTTTCCTTTGTCATCGGTATGTTACTTGCCCGAGATTCGATCGTCGGTATCCAATACCTAGTTCAATCTCGTTACCGCAAGTCTCTTTACTCGTTCCGTAATACATCATCTCACAACTAACTCATTAGTTGTAGTGCTTGCAAGGCTTCATGATGTGTATTACCGAGAGGGCCCAGAGATACCTCTCCGACAATCGGAGTGACAAAACCTAATCTCAAATACGCCAACCCAACATTTGCCTTTGGAGACACCTGTAGTACTCCTTTATAATCACCCGATTCGTTGTGACGTTTGGTAGCACCAAAGTGTTCCTCCGTAAACGGAGTTGCATAATCTCATAGTTATAGGAACATGTATAAGTCATGGATAAAAGCAGTAGCAACATACTAAACGATCGTGTGCTAAGCTAACGGAATGGGTCATGTCAATCAGATCATTCTACTAATGATGTGACCTCATTAATCAAATAACAACTCTTTGTTCATGGTCAGGAAACATAACCATCTTTGATTAACAAGCTAGTCTAGTAGAGGCATACTAGTGACATCTTGTTTGTCTATGCATTCACACATGTATCATGTTTCCGGTTAATACAATTCTAGCATGAATGATAAACATTTATCATGTAATAAGGAAATAAATAATAAATTTATTATTGCCTCTAGGGCATATTTCCTTCAGTCTCCCACTTGCACTAGAGTCAATAATCTAGATTACATAGTAATGATTCTAACACCCATGGAGTCTTGGTGCTGATCATGTTTTGCTCGTGGAAGAGGCTTAGTCAACGGGTCTGCGACATTCAGATCCGTATGTATCTTGCAAATCTCTATGTCTCCCACCTGGACTAAGTCCCGGATGGAATTGAAGCGTCTCTTGATGTGCTTGGTCCTTTTGTGAAATCTGGATTCCTTTGCTAAGGCAATTGCTCCAGTATTGTCACAGAAGATTTTCATTGGACCTGATGCACTAGGTATAACACCTAGATCGGATATGAACTCCTTCATCCAGACTCCTTCATTAGCTGCTTCCGAAGCTGCTATGTACTCCGCTTCACATGTAGATCCCGCCACGACGCTTTGTTTAGAACTGCACCAACCGACAGCTCCTCCGCTTAGTGTAAATCGTATCCGGTCTGCGATTTAGAATCGTCCGGATCGGTGTCAAAGCTTGCATCAACGTAACCGCCACGATGAGCTCTTTGTCACCTCCATATCGAGAAACATATCCTTAGTCCTTTTCGGTATTTCAGATGTTCTTGACCGCTGTCGATGATCCACTCTGGATTACTTTGGTACCTCCTGCTAGGCTTATAGCAAGGCACACATCAGTCTGGTACACAGATTGCATACATGATAGAGCCTATGGCTGAAGCATAGGAACATCTTTCATTTTCTCTCTATCTTCTGCAGTGGTCGGGCATTGAGTCGACTCAACTTCACACCTTGTAACACGAGCAAGAACCCTTTCTTTGCTTGATCCATTTTGAACTTCTTCAAAATTTTGTCAAGGTATGTGCTTTGTGAAAGTCCAATTAAGCGTCTTGATCTATCTCTATAGATCTTAATGCCCAATATGTAAGCAGCTTCACCGAGGTCTTTCATTGAAAAATCTTATTCAAGTATCCCTTTATGCTATCCAGAAATTCTATATCATTTCCAATCAGCAATATGTCATCTACATATAATATCGAAATGCTCTGAGCTCCCACTCACTTTCTTGTAAATACAAAGCTTCTCCAAAAGTCTCAGACAAACCCAAATGCTTTGATCACACTATCAAAGCGTTTATTCCAACTCCGAGATGCTTGCACCAGTCCATAGATGGATCGCTGGAGCTTGCACACTTTGTTAGCTCCCTTTGGATCGATAAAACCTTCTGGTTGCATCATATACAACTCTTCTTCCAGAAATCCATTCAGGAATGCAGTCTTTACATCCATTTGCCAAATTTCATAATCATAAAATGCGGCAATTGCTAACATGATTCGGACGGACTTAAGCATCGCTACGGGTGAGAAGGTCTCATCGTAGTCAATCCCTTGAACTTGTCGAAAACCCTTTGCGACAAGTCGAGCTTTGTAGACAGTAACATTACCGTCAGCGTCAGTCTTCTTCTTGAAGATCCACTTGTTTTCTATTGCTTGCCTATCCTCGGGCAAGTCAACCAAAGTCCATACTTTGTTTTCATACATGGATCCCATCTCAGATTTCATGGCCTCAAGCCATTTTATGGAATCTGGGCTCACCATCGCTTCTTCATAGTTCGTAGGTTCATCATGATCTAGTAGCATGACTTCCGAACAGGATTACCGTACCACTCAGTGCGGATCTTACTCTGTTGATCTACGAGGTTCAGAGTAACTTGATCTGAAGTTTCATGATCAACATCATCAACTTCCTCACTACTTGGTGTAGATGTCTCGAAACCGGTTTCTGCGATTTAACTACTTTCAAGTAAGGAGAAGGTACTATTACCTCATCAAGTTCTACTTTCCTCCCACTCACTTCTTTCGAGAGAAACTCCTTCTCTAGAAAGGATCCATTCTTAGCAACGAATGTCTTGCCTTCGGATCTGTGATAGAAGGTGTACCCAACTGTCTCCTTTGGGTATCCTATGAAGACACATTTCTCGATTTGGGTTCGAGCTTATCGGGTTGAAGCTTTTTCACATAAGCATCGCATCCCCAAACTTTAAGAAACGACAACTTTGGTTTCTTGCCAAACCACAGTTCATAAGGTGTCGTCTCAACGGATTTTGACGGTGTTCTATTCAGTGTGAATGCGGCCGTCTCTAGAGCATAACCCCAAAACGATAGCGGTAAATCAGTAAGAGACATCATAGATCGCACCATATCTAGTAAAGTGCGATTCGACGTTCGGACACACCATTACTGTTGTGGTGTTCCGGTGGCGTGAGTTGCTAAACTATTCGCATTGTTTCAAATGTAGACCAAACTCAGAACTCAAATATTCACCTCCACGATCGGATCGTAGAAATTTAATTTTCTTATTACGATGATTTTCAACTTCACTCTGAAATTCTTTGAACTTTTCAAATGTTTCAGACTTATGTTTCATTAAGTAGATATACCCATATCTGCTTAAGTCATCTGTGAAGGTGAGAAAATAACGATATCCGCCACGAGCCTCAACATTCATCGGACCACATACATCAAGATGTATGATTTCCAACAAATCTGTTGCTCTCTCCATAGTACCGAGAACGGTGTTCGGTCATCTTGCCCATGAGGCACGGTTCGCAAGTGCCAAGTGATTCATAATCAAGTGACTCCAAAAGTCCATCAAGATGGAGTTTCTTCATGCGCTTTATACCGATATGACCTAAACGGCGAGTGCCACAAATAAGTTGCACTATCATTATCAACTCTGCATCTTTTGGTTTCAACATTATGAATATGTGTATCACTACTATCGAGATTCATCAAAATAGACCACTCCTCAAGGGTGCATGACCATAAAAGATATTACTCATATAAATAGAACAACCATTATTCTCTCGATTTAAATGAATAACCGTCTCGCATCAAACAAGATCCAGATATAATGTTCATGCTCAACGCAGCACCAAATAACAATTATTTAGGTCTAAAACTAATCCGAAGGTAGATGTAGAGGTAGCGTGCCGACAGCGATCACATCGACTTTGGAACCATTTCCCACGCGCGATCGTCACCTCGTCCTTTGCCGGTGTTAAGCAATCCGTAGTCCCTGCTTTGAGTTGCAAATATTAGCAATGTAACCAGTATCAAATACCAGTGCTCTGCGAGCTCTAGTAAGGTACACATCAATAACATGTATATCACATATACCTTTGTTCACCTTGCCATCCTTCTTATCCGCCAAATACTTGGGGCAGTTCCGCTTCGAAAGACCGATCGCTTGCGGTAGAAGCACTCGGTTTCAGCTTAGGTCCAGACTTGGGTTTCTTCTCTGAGCAACAACTTGCTTGCTGTTCTTCTTGAAGTTCCTTCTTCTTCCCTTTGCCTTTCTTCTTGAAACTAGTGGTCTTATTGACCATCAACACTTGATGCTCCTTCTTGATTTCTACCTCCGCAGCCTTTAGCATTGCGAAGAGCTCGGTATAGTCTTTACTAACCCTTGCATATTATAGTTCATCACGAAGCTTTTGTAGCTTGGTGGCGTGATTGAAGAATTCATCAATGACACAATCATCCGGAAGATTAACTCCCAATTGTGTCAAGTGATTGTAGTACCCGGACATTCGAGTATGTGCTCACTAATGTAACTATTCTCCTCCATCTTGCAGCTATAGAACTTATTGGAGACTTCATATCTCTCAATCCGGGCATTCTGTTGGAATATCAACTTCAACTCTGGAACATCTCATATGCTCCATGACGCTCAAAACGTCGTTGAAGTCCCGGTTCTAAGCCGTAAAGCATGGCACACTTGAACTATAGAGTAGTCATCAGCTTTGCTCGCCAGACGCTCACAACATCCGGTGTTGCTCCAAAGAAGAAGTTCACCTAGCGGTGCATCCAGACGTAACTCTTACGTGCAGCAATGAGGATAATCCTCAAATTCGGACCCGATCCGTGTAATTGCTACCATCATCTTTCAACTTTGCTTTCTCAAGGAACGCATTAAAATTCAACGGAACAACAAAGACGAGCCATCTATCTACAATCAAACATAAACAAGCAAGATACTATCAGTACTAAGTTCATGATAAATTTAAGTTCAATTAATCATATTACTTAAGAACTCCCACTCGAAAGACATCTCTCTAGTCATCCAAGTGATCACGTGATCCAAATCAACTAAACCATAACCGATCATCACGTGAAATGGAGTAGTTTTCAATGGTGAACATCTTATGTTGATCATATCTACTATATGATTCACGCCGACCTTTCGGTCTCCGTGTTCGAGGCCATATCTGCATATGCTAGGCTCGTCAAGTATAACCCGAGTATTCTGCGTGTGCAAAACTGGCTTGCACCGTTGTAGATGGACGAGAGCTTATCACACCCGATCATCACGTGGTGTCTGGGCACGACGAACTTTGGCAACGGTGCATACTCGGGGAGAACACTTCTTGATAATTTAGTGAGAGATCATCTTATAATGCTACCGTCAATCAAAGCAAGATAAGATGCATAAAGGATAAACATCACATGCAAATCAATATAAGTGATATGATATGGTCATCATCATCTTGTGCTTCGTGATCTTCATCTCCGCAGCACCACCATGATCACCATCGTCACCGGCGCGACACCTTGATCTCCATCGTAGCATCGTTGTCGTCTCGCCAAACTTATGCTTCTCGACTATCGCTACCGCTTAGTGATAAAGTAAAGCATTACAGGCGATTGCATTGCATACAATAAAGCGACAACCATATGGCTCCAGCCGATTGCCGATAACCGGTTACAAAACATGATCATCTCATACAATAAAATATAGCATCACGTCTTGACCATATCACATCACAAGCATGCCTGCAAAAACAAGTTAGACGTCCTCTACTTTGTTGTTGCAAATTTTACGTGGCTGCTACGGGCTTAAGCAAGAACCAGTCTCACCTACGCATCAAAACAACAACGATACTTCGTCAAATAGACTCCGTTTAACCTTCTCAAGGACCGGCGTAGCCACACTCAGTTCAACTAAAGTGAGAGAGACAGCACCCACCAGTCACCTTTAAGCAACGAGTGCTCGTGGCGGTGAAACCAGTCTCGCGTAAGCGTCTGGCGTAATGTCGGTCTGGGCCGCTTCATCTCACAATACCGCTGAACCAAAGTATGACATGCTTGGTAGGTAGTATGACTTGTATCGCCCACAACTCACTTGTGTTCTACTCGTGCAAAACATCAAACCATAAAAACCTAGGCTCGATACCACCGTTGGGGAACGTAGTAATTTCAAAAATTTCCTACGCACACGCAAGATCATGGTGATGCATAGCAACGAGAGGGAGAGTGTTGTCTACATACCCTTGTAGACCCGGCGAAGCGATCACAACGTAGAGGAAGTAGTCGTCGTTCTCCTCGCGATCCGACCGATCCGGCGCCGTTACTCCGACGCCCCGAGTTCTTGACACACGTACAGCTCGATGGCGTCCCTCGTACTCGATCCAGCCGAGTGTCGAGGAGAGTTCCGACAAGACGATGGCGTGGTGACGATCTTGATGTTTCACCGGCGCAGGCTTCGCTAAGCTTCATGACGGTATGACCGAGGTGGAATATGGTGGAGGGGGCACCGATACGGCTAAGGAACGATCCGTAGATCAATACTTGTGTGTTCTAGGGTGCCCCCCGCCTGTATATAAAGGAGGGAGGGGGCGGCCGGCCGCCCTAGAGGAGGCGCTGGCCGAGGAGTCCTACTCCCACCGAGTAGGACTCCCCCTTCTAGTTGGAATAGGATTGGGGGAGGGAAGAGAGAAGGGCGCCGCCCCCTCCTGTCCTATTCGGACTGGTGGGGAGGCGCGGCCACCCCCGGCCGGCCCTTCCTCTTCTCCCTCGAGGCCCACCGAGGCCCATTTACCCCGGGGTTCCGTAACCTCCGGTACTCGGTAAATTCTGTTTTCACCCGAACCATTCGAACTCCAAACATAGGCTTCCAATATATCAATCTTTATGTCTCGACCATTTCGAGACTCCTCGTCATGTCCGTGATCACATCCGGGACTCGAACTTCTTCGGTACATCAAAATACATAAACTCATAATAACCGCCATCGAAACCTTAAGCGTGCGGACCCTACGGTTCGAGAACAATGTAGACATGACCTAGAACTATTCTCGGTCAATAACCAATAGCGGGACCTGGATGCCCATATTGGTTCCTACATATTCTACGAAGATCTTTATCGGTCGATCCGCATAACAACATACGTTGTTCCCTTTGTCATCGGTATGTTACTTGCCCGAGATTCGATCGTCGGTATCCAATACCTAGTTCAATCTCGTTACGGCAAGTCTCTTTACTCGTTCCGTAATACATCATCTCACAACTAACTCATTAGTTGTAGTGCTTGCAAGGCTTCATGATGTGTATTACCGAGAGGGCCCAGAGATACCTCTCCGACAATCGGAGTGACAAAACCTAATCTCAAATCGCCAACCCAACATTTGCCTTTGGAGACACTGTAGTACTCCTTTATAATCACCCGATTCGTTGTGACGTTTGGTAGCACCAAAGTGTTCCTCCGTAAACGGAGTTGCATAATCTCATAGTTATAGGAACATGTATAAGTCATGGATAAAAGCAGTAGCAACATACTAAGCGATCGTGTGCTAAGCTAACGGAATGGGTCATGTCAATCAGATCATTCTACTAATGATGTGACCTCGTTAATCAAATAACAACTCTTTGTTCATGGTCGGAAACATAACCATCTTTGATTAACAAGCTAGTCTAGTAGAGGCATACTAGTGACATCTTGTTTGTCTATGCATTCACACATGTATCATGTTTCCGGTTAATACAATTCTAGCATGAATGATAAACATTTATCATGTAATAAGGAAATAAATAATAACTTTATTATTGCCTCTAGGGCATATTTCCTTCAGCTCCTCGGCCATCGCAAGCTGCCATTCAGGCTGAGTCATGGTAGTGCGATAGGACGTGGGCTCAGTCAAGACAGGGAGACCGTACCGATCAGGGGAGTAGCGATCAGGCGGAGGGCGAGGCCGAGCACGGAGGTTATGAACCGGGGAAGGTGTGAGAGGAGGTGCACCAGAGGTGGAAGGCTCGTCAGAGGAGACATCCTCAGTACGAGATCGTCGAGTATAGTGTAGAGGAAAGGGTGAGAGAGGGCGATTTAACCGGAGAGGATGGGGAGAGGTGGAGGAGGAGGATGGAGAAGACGGGGTCGGTGGTGAATGAGAAGGAATAAGAGGTGCCGGAGGAAGAGGTGACACATGAGGCACATAGCAGGGTGTATCGGGAAGGAGAAGGAAACAAAGGTCGTCCACAGAGAAGCTCGAGGAAGAAGAACGTGGGTAGTAAGAGCGAGACTCGTCAAACGTCACATCACGCGAGATGCGCAAGCGACGACCCACAGGATCCCAACATCGATAGCCCTTGTGCTCATCACTGTAGCCAAGGAAGACACACTCAACCGACTGAGCAGTCAGTTTGGTGCGTTCTCGGGGGGCAAGAAGAACATAGCAGACGCATCCAAACATACGAAGAGCTGAGTAGTCAGGAGAGCGACCAGTGAGACACGCCATAGGAATGGCACCCTGCAGAGCAGTCGATGGTTGAATGTTGATGAGATAGGTGGATGCGGAAACAGCCTCAGCCCAAAAATGGGGTGGAAGAGAAGCAGCAATCATCAACGCACGAGCCGTCTCAAGCAAATGACGATGCTTTCGCTCGGCAACACCATTCTGAGCATGAGCACCAGGACAGGAGAACTGGGCAAGAGTACCCTGTTCCGCGAGAAAACCACGCAACAGCTGAGAGATATACTCTCCAGCGGAGTCAGCACGAAAAGTACGAATGGGCGTTGCAAACTGTGTGTGAACCATGGCAGCAAACCGTTTGTATATAGGGAGAACCTCGCTACGATATTTCATGAAGTAGAGCCAAGTGTAGCGAGAGAAATCATCAATAAACAAAACATAGTAGCGATGACCACCTTTCGAATCAAAGGGAGCAGGACCCCAGGCATCAGAATGAACTAAGTCAAAAGGACGCTGAGATACGAGCGCACTAGTAGGATAAGGTAATGGCGAGTCTGCTTTGCCAAGTCTGCAACCATTACAATGTAAGGAGACATCTCGGATCTGAGACCCTAAGAGGCCCCGACGAACTAAGGAAGACAAGCGAGAGCCACAGATGTGACCAAGTCGATGATGCCATTCTTTGGAAGGACGCAGACGAAGAGGCGGCAAGAGCATGGGAGCTGGCAGAAGTGGTGGCAGCAGAGGAACACAAAGCCAGTCAACCTCCCAAAGGCCCTCTGACTCACGGCGCCGGGGGCCAGCACCAACCAAAGCCTTGGTGCGACGATCCTGAATAGAGCAAGAGTCAGTATCAAGAATGACACGACAACCAGAATCGATAAGTTGGGCAGCGGAAAAAAGATTCATGGTAAGGCGAGGAACATGTGAAACACTCGAAGCGAAAAGGATGGAGTGGAAAGAATACCACGACTAGCAACAGGAAGAGATGTGCCATCAGCGGTAAGAACATTAACAGCAAATCAAGAGGTCGGAGAGAAGACAACGCGAAGAATCGAAGACATGAAAGGAGGCTCCGAATCCGTAACCCACGAAGATGTACTGACTGTAGATGCTGTGATGACAAAGAGGATGCGATCCACAGCAGCAGCAGAGCGGTCGACGAGGAGCCCGAGGAAGCAAGAAGGCGCTTGAGACGAACAATGTCCTGGTCGGTGAGTGACGGAGCCGAGGAAGACACGGAGGCCCATGGAGGAGGAGCGCCTCGATCTCGCTTCTTGGCGACAATCGGCTCTGGGTGACTGGCCGAGAGCAGAACCACGACAAGGTGTCACGGCGCGACGTGCCCTTCTCAAAGATAAGAAGAACGGCTCACCCCCGGAGGAGTGGGCAGGAGGGGCGGAGCGAGGAGGCGAGCAGACGACACAGAGCCCGCCAGCCAAAACCGACGGAACCGTAAGCAACCCAGCGAGGCGAAGGCGGGTCTCCTCGGCCTGGCTCAGCAAGTATCTCGAGATAGGAACATGACCACGAGCAAGCGAGATGAGCACGGCGAGGCTCAAACTCAGAGCGGAGACGAGATAAGAACTCATGAACCCTCTGAAACTCCAAGTCAGACCTCGTAGTCTGGCAACAACGGCAAGTGCCACAAACAACTGTCTGCAGTGAGTCAAGCTGACGCCAGATGGCGAGCACATCGAATAGAACTCATCCACGACGAGTCACCCTGCTGAAGAGCATGCTCCTGACGCACCACAGAGAGGTATAGAGCATCACCAGAGGGCTGATAGCGCTGACAAATATAGGACCACATCGCTGCAACAGTGTCGAGGCCCATGAACTCCGAAGCAAACTGAGGTAGGACACTTGCAGTAAGAACAACAGCCGCTCGAGCATCATCATTGCACCACTGAGTATAAGCAGACAGATCATCCCGGTAGACAGAAAGAGCATCAGAATATACGGATACCTGTTGATCATAAGCAGCAACTGCAGCATCATCAAGAGCCTTGGCGGCATCGCGATCAGCCTGAGAAGCATCAGCAGCAAGCACCGGCGGTACCGGTGGAACAGGAGCCACTGGAGCAACAGGGCTGGGCGGACAGGGAACCTCGCCAGAGATAACACCCCACAAAAGGAGACCCCGCATATGGATGCGCATGAAACCCACGAACTCAGCATAGTTGGTGCCATCGAAGATCACTGAGCACCGAGGAACAGCAATGTAACCCGAGGAAGACATGAGGAATTTGCTGCCTTTCTCTCTCTCTCTCTCTTTTTTTTTGGAGTCAAATGCTACTGTAGGCCCGATCTGGATCAGGCACAACCACTCGCGAGGCCAGAGAGCGAGCGGGGGATCGAGCAGAGCAGAATCGTGCGGCGGCAGCTACCAAGGCCAGAGCAAGCTGTGTAGGACCAGAAGCAGCCAGCTTGGCCAGCTCCAAACCAGCGCTCGTGCTGGCCGGCCCCAAGCCACAACGGAGCAGCGGCCACAGCGGCTGAATGGGCGGGCGGACAGCAGCCGGATCCGGAGCAGAGCCGGACGAGACGGGCCGGTCCGGGCTGTGGCCAGACGGAGCAGGTCGGACGGTGCGGCGCGGACTGCGCGGCGGCCGGACAGGAGGAAGACAGCAGCAGCCGGACGGGGCAGCTGCCGGACAGAGAGGCAGTAGAGCCGGGACTGTGGATTGGGGACTGGGGATGGAGATGCAGCGGCCGGACGGCCGGAGTCAGGCGGACGAGGAACGAGGGGCACGGAGTTGCATCGTGCGGGAGGCTAGCCTAGCATCTGATACCATGTTGGATAAACTGCAACTCGTATTTCCTGAGGGCCAAAGGCCATTACATATACATGTGTGTCAAAGGCAGAAAACCCCTTATACAATGGGGATATACCAAGAAGAGACTATACACATCTAACACCTTGGACCACCGATGATGCCCAACGCCTGGAGGGTTGGTACCTCAACATCGGCGCGACAAACCACATGATGGGCCGAGCAGACATCTTCTCTGAGCTTGACTTATCACGGGTCCGTCTGGTTTGGAGATGGATCAATTGTCATCATCTAAGGGTGTGGGGCGATGCAGGGAGAACACAAGGCGCTCACCGGGGTGTACTACATCCCGTGCTTGAAGAACTCTATCATCTCCGTCGAGCAACTGGACGAGAGCAGCTCCAAGGTGCTAATCGAGGATGGGCTGCTTTTCATCTAGGATCAACAGCGCTGCCTCATGGCTCGATCAGTCGAGGCGTCAATCGCATGTACATGATCACCTCCGCTTGGCTCGTTTAATCTACTTGCTCACCACAATGGCTATGCATGGCTTTGGCATGACCACTTCGGCCGCCTGAACTTCGAGGCGATGCGCCGCAAGGCGCGCCAGGACACAGTCTATGGCTTGCTAGAGCTAGAGCACGCTGGATAGTTATATGACGTTTGCATCACTATTAAGCATCGTTGCTGTTCGTCCTTCCCCAAACAAGCGAACTTCCGTGCCAATGATCACGTCGACCTTGTCTACAATGACATTTGCAGCACTATCATGCCGGTGACACCAGGAGGGCAGCGCTTCTTTCTATTGTTGGTTAACAATACCACTAGCTTCCTGTGGGTGATTCTCCTAGCCACGAAGAGCGACACATTAGCTACCACCATGTAGATCAAGGCGGCCGTAGAAAACAGGTCTAGGCAATAGTTGCACGTCTTCCGCACAGACAATGATGACAAATTCACCTCGGCAGAGTTCGCACGCTACTGCGAAGAGAGTGGAGTCCAGCGGCACTTCTCCGTGCTATACTCATCCTAAAAAATGGGATTTTAAAGCTCCGAAACCATACGTGGTCGCCACTTCACGCTCAAGTAGAGTTGTCTTCCAGCTGAGTTATGGGGGGAGGAAGTAAACACGGTGGTGTACCTTCTCAACCGTGCACCCATAAAGAGTCCTACCGGGAAGACACCCTTTGAGGCTTGGCACGGCCGCAAGCCGGCGACTCACTACGTTTGCTCCTTCAGGTGTGGTGTACTTGAATGACGTGCGCCCTAACCTACAGAACCTCAATGACCACATCACTGCCATGGTCATCATCGTCTATGACGACAACATCAAGGGTTACCATGCGTGCGTGTGCATTTGACCCGTGACGCCATCTTCGACGAGGGCGCCAACTGGGATTGGGCGGCAGAAGCCGGCAATTGCTGCTCCAACCTGCGAATTCATCATCACATAGGAAGTGAATGAAGAGGTACCCTGCGGGGATCTCCACCTCCTATCGGTATGGTAGCATCCCCTACGCCCCAACCTTTGATGCCTCTCAACGCCCCTTCACCTGCAGCAGCACCAAAGTTTGTGTAGGCACCGCTGAATGATGAAGACTATCTCAACGCGCACCGCGCCAACACGCTAGTCCGCTATCGTCAACAACATTCTAGGAGATGCAACTCGTACAGGCCATGCACCGTGAATGTTGGACGACAGCAAACTTCACTTGGCATGTGCTGGCGAGCTAATCCCTTACGCGAAGGAATCCTACGATGATGCTTGGTTGGCATCGAGTGAGGAGGGTTGGCATCGAGTGAGGAGATGGACTCAATCGAGAAGAATCGCACTTGGGAGCTCGTTGACCAATCGGCTGATTGGGCTGAACTGGGTCTTCAAGCTGAAGAAGAAAGAGGTGGACGCGGTGATCAAGCAAAAAGCATGCCACGTCGCCAAGGGATACATGCAGCAGGCTGGCATTGACTTTGACTAAGTGCTCGCGCCCGGCACGCATCTCGAACGAGATGCGTGCGACTGCTGCTCGCCTGGCTGCCTAGGAGGGGTGGTCCATCCATCACATGAACTTAAGCCAGCGTTCCTCAACGGCATGCTCAAGGACGTGGTATATGTGATTTAGGCTCCCAGATTCGTCGTCGCCGAAGAAGAAGGCAAGTTCTATGCCTCAAGAAGGTATTGTACAAGCATCAATGTTGACTTTTTCGGCACCAAGGACCAGGTCATAGACATCCTACAAAAGGAACTAGGGCGAGTTCCATTCCAGGAGCTTCGTGTAGGAATTGGAATGGTCCAAATCAACTCAAAGTTGTCACACAAGGTTTAGGGGGGAATTGTCCTGGTTCTGAGATTGCACTGTCTTTCTCCGGGGTGAAAACTCAAGATTGGGCGACGACGGCGCTAGTGCACTGTTCTCTTCATGGAGGCATCATCTTTGGAGAACCTTTTCGAAGTCCAGGTGTTGCCATTGGTGGTGGATGTTCCTGCTACAAGGTGTTTTCTATCTCGACATGGCCTGTTTTCTTTCTTTTTTGTTTTTTTTTTGGCTGTGTGCATCCTTAATGTCTAGACTCAGCTCTTGACATTACATTATTGCAAAGGCTGGGTATAATTAGTATCTACTTCATATTATATATTACCTTTATCAAAAAAACAGCAAAAGTATTAAAATTACTTCAGGATTGTTTTGAGTGACTTCAGGATTAACTTTTTTAGCATGATGCAAACAGCTATAAGGGACAAGCAGCTCTCGTTCTTCATGGAAGTCTTCATATTGCAGCATGGAAAATGTGGAAGCAAAGAAATATGTATTTTTGGAAATAGATAACCTAATTTTCAGGCATGGAAAAGAGGATTAGGTGATTATCTCCTTATGCAATCTAATAGAATCAAACAAAGTCTGAAACCTGTTTTTTGTTGTCTTCGCTCGATTCTCTTCTATACCTTTTCCTCCTCCCCTGTTTCGGTATAGCTTTCGTTTGAAGTTATTTTTTTTATTTTGCTTGTATACAGTTTTGGTTTTCCTCTCAGGCATGTTTGCGAGGTTTATGTGTAACGCTCCGGCCATAGCCACCGGTCCCTGACCATTAGGCCTGGTGGAATCTAGACTGACCCACAGACCAACACTAATTTTTTCTGCGCACTTTGTCCTCCCTCATGCGCACCTGGGATCAACTTTCCAGTCGGTCACCCATCCTCAAATTGCTCCAAACCAAACATGCTTAACTTTGAAGTTTTTTGGATATGGGCTTCCGGAAAAGAAGGTGCACCTTGTTGATATGAGTAGCCTATCATTCCTATTAAGCCAGGATGTCACATTATGCTTCCAGTTTCTAGAGAGAAACCAAGAAATCACACCATTCAAAAACAATTTCTTAAGATAAAATTAGGAACATTTCTTGATTTCTAACCAGAGACAGAAAAAGGGTTTCTTAGTTTTTTAAAAACTAGAAACTGTTTCCTTGAGAAACCGATTCACTACCAAACGGGAGCAAAATATTGAGTTAGAATAACCCTTATAAGTAATGTTTGGACAAAATTCACCTTTAGTCCTTCTGCAGTGCAGTCCGATATAGGCCAACCATGATCAGCCGTAGAGTATGACCATGCACCTTTAGATATGTGCCGGTACCAGTCTCTCTGCTCTCCAGGAGAGTCATCAAGAACCTTCCATACAAAAATTGCCATTTATAAGTACGGAAATTGGCCAAATATTCACCTATAGTTGATAAAAAAAAGGAGCATGTACCTGTGAATTCTTAATGTATTCATGTGCTAGTTTAAGGGTGGGACCAAACTCTTCAATAAGATTGGTAGCTACAATGGCTTGAACGGTGAAAGCTGTGTCCCAAAGTTGGCTGCCATTATAACCCTACACGGACAGACGTTAAGTCTCTTGTTACCAAAGCAAAAGGTATGTTAGTTCTGCAAACTTCTCAAAGCTTATGATATGCTAAATATTTTAAATAATTATTTTTCTCGACAACGTTAAGTTTTTCAAGGTAGGGATCGAAAAAACAAGTTTCTCAGGGAGGCATCCCAAAATGGTGAGGCCTGGAACCAAGCCCAGTTGGCCGTCCCCTTCACTGGAGATACTAACAAACCAACCTGCTGCTCGGTTATCATTCGGAAGACTGAATAAATAAAGCAAAAGTAAGGGGTAACCGAGCACAGGGAAACAGTTTGTCAGTTCCATAAATGATCACTCAAGTATATACATTAATAAGTTTGTTACTGGAAAATCCATAGAATGGTAAGCAAAAGATGCGAAAAGAAATGGCCCATAGAAGAAATAGTAGATACCTGCATCTTCATGCCATCTTCAGCAATCCACAAGTAATCATAGACTCGTGGAATATGGAGTTTGAATGCCTCTGAGTTCTGATCTTCAATCCAGCACGCAAGCATATTCATTACCTGCAAAGAATTTCTTTCAGCTATAAGTTGAATCATGTTTAAAGAACCAATTAACAAATATTGAATAAATATAGTAAGATAGATCTACAATTCTGATACCAGTTTACAACCTACAAACATGAAATCAAATCAGCTAGAGATGGAAGCGGGTCAGGATGAGGGTACCCTTTACTCTTTTTAGTTCAACAAAATGAACTAACTTTTCCAATGACATCATCATTTTGAAAAAGTTAGTTCATTTTCTTGAACTAAAGAGAATAACTCCACAAATATACAGATCCTTTCTCCAGTAAAGCAACATCAAGTGGAGAAGAAGTAACTCCACAAAAAGTGACAAGCAGAAAGCCAGAAACACAATGTAGTTCAACATGACTGAGGAACTCAAGATATCAAGATGAAAGAAGATAACATTTCGAGATTATTGGAGAAAAATGAAACTAAATAAAGGGCAATAGTTCGCATGTTCAGCACTGTTCAGCAGTCCTCATGGCACAGCAAAATGATTCTTTTACCAATTGGACGCTAGAGCTGACAATATGTAATTATGGTACAAGCAGTGATGGCAAAATTAACAAATCATGAAACATTCTGTTGCAACTTTAATTTAACCGAAAGCTATAGCGGAAATATTTTTAGTCCACAGAGCAAGTAAGGTGGAAAAAATAAGGGCAGTGAAAACTGCATGCTACAAAGCACCACAAACATGAGACATAAATAAATGTATATTGAAGTTGCAAGAGAATGGCCTTGTTGTGTAACAAAGTTTTTTATATTAGAAGCAAGGAACAGAGAAAAGAAAATGACTCCTTCCTTTTGTCAAGATTGAACGTGTCACTCCCCAACAAACCTTGTTTACAGGACCAATGCAAATGTATCGAGTGTTCTCATCTTCATAGTGAATGTGCTTCATGGCAGTTTCCAAAGCTTTCTCCCTCAGTTTGCTCCCAGGCCAATGCATCATAAGTGGTTCAACAAATTTATGGAGAGTGGCCCATAAGATATCTTGAACGAATGGATGCGGATAGTACAAGTCTTCCTGCAGTGCAGTCATATAAGAACTCCAGACAGAACTAAATGGACATCTCACAAACAAAGCGAGATAAATATTATTGTATGAAAGCTTATATAAGCTTCAAGACTGACAACTTTTCAAATAGCATCTATCACCTGTTAATTAGAAGCTCATGTGAACAGACGGACTTTGACACAAATTTGTGTCAAAGATGTCCCATGACACAGATCTGGATCACTCGACCTCATCAATCTACTTACATTTTGACTGAACTAATATTTCCTGCACCAAGCTGTGCCCACGGAGACTTCTAAGCATGGGAATACATGCATGCTAGGAAACCTCTCCAAGATTCTTGGCAGTTTATATCTTCTGAGTATGAGTCAAAGCTATAACTGACCGCAGATAATAAATAAGTAGACAATCCATCCCTAGATGTACTTCTGAAACTGTGTTTTTAACACAGACACGGTTAAAATGAGGCTATTTCAGCAACTCAGCATACTATTTTTGGCAGTGGGACTTCTCAAGAACTAGAAGTGACGACCACCTTGGCCAAGATCAACTTGAAAACTAATGGAAAAAATCTGTGCTCTGTGGCACATCATGCAACGAACTTGTGCCACAGTTTATCCCATATACTAATACCAATAGGTAAGATTAAGCATAAAAGTTAACGAACCTTAGCACATTGATTGCGAGTCTTGTCCCAATCAATCTCATTATAGGGGCCTTTGTAAAGTTCCTTTCTCAATTCCAAAACAAGTGGCGTAACTTGTCCGACAAATCTCTTTCCATAAATGTAACACATTGGCAAATACACCATTCGACAGTGACACCACATTCGCCCTGCAAGGTGTTATAAAGTGTAATAGCTATCAGCAAGGAACAACATAGCAACCTAGAAAAGAATGCGGATTAATATGCAGTAATTAAAGTTGATTGTTGGCCATTACATGAAGTAAAATTGATATATGGATGAAGAATTTTATTGTGTGAGATTAATGGCAATTAGAACATACAAACAAGTCATGATACTAAAGATACAATCGAACTTTATGTGGTAAGTTAACATAGGACAAAATCATGCGCCGATGCTCACACCTGTAAGACAGAGGGTCGAAATATCTGTTGTTTAATAAAAAAACTGGGCCAGTAGGGGAAAGACTTCCCCCACGGTATTCTCAATGAGAAAAGCTCAAACGGAGCCCGACCTAGAAAGCTCATCAAAGCTGCCCACACCTAAATGGGGAGTCCGCCCCCTGTGGTTTGAGGCCTAGCCCCGTACATGAGGGCCCTCCCACCACACAGGTCGGTTCGACTCATGCCAACCAGGGGAGCCAGCAAGTGACCTTTTTAAGGAGACCTGAAATTCGCTCTTATGGGGAGGCGAACCCAGGGCCTGGAGGTCTAAAGCATCACAACCACTACTCTGAGCTTGTTTGCTATCTATTGTTTAATATTTAATGCAAATTCTATATGAACCCATAGCATATAAACTATGTCATTGTTTCATTAAAGTCAGCGGCCAGGGCAAACTTGTATCTCAAATATTTTATGCCCTGGACACTTGTAAAAGAGTACACACTTGGCAATGTTTGTCATCTGAGTGGTAGCATACACTCCTTCTGTCCCAAAATGAGTGTCGTAAATATGTTTAGATATGGATGTATATAGAAAAACTAAGTCTAGATACATCCATATCTAGACAAATCTGAGACACTTATTTTGGGACAGAGGAAGTATAACATTGTGTAAAGTTATGGATGATTAAAGAAAGAAACCAGAACCTGGATGAAATGGCAGGCAATATGGTAGCAACCATGCTTCTGGTGGCACTGGGTTGTTACCAGACCAATCAAATACACCAAGTACCTTAAATAGTTGGGGAGTTAGATTAATTCAATCCCACCAAAGAAGGAATCGACTAAGAAACAAACAAAGAAATGTTAATTCCCTACCGAGAGCCAAAATTTTCCCCATGATGGTACAAACGTTGCTCCTCCATGGTCTAGAATCCAATTTCGACCTTTCTCCATAGCTCCATATCCACTATCTGTTCCCTCTCCAAGCAATCTCAAACTGACATAGGTCAAGGCTGAACCAAACATGGTGCTTGGTCCCTCAATGTGCAAACCCCAGCCTCCATCTCCGTTCTATGCTTCCAGTAAAAAAAAAAGTGTAATTTTTACCCAAATTATGGGTGACAAAATTTAGAACTGAAACCTTGCCTGATGATTATAGAGATACCGGCGGATCTCAATCTGATGTTCTGATGATAAGACAGTGTTCAGTGCTCCAGTCACATACAAGGTTATAATCTGAAGGGGAAAAGACAATGAGTAGCTTTCATTTAGGACAAGAAACGTGGAAAATGTGTTTCCACATAATCCAAAGATGATATTCCTGTCACAGTTTCCATTTTAGAAAGAATCCATATTCGTGCTTACACACAAATACGAGACAAGTAAGACAATTTCCTATAAAGCATATGACAAGATTAGACACAGAATGCGGTTGAGCAATGTGTATCCAAATAAAGCAAGCAAGTTTGACATTTTACTGTTATGTTCAAGGAAGTACCAAGCCTGGCATAAGGAACATTGGACCACCATAATCCCCCGGCCAGTGTCCATCATGTGCCTGGAGAGTAGAAAGGCGACTGATGGCCCTTTTCAAAGTAGTTGATACAACTTCCTCAGTAACATCTTCATGCTCTTCCAGCTTGACAGCAAGAAGGTCCAGCTCAAGAGGATTTGCTTTAGCAAACTGCAGTATACAAGAGAATAAACATTTTAAGTGATTGGAGATAATATGCCATGGTAAAGAAGATTTCGATGCCATGTGTTTGGTCAGTAACAGTACGTATCATGCAAAAAACCCTCAGTGCTCAACTTTGTAACCATTTTTCAGGGGCTCAGTGAATTTGACATGGAAGTAGGATATAAATTAGTAAAAGAAGAACACGTTGACATCAAGTCATCAAGCATTGCACGCTTGACAAACGTGTGCTGTGTGCTGGACTGATGGTAAACTATGGTTTGAAAGATGGAATTGAAGCACTGCGCACGTTTTAACACACAACAGTAACGGAAGAAGAATAATGCCACAATTTTGCAGCCATCAGCTAATCTGACAGATGAAGGCTGAAGCTCTGCAACCAGTGAGAGCCTATCCCGGCTCACACACCGTACCGATCATTAAAATAAACTAGCCATAATCCCACAATATCACAAGTTCAGTTCACCCATCGCTAATTGAAAGCAATATAATGGTGGTTAAGGGCTGGTTCACGGGAGACGGGACCTCCTCTAGAATCTGCCAAAGTGATGCTACTACCGCTTGTTACAGTCGAACGCATGATGCCACATTGCCACTGATCGATGGATTGATCGACTAACACGCAGCTCGCGCCAGCCAGGCAAGGCAAGGAGACGCATCAGGGCATCGGCGACGAACCAGGACAGCCGGGAACCATTACCTGGTTTCGCATGACGAGGTCGGCGCTGTGCTTGAGCTGGTGCCTCCGGGCGATGAACCCCTGGCGCGCGGCCTCAACGGCGGCGACCTCCTCGGGGTCGGGCTCCACGGCGGCGTCGAACTCCCACACCTGGCGGCCCAAGTAGCCGTTGGTCGTGCGCAGCCACGGGTCGTCCCCGCCCTCCGCGATCCTCAGCCGCCACATCTCCTCCTCCGGTTCTCCTGCTCCTCCCTCGCAAGGATCCCACCACCACTGCGGAATCCGCAGGCGATGCAGCGACGGCGTCGAGATTCGGCTCGCGTCGCGCAGGTGGGCGTGGGCGTCTCGTTAGTACAGTATGAGCGAGATTGCGAGAGGGAATGACTGCCTGCAACTGCAACTCTATAGCAGGAGGGTTTGTTTTGAAATTGGAATTTGGGTTATCAAGACTGTCCGTGTGCATTAAGATTGTGATAGGGGGTTGGTGAGCTAGAAAAAAGACTGGGTAGGTGAGATAATTGTGGAGTAGGTGGGTAGTTAAATGTTACTATATCTCTACCACTATAAAGAGATAGATTTGGTATATACTGTACTAGCATTTAACCACTCACCTTCCTCTTCATACCCATTTATTGGGTTTTTTTAGAGCTAGCTTTACGATCAAAGGCAAGAATGAATTGTTCATGTGAAACAAACATTTTTTCTCCCGTCCTGGAGGCGATTGACCTGACGATTTAGGTTGGTGCGTCGCCACCGCCCAGAACATATCCAGTGAAACGGGTCAACTCATGCACCAGGTGCACCACAAGGTTCTAGACCATTATATTTAAAAGCTACGGACGAGATGCAGATATGAGAAAGGATGATGGTAAATTTGCGAAACGGACCTTGAAGTGCACCTGAATTCTGTACCCATCATCTTCTCCTCCATTCGCCGTCTTCTATCCTGTGTCGCCGCTCAAATCGCCCATGTTATTGCCGTATCTTTTCTTCTCCTCCCTCTCCTGTACGTAGGCAGGGATCCCCATCCCGCCCCTTTATTCTACCTGGGGTGGTTGTCCGCCATAGAAGATTAAGGGCCTGTTTGGTAACGTCCCACGACCACCAACTCCTCAAATCCTCAACCAGCAGCCAGCTCCCAACCCTGCGTACAAATAACTGGAAGTTGCGTTTCGTTCGTCACAGCAGCTTCCAACTCTTGTGCGTTTTCTCCAGCTCAAAGCCCATTTATTGTTTTGTGGCCCAGTGGACAGCAGTTGTTGGGCTGCTAGCTGAAGGAATGGTAACGAGCTCAAGCGCAGAAAGGGACAGGGAGGGAATTAGATAGCGAACCGGTATGTGTAACATCCCAAATTTCCAATTTGGTATGTTATACATTAGAACATCATTGCATATCATATTTTATTGCATTTTGGGTTGATCCTAGAAATTCTACGCAACTCAAGGACCCACGGAGAGAGTTGGGGATTTCGTTATTTTCATATTTGAGTTTTCTCAAATTTTGAAAAGAGGATCATTTGGTTTTAATTATTTTTCTCTCCTAATATTTCTAATATGAAAATAAAAGAGAGGGGATAAAATGACTTTACCAAAATAAAGATATATTCGTCACAGCAGCTTCCAACTCTTGTGCGTTTTCTCCAGCTCAAAGCCCATTTATTGTTTTGTGGCCCAGTGGACAGCAGTTGTTGGGCTGCTAGCTGAAGGAATGGTAACGAGCTCAAGCGCAGAAAGGGACCGGGAGGGAATTAGATAGCGAACCGGTATGTGTAACATCCCAAATTTCCAATTTGGTATGTTATACATTAGAACATCATTGCATATCATATTTTATTGCATTTTGGGTTGATCCTAGAAATTCTACGCAACTCAAGGACCCACAGAGAGAGTTGGGGATTTCGTTATTTTCATATTTGAGTTTTCTCAAATTTTGAAAAGAGGATCATTTGGTTTTAGTTATTTTTCTCTCCTAATATTTCTAATATGAAAATAAAAGAGAGGGGATAAAATGACTTTACCAAAATAAAGATATATTGGAGGTTAAATATTAAAATCAAATAAGAATTTTATTCGGAGTTTTATTGCTATTTTATTTGAATTAGGAAAAATTGTGTTTTTCAAAATTTCATTAGAGGCCCAAATAAATGTTCACTTTGTCCGCTATATTTTTAGAGGACGGGAAAATTTTATTTCAGGATTTTTGGAGTACGTTTAGTATTTCTTTTAATCGTTTTTTGCGCGTCGGAATATTAAAAAAAAACAAAATCGAACCGACCTAACCGGGCCATGTCCGACCTGGACACTAGCCCGGCCGGCGTTTATAAGGCACGAAGGCTTGAGCTGCCGTCGCCCCACCGCCTCGATTCCCGTGCCACCGCCGCCGCCGCCGCCGCATTGCAAATCAGCCAGCGCCGCCGCCTCCTTCCCGCCACCTCATTGCGGATCCCTCGCCGCCGATGACCCTTCCGAACCTCCCGAGGTAGCCGTAAATCCTTCGCTGGTTTTGTTAGAAAACCGTATGGTTTTTTTTTGAAATCCTTAGGTTTTTTTATTTTTATTTAGATAGGTTTTATTTTTTTCTCGGTTTAGTTAAATAGCGGACGTTCGTCCGTACGTTCGTTTTAACGAACGGTGTTCACCCATTAGTAGCAGACAGCGAACGTTCGTTCGTTAGCCTGTTCGTTAGTTTTTCTTTTTCCAGGGTTTTTCCGCGATTATTTTCGATCATGATTTATGCCCTGATTTTCGTTTTAGTTTATCTTTTCGCTCGTTTATCAGAATCAGGCGATTCAAGCACCTAGATCTTCGTCTCGAAGCCCTCTTTCTGTTTAACCAACTTGAAAAAGATTTTGGTACTGTAAAATTTGACTTTGGTCCAGATTAGTAATCGGGTCTTGTTTCTTTCGCAGTTTGAGTTTCGTTGCTTCGTTTGATTTGATTATTTTTTTGCAAACCAGAGTTCTTAAGTTGAACTTTCTGGTTAGATCTCTTATTTGAGTTTACCCATGCTTCTAGTTGAGTGTTTATTGTATGTTTGTTTGTTTGCGATAGAGTACCCGGAGTGCGAAGCGTGCTACTACGAGTCTCCAGGTTTCGCGGATCATCAGCAAGGCAAGTAAAACTTTGATCATACTTCTTTACTACCCAGTTTTATTGCATTAGATCAACCCTCAAACAATTGCATGGTTAGGATCTATTTGATATGTGGGTTTTGGGAAGTAGATGCTGAGGTAGAACCTATTGCCCTGTTTAATATCAACTTCAGGAGTTACTTCTACGTTATGCTTATATTCCTATGCTATGCATAGACGTGGTTTGGTTTAAGTGATTCATGACAGATGTGAGTGTTATTATTAATGGTTAACTTAAGGTGGCTACTTTAATACACATCTGGGTGCATTGCTTGAGGCACCATGGAGTACCCAGTAGTTGTTAGGGCACCTGGAGAATCCAGTGTTGTCCTAGGATATCCCGGAGTACCCATGTGATCATCCTACGGTCCGCCACCCAGGCTCAAAGGGGTCATAAGATTATTCATGCTAGAAACTTCCGTGTGCAGCCACAAGCTATTATGGTCTCTAGCATAGCTGAGTATGTTACATGACCTCTTTCAGTGGTGGCTAACAGATGTAGGGGAAATTAGGTGTAACTGTCCACTCAGAGTAAAGAGTTATTGTTTCAGAAAGACTGTGTCTCGATTCTCCGACCATGGATGTATCCGAGTCTTATGGGGAAAAGGGCGCAAACCGCTGCAGAGTGTACAAGCTAATCATGGTTAGCCGTGTCCCCGGTTATGGACATTTTGAGTATCTAGTTCTTGGATTATCATGTTGATCTCGTCACTCTAAATCTAATTTGATTGGGTTAATGATGATGCTTAATTGGGATTGAGTTGGAGGAACCTTCTCAATGTTTAACAACCACCATGATAGTTAAATAAAATTTATTCCTTTGTTGTAGAGAAAAATTGGCTTTATGCAAAACTGTAACCATAGAGCTTTCCACCAGCCATATATGCATGTAGTGATAGCATTCATTCGGTTCATTACTCTATGTGTTACATTGCCAGCATATTCCATGTGCTGACCCGTTTCGGGCTGCAACGTTTCATGTTGCAGACTTTTCAGACGATGAGTAAGGTGTCATAGGTCGTTGTCTTTTACACAGCTTTGTCGTTGGAGTTGATGGACTCACTTTATCTTCCAAGCCTTCCGCTGTTATCGATTTTAGATGGCCTTAAGCCATATATTTGTAATAAGTTCTCTTTTGAGACATTCGATGTAATAAGTCTGTGATTGCTACTCTATTATAAATCCTCAAGTACTGTGTGTGTCAGCATTACCGATCCAGGGATGACACTGATGCACAGAGATCATACTGTTTAAAGTCTGGTCGCTACAAGATGGTATCAGAGCACACGCTGACTATAGGACACGACCACTAAGCCAAAGCCCTAGATCACTACTCTCTTCTCATTTCCGACTTCTCTCCCTTTCCTACTCTATAGGATGGCGGATGCAAGGAACAAGTTCACACAACCGGATGAAGATACACCTTTTGGAAGACACTTGAATGAAGTTACTAGGTACCTGAACATCGGAATACCAAGCTTCACCGGGACCTACATCGCCACTTTACCAGAAGAGGAGCATTGGATGATTCGAGTTCAAGTTCCAGGAAGGACGTTCATGCCAGTCACTGAGCCCATAGAGTTTTCCTTTGATGCACCAACCTGGAGTCTAGGAAAGAGCATGGCAGCCCACATCACTATGGGACTGATACGTCTCCAACGTATCTATAATTTTTTTTATTGTTCCATGCTATTATATTACCCCTTTTGGATGTTTATGGGATTTATTTTACACATTTATATCATTTTTGGGACTAACCTACTAACCGGAGGCCCAACCCGTATTGTTGTTTTTTGCCTATTTCAGTATTTCGAAGAAAAGGAATATCAAACGGAGTCCAAACGGAATGAAACCTTCGGGAGCGTGATTTTTGGAACAAACATGATCCATAGGACTTGGAGTGCAAGCCAAGAAGCAGCCGAGGCAGCCACGAGGGTGGAGGGCACGCCCACCCCTACAAGGCGTCCCTCCTATCTTGTGGGCCCCTCGGGCGGCCACCGACGTACTTCTTCCTCCTATATATGCCTACGTACCCTGAGAACATCCAGGGAGCCAACGAAACACAATTTCCACCACCGTAACCTTCTGTATCCGCGAGATCCCATCTTGGAGCCTTCGCTGGCGCTCCGCCGGAGGGGGAATCGACCACAGAGGGCTTCTACATCAACACCATAGCCCCTCTGATGAGTTGTGAGTAGTTTACCACAGACCATCGGGTCCATAGTTATTAGCTAGATGACTTCTTCTCTCTTTTTGGATCTCAATACAATGTTCTCCCCCTCTCTTGTGGAGATCTATTCGATGTAAACTCTTTTTGCGGTGTGTTTGTCGAGATCCGATGAATTGTGGGTTTATGATCAAGTTTATCTATGAGAAATATCTGAATCTCCTCTGAATTCTTTTATGTATGATTGAGTTATCTTTGCAAGTCTCTTCGAATTATCAGTTTGGTTTGGCCTACTAGATTGATCTTTCTTGCCATGGGAGAAGTGCTTAGCTTTGGGTTCAATCTTGCGGTGTCCTTACCAAAGGATGTAAAGGGTTGCAAGGCACGTATTGTATTGTTGCCATCGAGGATAAAAAGATGGGGTTTATATCATATTGCATGAGTTTATCCTCTACAACATGTCATCTTGCTTAATGCGTTACTCTGTTCTTTATGAACTTAATACTCTAGATGCAGTGGAGTCGGTCGATGTGTGGAGTAATAGTAGTAGATGCGCAGGCGAGTCGGTCTACTTGTTGCGACGTGATGCCTATATACATGATCATGCGTAGATAATCTCATAATTATTCGCTTTTCTATCAATTGCTCGACAGTAATTTGTTCACTCACCGTAATACTTATGCTATCTTGAGAGAAGCCACTAGTGAAACCTATGGCCCCCGGGTCTATCTTTTATCATATAAACTTTCAATCTACTTTTATTTGCATCTTTACCTTTTGCATCTATCTTATAAAATACCAAAAATATATTTATCTTATCATACTATCTCTATCAGATCTCACTTTCACAAGTGGCCATGAAGGGACTGACAACCCCTTTATTGCGTTGGTTGCGAGTTCTTTGTTTGTTTGTGTAGCTGCGTTGGACTTTTGAGGAGCCTCCTACTGGATTGATACCTTAGTTCTCAAAAACTGAGGGAAATACTTACGCTACTATTGCTGCATCACCCTTTCCTCTTCAAGGAAAACCAACGCAAGCTCAAGACGTAGCAAGAAGGATTTCTGGCGCCATTGCCGGGGAGGTCTTCGCTCAAGTCAAGACATACCAAGTACCCATCACAAACTCATCTCCCTCGCATTTACATTATTTGCCATTTGCCTCTCATTTTCCTCTCCCCCACTTCACCCTTGCTGTTTTATTTGCCCTCTCTTTCCCAATCTTCTCCTCTCTTTTTCGCTTGCCTTCTTCTGTTTGCTTGTGTGTTGGATTACTTGTTGCCATGGCGCAAGATAATACCAAATTGTGTGATTTCTCCAATACCAATAATAATGATTTCCTTGGTACTCCGATTGCTCCTCTTAATGATGTTGAGTCTTGTGAAATCAATACTGCTTTGCTGAATCTTGTTATGAAAGATCAATTCGCCGGCCTTCCTAGTGAAGATGCCGCTACTCATCTAAACAACTTTGTTGATTTGTGTGATATGCAAAATAAGAAAGATACGGATAATGATATTGTTAAATTGAAGTTATTTCCGTTTTCACTTAGAGAGCGTGCTAAAATTTGGTTTTTGTCTTTGCCTAAAAATAGTATTGATTCTTAGAACAAGTGCAAAGATGTTTTTATCTCTAAGTATTTTCCTCCCGCTAAGATCATCACTCTTAGGAACGATATTATGAATTTTAAACAACTTGATCATGAGCATGTTGTCCAATCTTGGGAAAGAATGAAATTGATGATTCGCAATTGCCCTACTCATGGTTTGAATTTATGGATGATCATACAAAAATTTTATGCGGTTTGAACTTTGCTTCTAGAAATCTTTTAGATTTCGCCAAGGAGGCACGTTTATGGAAATCACGTTAGGAGATGCTACAAAACTTCTTGATAATATTATGGCTAATTATTCTCAATGGCACACCGAAAGATCTTCTAGTAAAAAAGTGCATGCTATAGAAGAAATCAATGTTTTGAGTGGAAAGATGGATGAACTTATGAAGTTGTTTGCTACTAAAAATACTCCTCTTGATCCCAATGATATGCCTTTGTCTACTTTGATTGAGAATAATAATGAATCTATGGCTGTGAATTTTGTTGGTAGGAATAGTTTTGGAAACAATGCTTATAGAGGAAACTTTAATTCTAGACCGTTCCCTAGTAATTCCTCTAATAATTATGGAAATTCCTACAATAATTCTTATGGTAATTTTAATAAGATGCCCTCTGATTTTGAGAATAGTGTGAAAGAATTTATGATTTCTCAAAACAATTTTAATGCTTTGCTTGAAGAAAAATTACTCAAAATTGATGATTTGGCTAGGAACGTTGATAGACTTTCGCTTGATGTTGATTCTCTTAAACTTAGATCTTCTCCTCCTAAGCATGATATCAATGAGTCTCTCAAAGCAATGAGAATTTCCATTGATGAGTGCAAGGAAAGAACCGCTAGATTGCGTGCTAAGAAAGATTGCTTTGTAAAGGCGTGTTCTTTTAGTTTCAATGAAAATAATGATGAAGATCTTAAAGTTATTGATGTGTCTCCTATTAGATCTTTGTTTTGCAATATGAATCTTGATAATAATGGGACTGGAGATGAGTCAGCTTTAGTTAGAAGGCGTCCCAAAAATTCGGAGTTTTTAGATCTTGATGCTAAATTTGGTAAAAGTGGGATTGGAGAGGTCATGACTTTAAATAGTATTGAACCCACTATCTCGGATTTCAAGGAATTTGATTATGATAATTGTTCTTTAGAAAGTTGTATTTCCTTGTTGCAATCTGTTGTTAATTCTCCTCATGCTTATAGTCAAAATAAAGCTTTTACCAAACATATCGTTGATGTCTTGATGCAATCTTATGATGAAAAACTTAATTTGGAAGTTTCTATACCTAGAAAACTTAATGATAAGTGGGAACCTACTATAAATATTAGAATTAAAGATCATGAGTGTTTTGCTTTGTGTGATTAATTTGGGTGCTAGTGTTTCCATGATTCCGAAAACTTTATGTGATATTCGAGGTTTCCATGATCTTGATGATTGCTCTTTAAATTTGCACCTTGTGGATTCCACCATTAAAAAGCCAATGGGAAGGATCAATGATGTTCTCATTGTTGCAAATAGAAATTTGGTGCCCGTAGATTTTATCGTTCTTGATATAGATTGCAATCTTGCTTGCCCTATTATTCTTGGTAGACCTTTCCTTAGAACGATTGGTGCGATTATTGATATGAAGGAAGGGAATACTAGATTCCAATTTCCATTAAAGAAAGGCATGGAGCACTTTCCAAGAAAGAAAGTCAAATTACGTTATGAATCTATCATGTGAGCTACTTATGAATTGAGGGCCAAAGATGGCACTACTTAGATCTATCTTCGCTTTTATGCCTAGCTAGGGGCGTTAAACGATAGCGCTAGTTGGGAGGCAACCCAATTTTCTTTGTGTTTTTTGTTTTTTGTTACTGTTTAGTAATAAATTTTGCATCTACCTTCTGTTTAGATGTGTTTTTATCTTTTAGTTAGTGTTTGTGCCAAGTAGAACCTATAGGATAACCTATGATGTTAGTTGATTTGATTCTGCTGAAAAACAGAAACTTTGCGCGCACGAATTTAGTTTTGATAAACCACAGAAACGTGATTTTGCATTGATTCTTTTTGATGATGATCAATAGACAAATTTTACAGTACTTCCTATTTTCGTAGGAGTTTTCGAGTTATACAAGTTTGCGTTAGTTACAGATTGCTACAGACTGTTCTGTTTTTGAGAGATTCTGCCTTTCGTGTGTTGTTTGCTTATTTTGATGCATCTATGGCTAGTAAAATAGTTTTTTAAACCCAAAGAAGTTGTAATACAGTAGGTTTAACACCAAAATAAATAAATAATGAGTTCATTACAGTACCTTATGTGGTGGTTTTGTTTTCTTTCACTAACGGAGCTTATAAGATTTCCTGTTAAGTTTTGTGTTGTGAAGTTTTCAAGTTTTGGGTAAAGCTTTGATGGACTATGGAATAAGGAGTGGCAAGAGCCTAAGATTGGGGATGGCCATGGCAACCCAAGATATTCAAGGATAGCCAAAAGCCTAAGACTGGGGATGCCCCGGGAAGGCATCCCCTCTTTCGTCTTCGTTCATTGGTAACTTTACTTGGAGCTGTATTTTTATTCGCCACATGATATGTGTTTTGCTTGGAGCGTCGTGTATTATATTAGCCTTTGCTTTTTAGTTTACCATAATCATCCTTGATGTACACACCTTTTGGGAGAAGCCTACTTGATTAGAATTTGCTAGAATATGCTATGTGCTTCACTTATATCTTCTGAGCTTAATAGTTTTTGCTCTAGTGCTTCACTTATATCTTTTAGAGCACGGCGGTGGCTTAATTTTATAGAAATTGCTAGTCTCTCATGATTCACTTATATTATTTTGAGAGTATTTTAGAACAACATGGTATTTGCTATGGTTATAAAATTGGTCCTAGAATGGTAGGCATCCAAGTTGGGTATAATAAAAACTATCATAGGAAGTGAATTGGATGCTATGATCAATTTGATACTTGATAATTGTTTTGAGATATGGAGGTAGTGATATTAAAGTCATGCTAGTTGGGTGATTGTGAATTTAAAGAATGCTTGTGTTGAAGTTAGCAAGTTCCGTAGCATGCACGTATGGTTAAAGTTGTGTAACAAATTTGAAACATGAAGTGTACCTGGCTTGTGCATCCTTATGAATGGCGGTCGGGGACAAGCGATGGTCTTTTCCTACCAATTTATCCCTCTAGGAGCATGCGCGTAGTGCTTGATTTTTGATGACTTCTAAATTTTTGCAATAAGTATATGAGTTCTTTTGACTAATGTTGAGTCCATGGATTATACGCACTTTTACCTTTTCACCTTTGCTAGCCTCTTCGGTACCGTGCATTGCCCTTTCTCACCTTGAGAGTTGGTGCAAACTTCGCCGGTGCATCCAAACCCCGTGATATGATACACTCTATCACACACAAACCTCCTTATATCTTCCTCAAAACAGCCACCATACCTACCTATTATGGCATTTCCATAGCCATTCCGAGATATATTGCCATGCAACTTTCCACAGTTCTGTTCATCATCATCATAACATACTTTACTTTTGTCATATTGCCATTGCATGATCATGTAGTTGACGTCATATTTGTGGCAAAGCCACCATGCATAATTTTTCATACATGTCACTCTTGATTCATTGCACCATCCCGGTACACCGCCGGAGCCATTCATATAGAGTCATATCTTGTAGATTCAAGTTGTAATTCATATGTTGTAATCAATAAAAGTGTGATGATCATCATTATTAGAGCATTGCCCAAAAATAAAAAAATAAAGGCCAAAATAAAAAAAGGCCAAAGGAAAAAAAGAAAAGAAAAAATAAGAAAAAAAAGAAAATAAATAAAAAGGGCAATGTTACTATCTCTTTTTCCACACTTGTGCTTCAAAGTAGCACCTTGTTCTTCATGTAGTGAGTCTCATATATTGTGCTTCAAAGTAGCACCAAGTTTTTCATATAGCGAGTCTCATATGTTGTCACTTTCATATACTAGTGGGAATTTTTCATTATAGAACTTGGCTTGTATATTCCTACGATGGGCTTCCTCAAATGCCCTAGGTCTTCGTGAGCAAGCGAGTTGGATGCACACCCACTAGATTTCTTTTGTTGAGCATTCATTTATAGCTCTAGTGCATCCGTTGCATGGCAATCCCTACTCCTCATGTTGACATCAATTGATGGGCATCTCCATAGCCCATTGGTTATCCTCGTCAATGTGAGACTTTCTTTTTTTTGTCTTCTCCACACAATCCCCATCATCATATTCCATTCCACCCATAGTGCTATATCCATGGCTCACGCTCATGTATTGCGTGAAGGTTGAAAAAGTTTGAGATTATTTAAGTATGAAACAATTGCTTGGCTTGTCATCCGGGGTATAGAAGTTGGGAACATCTTTGTGTGGCGAAAATGAAGCATAGCCTAACTATATGATTTTGTAGGGATGAACTTTCTTTAGCCATGTTATTTTGAGAAGACATGATTGCTTTGATTAGTATGCTTGAAGTGTTACTATTTCTTTTATCAATATGAACTTTTATTTTGAATCATTTGGATCTGAACATTCATGCCACAATAAAAAAATTACATTGAGAATTATGCTAGGTAGCATTCCACATCAAAAATTCCGTTTTTATCATTACCTACTCGAGGACGAGCGGGAATTAAGCTTGGGGATGCTTGATACGTCTCCAACGTATCTATAATTTTTGATTGTTCCATGCTATTATATTACCACTTTTGGATGTTTATGGGATTTATTTTACACATTTATATCATTTTTGGGACTAACCTACTAACCGGAGGCCCAACCCGTATTGCTGTTTTTTTTGCCTATTTCAGTATTTCAAAGAAAAGGAATATCAAACGGAGTCCACACGGAATGAAACCTTCGGGAGCGTGATTTTTGGAACGAACATGATCCAGAGGACTTGGAGTGCAAGCCAGGAAGCAGCCGAGGCGGCCACGAGGGTGGAGGGCGCGCCCCCTATCTTGTGGGCCCCTCGGGCGCCCACCGACGTACTTCTTCCTCCTATACATGCCTACGTACCCCGAGAACATCCAGGGAGCCAACGAAACACAATTTCCACCACCGTAACCTTCTGTATCCGCGAGATCCCATCTTGGAGCCTTCGTCGGCGCTCTGCCGGAGGGGAATCGACCATGGAGGGCTTCTACATCAACACCATAGCCCCTCCGATGAGTTGTGAGTAGTTTACCACAGACCTTCGGGTCCATAGTTATTAGCTAGATGGCTTCTTCTCTCTTTTTGGATCTCAATACAATGTTCTCCCCCTCTCTTGTGGAGATCTATTCGATGTAAACTCTTTTTGCGGTGTGTTTGTCGAGATCCAATGAATTGTGGGTTTATGATCAAGTTTATCTATGAGAAATATTTGAATCTCCTCTGAATTCTTTTATGTATGATTGAGTTATCTTTGCAAGTCTCTTCGAATTAATCAGTTTGGTTTGGCCTACTAGATTGATCTTTCTTGCCATGGGAGAAGTGCTTAGCTTTGGGTTCAATCTTGTGGTGTCCTTACCCAGTGACAGAAAGGGTTGCAAGGCACATATTGTATTGTTGCCATCGAGGATAAAAAGATGGGGTTTATATCATATGGCATGAGTTTATCCCTCTACATCATGTCATCTTGCTTAATGTGTTACTCTGTTCTTTATGAACTTAATACTCTAGATGCAGGCAGGAGTCGGCCGATGTGTGGAGTAATAGTAGTAGATGAAGGTAGGAGTCGGTCTACTTGTTGCGGACGTGATGCCTATATACATGATCATGCCTAGATAATATCATAATTATTCGCTTTTCTACCAATTGCTTGACAATAATTTGTTCACTCACCGTAATACTTATGCTATCTTGAGAGAAGCCACTAGTGAAACCTATGGCCCCCGGGTCTATCTTTTATCATATAAAATTTCAATCTACTTTTATTTGCATCTTTACCTTTTGCATCTATCTTATAAAATACCAAAAATATATTTATCTTATCATACTATCTCTATCAGATCTCACTTTCGCAAGTGGCCGTGAAGGGATTGACAACCCCTTTATTGCGTTGGTTGCGAGTTCATTGTTTGTTTGTGTAGGTGCATGGGACTTTTGAGGAGCCTCCTACTGGATTGATACCTTGGTTCTCAAAAACTGAGGGAAATACTTATGCTACTATTGCTGCATCACCCTTTCCTCTTCAAGGAAAACCAACGCAAGCTCAAGACGTAGCAGGGATGCATTGAGAAGTTTACCGCAAGGATCTCAAGGATACTATATATCAGATCTGTGGGCGCCAAGATGAGCAATGGGAGATGATCATCACCGGGAAGGATAGATCCATAAGAGCTTTCATCCAGGAGTTAAATCAGCACATTCGTCGCCAGGAGAACCAGATGTGCGCAGGCATGATAGATCTAAAGAAAGCAATGACCAGGATCACGGAGCTGGAGGAAGAACTCAAGTCTACACGCGATGGATATGAGGAGGAAATGACGATACTCGTGGAGAAGAATGACGATTTGACGAGGAAGCTAGGAGTATTCATGGGAGACCCCGCGCCAGGAGGATAAGACGACGATTCCACTTGCCCGGAGAACTACATCATCTTTGACGACACCGACTCAGACCCTGACAATAGCGATGATGACTATGTTGATGAAGCTGGAGCAGATATCATGGAGTCTTCCACCGATCAAGTTTTCTAGTCGACCAACATATCAGTAGTAGTATTCCCCCATGTATATAGTATAGTCCGAGCACTTTTGTAACGATAGTTAGACTGATTGTATGCCCTTGTTGAATTGATTGAAGTGATATGTTTGTGTTTGTCTCATGTGCATATGGGTAGTGTTTTCCCTCTAGATCTCATTTTATTCTGTTTTCTCATCTTTTCTAAACACATCAGATGCCTCCGAGACGTGACAATGGATTTGCTTTCCCACCGGAGCTCACTCAGTTGATCCAGCAGCAGAATACCTTGATGCAGCTACTAGTGCAGAACCAGAACTAGGGGAACAACAACAACAACAATCCATCACCACCACCACATGTTGATCACTTAGCCCATTTTCTAAGGCCGAATCCTCCGGTGTTCTCCAGTAGCACTGAGCCGATAGTTGTAGATGATTGGCTCCGCAAGATTGGAAGGGAATTGACCACTACAGGATGCACAGATGCGGAGAGAGTGTGTTTTGCCACATCAGCTTGATGGACCTGCAATATCATGGTGGGAGAATTTCACAGCCACTTACCCCATCGACACTGTCACATGGGACCAATTTCAGCAGGCTTTTTGCACTGCCCATGTTTCAGCAGGAGCTATGGCCATGAAGAAGTGCGAGTTTTGCAACTTGCACCAAGGAAGACGCACAGTGGGTTAGTATGTGGATGATTTTAGTAAGTTAGCATGTTATGCCCCGGATGATGTCACTACAGATGCAGCTAAGCAGGAGAAGTTTCTAGAAGGACAAAATGATGAGCTGAGCATGCAGTTGATGGTAGCAACCTTCAACAACTACCAGGAGTTGGTAGATAGAGCTCTCATGATCGAAGGGAAGCAGCAGCAGATAGACGACTGCAAGAGGAAGTATGGACAAGGGAAGTACAATTCAGGAGCTCAGCAGAGGCCCCGTTTTACCCCAAACTCGGGAGGACACATTCACCATAACCATGGAGGTCACAATTCCAATGGAGGGAGTTCTCACAACCATAGTGTCCCCAAGAATGGGAATGGGAATGGAGGAAGCAACGGCCAGAACCGTTCCAACCCAGCAACACACGCCAAGAAGGATCTAAGTCACATTACTTGTTTCAAGTGCGGGAAGAATGGACATTACGCCACAGAGTGTTCTGAAGCAAAGAATGGAAATGGCAATGGAAGCTCTGGGAAGAAGCCCAACCCTTTCAACAGGGGACAAGTGAACCACGTTACCGTGGAGGAGGTTGAAGCACAGCCAGATGCAGTATTAGGTAAGTTTTTGGTTAAGTCATTTACTGCAATCGTTCTTTTTGGTTGAAGCACAGGGCCAATATCTAAGAGACCGTACAGGATGCCCGCAAAGGATTTAGAGGAAATTAAGAAGCATATTAAGGAGTTACTGGATAAAGGCTATATTCGCCCAAGTTCGTCGCCTTGGGGATCACCAGTGCTTCTAGTGGAGAAGAAGGATGGATCATTGAGGATGGTTGTTGATTATCGTGGATTGAATGAAGTGACAATCAAGAACAAGTATCCATTGCCGATGATCAATGATTTGTTTGACCAGTTGCAAGGAGCTAAAGTATTTTCCAAGATCGATCTGCGATCAGGATACCACCAGCTAAAGATTCGAGAGCAGGATATACCTAAGACAGCTTTTACCACAAGGTACGGGCTATATGAGTATACCGTTATGTCATTTGGTCTGACTAACGCGCTTGCCTATTTCATGAACATGATGAACAAGGTGTTTATGGAGTTTTTGGATAAGTTCGTCGTGGTATTCATTGATTACGTATTGGTCTATTCGAAGAATGAAGAGGAGCATAAGGAGCATTTACGTTTGGTTACAGCTCTAGTGTTGATTCTTCCAGATCAACGCAAGGATTATCAAGTGTATTGCGACGCTTCTCGTCGAGGACTTGGAGCAGTGCTGATGCAGGAGGGAAGAGTTGTTTCATATGCCTCACGACAGCTTAAACCTCATGAGTTGAATTATGCTACACATAATTTGGAGTTAGCAGCCGTAGTGCATGCGTTGAAGACATGGAGACATTTTCTCATCGGAAACCATTGTGAGGTGTACACGGATCACAAGAAGTATATCTTCACGCAGAAGGAGTTAAATCTCAGGCAGAGGAGATGGTTGGAGCTCATCAAGGATTATGATATGAGGTTGCATTATCATCCCGGAAAGGCTAACGTAGTAGCCGATGCGTTGGGCCGCAAGAGTCATGTCAATACACTCATGACCGGAGAATTTCCTAAGGAGTTAGTAGAAGATCTTCGCGAGCTAAGTTTGGAGATAGTTCCGAGAGTCTATGTAGCAGCATTGGAGATTCAGTCTACTTTGATGGGTAAGATCAGAGAAGCCCAAAAGACGGACAAAGAGATTGCCGAGATAAAGGAAAGGATGAGCAAAGGAAAGGCTAAAGGATTTCGTGAAGATGAGCACGATACCTTATGGTTTGAGGACCGCTATATGTGCCTAATGACCCGGAGATCAAAAAGTTGATTCTGCAGGAGGCCCATGATTCGCCGTATTCGAATCACCCAGGAAATACCAAGATGTATCTGGATTTGAAGGACAGTTTCTGGTGGACTGGAATGAAGAAGGATATTGCGGAGTATGTAGCAGTTTGTGATGTATGTCAGAGAGTGAAGGCAGAGCATCAGAAGCCAGCTGGATTGCTACAACCATTGCCGATACCCAAATAGAAGTGGCACAAGCTAGGCATGGATTTTATCACGGGATTGCCCAGGACTCGTTCATGCTATGACACGATATGGGTTGTAATCGATCGATTGACGAAAGTAGCACATTTTATCCCAGTGAAGACCACTTACACCAGTGCTAAGTTGGCAAAGATATACATGACCAGGATTGTATGTCTGCATGGAGTTCCGAGGACCATTGTATCAGATAGAGGAACCCAGTTTACCTCAAAGTTCTAGAATCAGTTGCATGAGACTTTGGGTACCAGGCTAGAATTCAGTACAGCTTTTCATCCACAAACAGATGGACAGGCCGAGAGAGTCAATCAGATTCTGGAGGTCATGTTGAGAGTTTGTGCGCTAGATTATGGATCTAGTTGGGACGACAATTTGCCATATGCAGAGTTCTCTTACAACAACGGCTATCAAGCCAGTTTGAAGATGGCCCCTTTCGAAGCTTTGTACAAAAGGAGATGCAGGACCCCATTGTAATGGGATGAAGTTGGAGACCGTCAGTTGCTTGGACCAGATTTGATTAAAGAGTCTGAAGAGAAGGTTAAGCTGATTCGCGATAGACTCAACATAGCCCAGTCCAGGCAGAAGAGCTATGCGGATTCTAAATGCAAGGAGACAGTCTACAAAGTCGGAGACAGAGTATATCTTCGTGTGTCCCCACTTCGAGGAGTTAAGTGTTTTGGAGTTAATGGAAAGTTAGCACCACGTTTTGTGGGACCCTACAAAGTTTTGGAACGTATGGCAGAAGTTGCTTACAAGTTGGAGTTGCTCGAAGAATTGTCAGGAGTTCACGTTGTGTTCCACGTTTCGCAGTTAAAGAAGTGTTATGCAGAGATGGTTGATATTCCTCTGAGAGATACAGTGCCACTGGAAGCGATTTAGCTAGATAGCGATTTGACCTACGAGGAGAAACCAGTGAAGATTCTCGAGTTTGCCAGCCGAGTCACCCGTAGCAAGGTTATCAAGTTTTGCAAAGTTCAGTGGTGCCACCATACCGAGGAGGAAGTAACCTGCAAAAGAGAGGAAGACCTATGGAAGGACCACCCGCACCTATTTTCTAGCCAACCCGAATCTTGAGGGCGAGATTCATCTTAAGGGGGGTAGGTTTGTAACATCCCAAATTTTCAATTTGGTATGTTATACATTAGATCATCATTGCATATCATATTTTATTGCATTTTGGGTTGATCCTAGAAATTCTACGCAAATCAAGGACCCACGGAGAGAGTTGGGGATTTCGTTATTTTCCTATTTGAGTTTTCTCAAATTTTGAAAAGAGGATCATTTGGTTTTAATTATTTTTCTCTCCTAATATTTATAATATGAAAATAAAAGAGAGGGAATAAAATGACTTTCCCAAAATAAAGAAATATTGGAGGTTAAATATTAAAATCAAATAAGAATTTTATTCAAAGTTTTATTGCTACTTTATTTGAATTAGGAAAAAAATGCATTTTTCAAAATTGCATTAGAGGCCCAAATAAATGTTCACATTCTCCGCTATATTTGTAGAGGACGGGGAAAATTTATTCAGGATTTGTGGAGTCTGCTTAGTATTTCTTTTAATCGTTTTTCTGCGCGTCGGAATATTTTTTTTAAAGAAAATCGAACCGACCTAACCGGGCCGTGTCCGACCTGGACACTAGCCAAGACGGCCTTTATAAGTCGCGAAGGCCCGAGCCGCCGTCACCCCACCCGAAACCCTAGCCAGTTGCCACCTCGCCGCCTCGATTCCCGTGCCACCGCCACCGCTTGATCGCCGTCATTGCCGCCGCCCTCGCCGCCGTCGCCGCCTCGTCGCGCCGCCGCCCGTAGCGCCGCCGCCGCCAGCCTCGCCGCCCGCCGCGAGATCCCTCGCCCGCCCGACCCGCCGGACCTCGCCGAGGTAGCCCGCCGTCGCCGGTGGTTTTCGTTAGAAAATCGTACGTTTTTTTCGAAAACCCTAGGTTTTTTATTATTTTAGATCGGTTTTATTTTTTTTCTCGGTTTAGTTAAATAGCGGACGTTCATCCGTACATTCGTTTTAACGAACGGTGTTCACCCATTAGCCGCAGACAGTGAATGTTCGCTCTTTAGCCTGTTCGTCAGTTTTTCTTTTTCCAAGGTTTTCCGCGATATTTTCGATCGCGATTTCTGCCCTGATTTTTGTTTTAGTTTATCTTTTTGCTCGTTTATCGGAATCAGGTGATTCAAACGCCTAGATCTTTGTCTGGAAGCCCTCTTTATGTTTAACCAACTTGAACAAGATTTTGGTACTGTAAAATTTGACTTTAGTCCAGATTAGTAATTGGGTCTTGTTTCTTTCGCAGCTTGAGTTTCGTTGCTTCATTTGATTTGATTCTTTTTGCAAAATGGAGTCCTCAAGTTGAACTTTCTGGTTAGATCTCTTATTTGAGTTTTACTTGTGCTTATAGTTGAGTGCTTATTGTATGTTTGTTTGTTTGCGATAGAGTACCCGGAGTGCGAAGCGTGCTACTAAGAGTCTCTAGGTTTCGCGGATCATCAACAAGGCAAGTAACACTTTGATCATACTTCTTTACTACCCAGTTTTATTGCATTAGATCAACCCTCAAACAATTGCATGGTTAGGATCTGTTTAATATGTGGGTTTTGGGAAGTAGATGATGAGGTAGAACCTATTGCCCTGTTTAATATCAAAACTTTGGGAGTTACTTCTACGTTATGCTTATATTGCTATGCTATGCTCGTAGACGTGGTGTGGTTTAAGTGATTCATGACAGATGTGAGAGTTATTATTAATGGTTAACTTAAGGTGGCTACTTTAATACACATTTGGGTGGTTGCTTGAGGCACCCTGGAGTACCTAGTGGTTGTCAGGGCACCTGGAGAATCCAGTGTTGTCCTAGGATATCCCGGAGTACCCATGTGATCATCCTACGGTCCGCCACCCAGGCTCAAAGGGATCATAAGATTGTACATGCTAGAAACTTCCGTGTGCAGCCACAATCTATTATGGGCTCTAGCATAGTTGAGTATGTTGCATGACCTCTTTCAGTGGTGGGCTAGCAGATGTAGGGGAAAGTAGGTGTAGCTGTCCACCTAGAGTAAAGAGTTATTGTTTCAGAAAGACTGTGTCTCGATTCTCCGACCATGGATTTATTCGAGCCTTGTGGGGAAAAGTGCGCAAACCTCTGCAGAGTGTATAAACTAATCATGGTTAGCCGTGTCCCTGGTTACACTACTAGGTAAAACCTTATACACAGAATCTTAGCAGCAGCGTGGTTTAAAAACAGACGCTACTGCTAATTAGCAGTAGCGGGCTTCAGGAAACCGCACTACTAACAGCCAAGTAGCAGTAGCGCTCTAGGTGAAACAAGTGCTACTACTACAATTGCCACGACGTTGCCTCCGAGCTAGATATAGTAGTAGCGCCCTTCTTCCGGATGCACTACGGCTAAAGTACTTAGTAGCAGCGTTTTTTCCCAAAACTCGCTGCTGCTAAGTATCACCCCCGGCGACTTATTAAGTTTAGTCCCATACTGCTAAGCGAACAAGATGTCTACCACCTTAAATATGTTACTTCTCAAACTATCTCGAGCACTTGTTCTTCACTGAACTATATGTGTAGGATTTGTGGCTGCAATATGAATCCTCGCCTATACCTATACAGGTACAGTGAGGATTCATGTTGACTATTTAGATTCTACACAAAAAGATCAATGATGACGAATGTATATTTTTGATGTTTTACATGGTTAGACTTAGTAGTAGCGTTTTTTCTTGACAAAGCGTTGCTGATATAGGTCTTAGCAGTAGCGCGCTCCCCATACCCGCGCTACTGCTAAAGCAAAACAAAACACACGACTCCCTCCCCGCACGCTCATCTCTCAATCGTCCCCCTCCGCCCGACGCCGGCAGCTGCGGTTAGGTTTTCTCCTCCGCCACCGCCACCGCAGGTAATGCTCCTCCCCCCTCTTGTTGCCCCTCCGCTACTCCTCCACCCTCTCGCCACAAGACTGTCACGCCCATGAGCTCTGGTGAGCACCTTTGGCCGACCGCCCTCGATCCCCTCGCCGTCATTGTCCGCCCCTCTCGTAGGAAAGTCACCGGCCTTCCCCTCGTCAGCACCCCCGACCGAGGTCACCATGCCATCCCCCCCTCCTCGACAGCACCCCCCGAGGGCTGCCCTACCTAGATGCAGCGAGGGCTTACGAATTTCATATGGATAACTAGATGCTTTTTTTTTCTGTAATAAGTTATTTTTTGCAAATTGTAGGTGCCAATTTAGTTGAAATGCTTTGGTAGGTGGTACCGTGATCTGCTAGATATTGGTTTTGATACAAGTATTTAGTTTGCAAGTGCTAAGTTAATCCAAATTTGCCACTTATTTTTTTAATCAGTTATCTTAGGCAATAGGGGCCAAATTAGATGAAATGTGTCTTGGTAGGTGGTACCTTGATTTGGTAGATAACTTATTACAGATCTTAGGATTATACCTTTGGTAGGGGCCAAATAGTTTTTTTGGCAATAGCTGCCACTGAAATGCTTTCGTAGGTGATAACTTGTCATCTTGTACGTTACTAGATCTTAGGATTATAATTGCCATCAAATTGCTTCTCGCAGAAGAATCTCTTCATCAAATTGAGAGCTTGTTGTTTACTTTTTGGGATTGGGTTCCACTATGAAAATATAACTGAAGAAGTACCAAAAATAGCACATGCTATTGTTTTTCTTTCCTGTGAAGATCATTAATCCTTTGCTCATATTGCTTTAGGAAAATGGCGCCACCACCACCACCACCATGTCGACTGTGCAAGTCAAGGTGCGCCAAAGACCTTTGCAACAGCAAGCTGTTAAAGATCTACTTCCAGCCAAGTTTTCGTCATGCGGCGTTAAGAAATTATATGAAATGTAACAACTATTTTATTTTTAGTGTTGTCATTACTGCATTGTGTCATTTTACTTATTTTACACAGATCGTCCCATGCAATGTGAGGTTGAAATTCAACAAGCTGATAGGAGACACCGTGACATTTGAGGCTCCTGGGGGGCGTACACTATGGAGGTCGAGAAAGAACGCAATATGTCGCGGATTGGAGGAGATGGATGGGCCCATTTCCTCACCCGCATGTGTCTTACTGGTGGTGAGTTGATCAGCTTCTCCTTCAGAGAAGAAAGACCCAAGTTGGCTGTCATTTATAACAACCTGGTGGAAGATGATGAAGATGATGAAGATGATGAAGATAATGAGGACCCACTCGATAAAGATGATGAGGACCCACTTCATGAAGCCATCGTAGCTCAAAGAATGAGGCTGAGCGAGGAGGAGGTGTCCAACCTGTGGGACATAATGCCGTCACGTGCTGACTTTGTCGGGGTGCCATTCGTGACCCGCCTGACAAGTACCATGGTTGATCGACATGATATGGTATGTTATACTTACAAATGCAAATTATCCGATGAAATACTTAGTGTAGAGTCCAATGATATGGTATGTTGTGTGGAATCTAGTCGATGATATGTTTTAGCGTGGAGTTTTATCACATGCTTATTAATGTAGAATCTAAGGAACTATTAATAGTGTATATAATCCATATATACTTATTTGCAAGAGTATGTGCAAGGCTATTTGTTAATTGATATGTTTTTCTTATTCAGAAATTGGCAAAGAGCCTATCTGTGAGTTATGGTATCGAGCCTGGTGAAGAAGGCTCAGCTGGACTATGCCTTACCGCAAGGGGCTCCGTCACAACCTATACTTACCGCCTGGACATGGACGGTCGCACACACTTAAACTCGGTTGGGTGGAAGAAATTCCTCGATGGCAAGAATCTTCGTGTTGGACAGGCCATCCTAATTACTATCAGGAACATTAACCGCCCAGGCTTGAGGATGATGATTGTCTTCGATATCATCTAGAACTACATATGTGTGTGTGTGTGTGTGGCTATATCATCTAGAACTACATATGATGATCGTCATCGATATCATCTAGAACTACATATGATGATCATCGTCGATACCATCTAGAACTACATATGATGATCGTCGTTGATATGACCTTGTACTGTTTGAGGATGCATGTTGACTATGCATGAAATTGTTATCTAGTACTCCCTTCGTTCCAAATTACTCGTCATGGTTTGAGCTAAAACCACGACGAGTAATTTGGAACGGAGGGAGTACTACCTAGTACTTATAATGGTTTATGAATTTGATATCTAGTAGTACCTAATATCTGAAAATTGTAGTTTAGGGGTACAGTGGGAAAATGATGAAAGATATAGCAGTAGCGAGGGACAAGGAAATCGCTACAGCTAACTAATAGTAGCGTGTTCCGCAAAAGTGCTGCTGATATCGTCCACAGTAGTAGGGCGGGTGCGGACTGAGCTACTACTATAAGTTAGTTGTAGCGCCTTATTAGTAGCGCGGCCACCCGCGCTGCTGCTAGCCTCAAAACCCGCGCTACTAGTAGGGTTTTCCCTAGTAGTGTTATGGACGTTTTGAGTATCTAGTTCTTGGATTATCATGTTGATCTCGTCACTCTAAATCTAATTTGATTGGGTTAATGATGACGCTAAATTGGGATTGAGTTGGAGGAACCTTCTCAATGTTTAACAACCACCATGATAGTTAAATAAAATTTATTCCTTTGTTGTAGAGAAAAATTGGCTTTATGCAAAACTGTAACCATAGAGCTTTCCACCAGCCATATATGCATGTAGTGATAGCATTCATTCTGTTCATTACTCTATGTGTTACATTGCCAGCATATTCAATGTGTTGACCCATTTCGGGCTGCAACGTTTCATGTTGCAGACTTTTCAGACAACGCGTAAGGTGCCATAGGTCGTTGTCTTTTACTCAGCTTTGCCATTGGAGTTGATGGACTCGCTTTATCTTCCAAGCCTTCCGCTGTTATCGATTTCAGATGGCCTTAAGCCATATATTTGTAATTAGTTCTCTTTTGAGACATTTGATGTAATAAGTGTGTGATTGCTACTCTGTTATAAATCCTCAAGTACTGTGTGTGTCAGCATTACCGATCCAGGGATGACACTGATGCACAGAGATCAGACTATTTGAAGTCTGGTCGCTACAGTATGCTAGCCTTCACTTGGCGGTGGCAAGGGGCTTGTAATTTGTACGAACTCCAGCTTCTCCGATTTTGGAGAGATGGAAAAGGCCAGCTCCTCAACTCCAGAAAAATTACACGCAGGTGGGCTGCCAGCTTCTCTTTCTCAGCTTCTTGGAGTTGCCCCGTTTGGCTCGGCTCCAGCCACGGAATTGGAGAAGCTGGCAGCTGGAGAGCTGCCGAACAGGCCCTAAGCGCCCCTCGTTCCTCTGAAGCTACTTTGCATATCGAGGTATTGGGAGTGATGGCTCGTCGATGTTGAATCTTTAGAGGAACATGAATTGACAGTTTGATGTAGTTCAAGGATCAAAGGTATGGTTTCTCTAGTTCTCCTTCCCTTGACCATCAGTCATACTGTATTTTGCTCTTCCAAATTGCGCATAATTTTCACTAATTCATTTCAGATCAACTATATTGGGATATAGAAATTATGTGAAACGAATTGATGTATGATCTGTAGTTATAAGGGTTAAGTTTACCCACAGCTGGAGCGGTAAGATTTGAAAATAGACAAACGATGTCCTCACTTTTCTGACCTTTCATGATTATAAACACTTTCCATGTTTGCCAAGTGAAAAGAAGTTTCCACATGACTGCTACTACTTGATATGAAGAAATTAGTACATGGGAATTATGGTACAGGTCAGTAGTACATTATTTGGTACACATATCTTGCGAGGTACCTTTTTTTATGTCCAACTGAGGAAGCCCTCACTAATAATTTTCATGTCTCAGATTTTGCTCTGAAGACTCTGAAGGTATCATACTTGTTGTATACTGCTTGTGAGTCATCCAAACCTTAAATCGTTTTTTCATGGAAAGTTGGCTCAAAAATATTATAAGATGGAAAACACTACAAGAAACCTGCTTATCTGTGATGGATTTCTGATGACAATCTGGGATTCTGTCACAAACTATGACGGCCCTTGGCACACTGTCATGGAAACCGTCACCGGTTAACAAGCCGCGGATGGGCCTACGAAGGGCTACAACTCGATGACGGCCGTGCAGAACTGTCACACAAATCGTCAAGGATTGAACAACAGGGCCGAATCAGGCTTAGTATTTATTTTGACAAATGTAACGACCGAATGTTCCGCATTTGACAAAAGGTCCGAACGATACTGTAGTCGTCCAATCTGCGTCGTTGCATCCCAGCGTCTCTTGCGCGAGGGAGTTATCCCGCGCCCTTTCTCCCTCTGGCAAGTGGCCCCGCCCGCCGCGGCTTCGTCCAATCTCCACTTCCCTCGCCCACGATCCCCTCTCGTCTTCTCCCAAACTGCAACGGCTCTCGCTCCACTCCGCCCCACTCCTCCCACTCCGCCATTACTTCTCCTCTCCCTCTTCCTCGGAGCGAGTCCACTCCAAATCGCTCGAGTTTCTGCAGATATCGAGCGAGTCCACTCCAGACGTGCGCTGGTTGCTTCTGAGGCGGTTGGCGGCGAATTGTTCCGGTGAGATCCCCCCTCCCCTCCTCCCCGTTGTGTTTCCGTCGTGGGGCAAAGCATGGGGTTCCGCGGATGAGAGCGCCATATGTTGCAGCGACCTGTTTCGTCGAGTTTTGATTGAGTTGCGAGTGCATATGTGAGTTCATCCCTTTTAACTCTAGGTCGTACAGGGGGGGGATAAGTTGTGGATTAGGCATAGATGACGATGAAATAGGTGGTTGAAGACCGATTTTGAAGGTGGGTGGTTTGTACGAGTCTGATCCGCGCGTGGTTCCTTCCATTTTTAACGAATTTTTGGAATGTGGATGTGAACTCTGTATCCAACCCCCTCCCTGATGTGTTTTCGGGTGCAGATCTGTGATGTTGTATTGTGCGAGGTGCGGCTTGTTTAGATTCACATGCAATTTTAAATTGTGGTTGGTGCACATCTATCAGGACTCGTTCACTAAAGTTACCACCGGATTTGTTAAGTATTACCATGAAATTCATTCTAGCACATGTTTCAGATACAACTTATTGCGTAATATTTTTTCCAAGTCCTTTTTTGCTTGTCATTACCACTGATTTTTGTTAGCGGTTACCCTACAACCCCTCTGTGGTCCACTTTTTTATATCTAGCATTCTGTTTTGATTTTTGCCATTTCTTATTACTTCAAACTAGCACTTGAATTGTTAAGTTGTTGCCATTTTAATTACTCTATCTGCATTTTCAAATCACCCATATGTCTCAGTATCTATTTTCAATGACATTCTAAGATAGCTCAGTATCTATTTTCATTGACATTTTAAGAAAGTTATCATGGCTGTTAAGTTCTGGCTATCAGCCTCATTCATACAAGTTACCAGACTTTTTGTTTTTGTTATCTCATTGGTTGCTGTGTCTTCCAATTCACCTTTTGTAACTCCTTACTTGTCAATCCTTTAATATTGTTTTGTTTCTCAGGGGCACGATGCCAAGGAAGCGCAAATGTTGTGGTGATGGCCATGAGGGTGTTCCTTCAAAAATTCCGAAGCACCCTCCACCTCGGAACAGGGCTTCGCCTAGCTCACTTCTGGCTGCGTGTAAAGATTTGTCTGATGGTAGGAAAAATGCTATCAATGAAATTGACTTTAAAAGCCTTCGAGAGATCAAGTGCGACCACCTCTTCAGTTTTCTTAGTGAATGGCTTGCTGGGTTATACGAGCCAGACTCTCGTGAAGTGGTTGTTCCGGGGCATGGGAGGATCCCTGTTAACGAAGAGTCGGTTCATCGTATGATGGGTGTGCCTCGTGGTGGGAATGATGTCCCTTACAGTATGCCCACAGAAGTTGATATTGAGTTAGGGATTGAGATGTTTGGTGAGCTTGGTCACACACCGAAGATGACTGATGTCCTTGATCTCATAACAAGTTCTGTCAATTATTATGAGAAGTTCAAGCGGATGTGGCTTATGCTTGTTAGCAATACTGTCATTGCTCCTAGTACATCCAACAAGATCAGCCCAAGATGGTATGGTGTGATTGTAAGTACTGGTAACTTATGCTACATGGCTGATAACTTGCATCATGTTTACATGGTAATTGTATTGCTTTATATCATGTAGATTTTTTGTTCATTTACTTCCTTGTTTTTTCAGCAAAACATTAATAGAGTCAAGGACTTGAACTGGTCCAAGTTCATTGCTGATGAGCTCCATAAGGCACTTTTTATGGGGAGGCCTACAAAGGGGTGTCTTCTTTTCTACAATGTAAGTGATGATGCTTTTTTTCTTTTCCTGCTGTCTGGTTGTGTATTTCTGACAGCAATGACTCTTTTTACCAGCTTCTGTACATTGATGCTATCGATCTTACTGGTCTTGGTATCTTATTGCCTGATGGTGCGTTTGCTATCAATGTTTGGCCAAAAGAGAAGATATCCCAATTGCTTAGTATGGATGTCCAACGGACGGAATTTCTTATGGCAAACTACCGGTAACTTTGTTTTTCTTTTCCTTCTAATTAGTTCATGTACTTACTGCAATTGCATTTGTTATTTATACTTTTGTTTACTCGTTTTCATTCTCAACAATTCACCAGTTGAAACCCCAGTTTGGCGTTGATTTCTGCTTGTTTGGCGGTTTACAAGGTCTTGGGAAGTTCATGCTTGTGCATGTCCCACCAAACTGCAGTGAAGAGGTATGCTTTTTTTGTTTATATGTATTCTGGATTTTTGTAGCCTTTTTCTTTGCTATTGATACATTTTTTTATGGTAACTAATGACTATGCAACCTTATAAGTGTTTTTGTATTACACATCTGAAATATTTTCTTCATTGCTATTTTTATTTTGTTTTTTATGATGGTAACTTTTGTTGCATACACATGGTAGTTTGTGTCTGTTTTGCCTGATAAATCATGTCTTACCAATCTAATTTTTATTTTTTTAACTGCTGATAACTTGTGTTGTACTTGTTTGATACTTTCTGTTGCACTCACATGATAACTTGAGTATGGAAATCCTGCCTATTCTTTTAGTTCTCTTATGATCTCTTGTTTTGTCTGTTTTTGTGTGTCCATTATTGTTTGCATCTAAAAATAATGTCTGGTAACTAAAAGTGTCCCTTTTTGTCTCTTTTGATTGTTATTAATGAGTAGAAACTTGCAAAGGCTTCTGAGCTCGTGGATCGGTTTTCATCTGGCTTGGTTGGCTTGCTTAGCGATCTTGTGCAAGGGTTCGTCTCACTTGATGATGATGGTTGTTCACATGTGTCTCGTCGACTAGACACTGATCTTAGGGCGATTTCTTCTGCTACCCGGAATATGGCAAAGCCCTCTCCTGCACGCCGTACCCGTCAATCGGAGAGCCCTGGCAAGAAAAATATTAATGAGTCTGATACTGACCGTGATACGGATGAAAACGACGGGGACGGATCTGATGATGATTATGTTGGCTTTACGGTTTTCCATCATGGTTCTTCTTCCCGCAGCGGGGCAGAGAATGTGGCCTCTGGCAGCGGGGCAGCGGATGTGGATATAACTCACTCAGGCGATGCAAACACCGGCGCGTGATGATGTAACGAAAATGTTGAAGGCATACTTGATAGTGTAGCGATAAATGTGGACCCAACTCAATCAAGTGATGCAACGCCGAAGCGTGATGATGTAGCAGAACTGTCAAGGCTTATCGACCTTGCGGGTGATGAACACGTTATTGAGTCCCAAATCATGCTCACCGGTACTTCTAACACGGTGTCAAGCACTCACGGATGGCGTGCTCACCAAGTGATATGATGTATACGCAGCTTTGATCTGCCACTTGAATCTTCTGTTAAAATATGCGGTGCTCGACTTGCCAAAATTTGGCTTACATGCGAGGCGCAAGAAGTTGAAGCTACCATCTCCACCCGCTCTACTCCACCACCGAGCCTGCCCAAATTGCCGAAATGGACATTCATTTATCTGTCATGAAAGTTGTTGTAGAAGAGCTTGGGATCCGTGTGGCTGACAAGGGCACCGGTGAGGTCATTCGACCCTCAGCTGGTACTAAGCAGGTTCCACACAGGTGAAATATCCTTTTGTATTTTTCTACTTATTGTATTTCTTCAGTTTTCTAACATTGCATGGTAGCTTCAACTGATTTTATGTGATAACTTCAGTAGTACCCCTCTGATTTTTGTCTTATACACATCTTCGCTTTGTTTGGTTCTAAACTATTGTTCCAACCTCTTTGTTCATTACTTCATTTTATTTTTTCAGGGCACCCTGCAAACAAGTTGGTACACTTGAGACGTCATCCAGTATCCCAAAATCTAGGTAATCTGTTGGACCAATTGGTATTTCTTTTTTTGTATTTTTATATTCATTTCCTGTTGCATAATATATCAAGAATTTCAGTTTCTTTTCTTTAGATTTCATATTTACTACTTGTTATAATTAGCTGCCCTTTTGTACAGTATATACATCCGTGTAGTATATTTTTAGCTGGTTCATTATTCGTCGTGATTATCTTTTGTTAAAAAATATGTTGCAGATTTTTATTATTATTTTTGCATGGTAGTTTTGAACTGTTTTGTCTGGTAATTTATTAATATTACAATGATAACCTGTAACTGTCTCCTTGTTTCTATGCATCTACGCTCTTTTTATATGGTAACTTTTTTAGGATTCACACCTGCTACTTTCTTATAAATAGCTATCTGTGTCTATTCATTTTAACACTAAATCTCACAACTTTGCTTTTTTTTTGTAGGAAGTCAAGTGGAATTAATGCCGCTAAAAAGGTGCGGTTTACCAAGACTAGGTCTTCTCCTCGACTAAGAGCAGCATCTTCACAGCCGATAGAGGTTGTGGATCTTGAAGATCAGCCCATGTTGACGTCTCCTGTTGTCGTTTCACAACCTATTGTGATGGGCTCTTCGCCAATGTTCGTCGGCAAAGAATGCCCCCAAGTTGCATCGATGTTCTTTGAATCAGAGAACAACCGCTACAATGGCCACCGCCACTTCTTTGTTGTTGAAGAGCTTGCCACGCAGCTTGTTAATGATGAAATTCATGCTGTCGAAACTCCCGTCGTGGACACTGGTATGCATTGAATGATAAATAGTCTGATGTTAAACTTACATATCTAGTTTGTTCAATGTGATAACTTTTTTTGTCCTCTCATTTTATGCAGCTCAACATGCTACTACGCCATTGTCGTCGTCGAGCAAAGAATGCCCCAAGTTGCATCGATGTCATTGAATCTATAGAACAACTAGCTACAGTGGCCACCGTCACTGCTGTTGTTGAAGAGCTTGCCACTGCAGTTGTTAATGATGAAATTCATGCTGATGAAACTCCTATCGTGGACACTGGTATGCATTGAATGATAAATAGTCTGATGTTAAACATACATATCTAGTTTGTCCAATGTGATAAATTTTTTTGTCCTCTCATTTTATGCAGCTCAACATGCTACTGAACCCGTCACCGAAGCTGCCCAAGTGTCCGTGCCCCCTGAAGCCGGAGTGGCTGTTGTAGTATCTGGTGTTGATGCAGGAAAAACAGCTCCAGGTATTGACTGTTCTGATGGTAACTATAACATTTTCTGGTGGTAACTCTTACTTTTTTATGATGGTAACTATAGTATTTTTCTGATGGTAAGTGTACTTGTATACTACAGTCCAAGCTATCAATTCTGATGCTCAAGATGAAGCTGCTGAACTTCAAGTTGCGGATGATTCCCAGAATGTCCAATTGCATCATCAAGTTCAAGCTGAAGATATTGTTGTTACTCCAGAAGCTGCAAGCGACGATGTTGTATTTAGAGTTGATGGTGATTTCACCCCACCAAGCTGCTCTCTCGGGCTTGGCCCATTTTTGGTGTGATGCCTGAAGATCCACCAGTGGCTCCACCAGCGGCAGCTGCGGTTCAGGGTATTCATGCATCACCTCATGCACCACAAACAGGAGTAGGAGCACCACAAGCAACAGAAGTGCTAGAATCAGTAGTCGCACCGCAAGCAGCAGAAGTACCACATGCAGCAGCTACAACATTAGCTGATTCAGATGTGATTCCAGCGCCTGCCTCTACTGCCGCGGAGAATGTTGAGGGCATTGACGTTGAACCGGTTGCTTGGGCGCTGCCTGCCAACTCTGGTAAGTGAAGACCTTTTTGTGTCTTCGCTTCACAGCAATGAGTGAATGATGGAGGCACTTAATCAAAGACCTTTTTAACTGTTTTTATGTGCTTTCTTCCTTTTCCCTATGTCTGTGTGCGTGTGTGGATGAATGTAATATGACTCTTTATGCTTTTGTGTTATGTGAAATGAACCATTTTGTGATTCTCGTTCACCATAATTTGTGTGTTGTGCTTTTGTATTTATTTTATGTATGTGTGTACTCCTGTTTGTGATTACTGATTACAGTGTATTATTTTTACCTCCCATGACAACATGACCGTGTGTTGTTTTCATAATATAACATCCCCTTCTCCCACCCGGTATCATACCTTCTAACTCCCTGGTAACTTGATTTGCTACACGATGGTAACACCTCTCATTACTTTGACAACATGCTCCACTACCCTACCTTAGACCATATGTTCTATGGTAAGTTTTAGTTCTCCCACTAAGGCATTGACAACACCCCCTCCCTTGTTGTTTTGATGGTCTTATCCACGGAGCTCATGAGTGTTATTTTCTGTATATGCATTTTTTGGTTTGTTTATCGTTAATATCCTTTTATCATGCCCCTAATCTTACCTGTTTTTTATGTTCATGAAAAGACCATCGTGTTCGGGTGTACGATGTTGAACTTGACAATGATGAAGTACTTATGTGGTGGGAAGAATTTGAACATAACAACCCATTAGCCAAAGGAAGAGCTGTTGTCCAAGGAGGTAATCAATTTTTCTTAGTTTGAGAATGCCAAAGTTGTGACGTACCATATCAATGTCTGCTGATAACTTCTGTCCAAACAGCTGATAAATTATTCATAAACATACTGATAACTTATGATCTACCACCTATAAAGAGACTGATCTACCATATCAATGCATGCTGATAACTTTTGTCTAGACTGCTTTATAAATTATTCACAAACAGACTGATAACTTATGATCTATCACTTTTGGTTGAAACCCTTTAGATTTTTTAACCTTTTTTATCATCACCAATCCTTGCTAAGCCTTTCATATTGTGTTGCAGAGAATTTTCAAAGTCCCACATTTTCTACACCACACTTACCCCAACCCAAAGAGTGTATGCAGCCCAGCGCCACACCTAGATCACTAATTCGGAAAGTTAGGGTTACCCGCCCATCACAATACTTGCTGCCGCCATTTTCAGACCTCATCCCCAGCGAAGATGATGAGGCTATTTACGCTGAAGTTATCAAGCACACAACTGACTCAAACTCCAAGATTAAGGAGTAATAAACGATCATTTCTTAGTTTTTCATGCATTTTGTTGCCATTCCATTTGTTTTTTAGACTCTTCCCCTCTGGTATTACAAATGTCGGGGTAATCAACATTGATGGGAGGTGGGTCACACTCGGCGAGCTTGCTAATTGTCTGAGAGAAACGGGGCAGGTTTCAACCAGTATTGCCGAGTTGCATGTTCGTGTTCTTCAATATTTGGAAATGCCAAACAAGATTATCTTCCCTTGGCATTGTTCGCTTATCCGCTTATTGGAGACTTCAATCAGAATCATGACTTCATCATTTCTGATGGGACCAACACTACATTCTGAGCCATCAAAATGAGGTACTTTCTGGGTTTTCTTGCCACTCTACACTTTTAATATCCATTGTCTACACTTTTTTTATTTTTTACAGTGCACTTCTTTCATGATAACTTCATTATATATACATAGTCTGGTATGATAGTTCGTTTACCTTTGCATGGTAACTTTAGCACTCAGTTTCTGGTAAGTTGTTTCTTCTGCCATGATAACTTCGATTATTTTGCATGGTAACTTTAGCACTCATTCTCTAGTAAATTGTTTCTTCTGCCATGGTAACTTTTTCTTGTGGTCCCTGCATTTAAATATGGCTCCCTCTTTTTTTGTTACTGCTATGATTATTGCAGCTTCTATTCCCTGCCTTGCAAAAGTTGGGAGCGGGACCAGATGACGGTCATTGGTATGTACTGTCGCTGAATCTTAAGGCGAAACGATTTGAGGTGCTGGATTCGTTGCGTGAAGAAGATAGTCCATCTTTAATTGAGAACACAACAAGGTATATGAATGCTATAAAGAAGGCTTGGCTGATTTCATACAAGGAGTCGCACAAGCAAATTCAAGATTATGAACTCGTGTATATTGATGTTTTTAAACAAGAGAACGGGTTAGTTGTTCATCTGTGTTCCCTATTTTAGATGCAGCCCCATTTGTCAGATATCATGTTTTATGTACTCACACACACACTCTGTTTTCAGCATTGATTGTGGCTACTTCGCTCTCATGTCTTTGGAGCTGTGGAATGGGAAAAATATTCCTGCCTTCACCCATGAGCAAGTACCGGCACTCAGAAAATTTTTGACATCGAGGTGGCTAAATCACACTCAAAACAGATGCAAAGAGTGGCGCTATCATTTTTTTGGCAACAGTTCGTGAGGTATCAACTATCATCACCTTCCTTTTTTTTCGTTGTGAGAGCATTTTTCAGTGCTGGTCTTTAATTGATGTTAACTAGTCGAAAGAAGTAGTTTAGCATTTTCTTTGTTGGCACACTGGTTTGTTTTTAGTGTCTTGTCATCACACATAGAAGAAATTCAGTACCAGATGGTAACATATACCTTACGTGGCTGCTATTTTCTTATATAAATAGGCTGATAAAAGTTGGTTCTCTCATTATTTTTTGGTCATGAAATTTATTTGGTAACTTGCATTTTGTATTGCTGATAACTAGTATGAATACAAGTTGATAGTTTTCCAAAAAAAATTAGGTGGAATAACTTTTTTCTGAGTGCATATAGTGTTGAAAACTCATTATAGTGAAATGACACATATAAAACATATAGGAAACTGAGGATGTCCCACAAATAACTTACCCAATATGTTTACGATAAGTTTCACCACAAAATTCTTAAAACTCCAGCCCACAAATCTGCTGATAACTTACATAAATATAGGTGCTATAATTCGGATTACATTTTTGCACTGATAACAATCAGCAAAACAAATGAAGATAAGTTTCCTGTCCATTCATTTGTAGCGACGATCTTGTTTTCTCTTTAATTCATCTTGCTAGAGGAGACGTGCACGTGCGCTTGTCGTGGTGCACGCTGCCGCAAACACTGCACTTTCTTTGTTTTGCTGGTTTTGCAATGTCAAAGGGATGCTGATGCTTCTTTGTTTTCGGCCGTCCTTTCGTGACAGTCTTCGGAGGGTCTAGTATCGTTTTTGTGTTCGAGGAATGGGATGCAGCGGCTGGCATGTTGGCGCTAGCTTGTATTGTCACAGGGATGCTTGTTTGTCCCGTGTTTGGGTTGTCCATGTTAGGTATGCTTGTTTGCTGTTCGGCATGGACAGCTTCACTCGTTATGACCACTGGAATAGAACATGGATCTTGTTGTGATTGGAACGATCCTCTAGTTTCTTCCTTGTCCTTTCTGGCCTTCTTACGTTGGCTTTTTGTTAGTGTGTCCATTTCTTCCTTGAAAGCATATAGGTGCTTCTTGGCCACCCTGGCCCCATCATCTGTGAGGCAAGCGTCCTTGGCTGTTGCCTTGAAGTCCCTTAGCATTGATGTATATCGTATGACGCTTTTTCCCTCCTCTGGCATGCTCTTACTAACTGTTGGTTGTTCAAAATCAGGTTTGATTAGATCTTCCTGTTGATCCCAAGTCCACCTCTTTAGAATATACTTCTCAGGTATCTCGTAGACCCCGATTTGGTCCATCACTCGTAACACATGTGCGCAGAGTATACCATCTCGCTCAAACTTGCAGCAAGTGCATGAATATGTCCCTTCATCCATGTTTGCTTGCACATGGTAGTCCCTGTCCCCATATTTTGGTATGATTCCTCTGACTGAGCCAACTTTGAATGACCCATCTTGCAACGTGTCACATCTTTAGCCAGTTTTCACCTTCATCTCCATCTGGAATTTGGTGAAAATATTATGTGTGTAGAGGCCCTGCACCTGTAACTCGAGTGGGTTAAAGGAGTATGTTTCCACCTCTTTGTACACTGTTTCTAGGTGCTCTTTTGACACGCTCACCATCACCTTCTCATGTATTGCAGTGTACTGTTTTGCAAATTCCACTAGCGAGTTATTTGGGTTGACATACTTCTTCAACACAACGTTGAATCCCTCGCTCCTTGCCGTTGTCTGCAAGAATGGGAAGAAGTCGTGCATGTAGTACACCGGGGCCCAGCATTACCTATTTTCCCACAGCCAGTGGAAATGCTCGTTGTCCGTTTGCCCATGATCATCCAACATCTTCCACCATTTTTCCTCAAACTCCTCAACTGCGTTCAAAAACCAAGTAGATGGTAATTTCAGTGCACACATCATGGTAAATCTAATACACTTAACATGATAACTTGCTTCAGGGGACAATATGTGGTAATTTTAGTGCACACCTCATGGTAATTCTAATACACTTAACATGATAACTTGCTTCGGGGGACAGTATGTGGTAATTTCGGTGCACACCTCATGGTAATTCTAATACACTTAACATGATAACACCTCATGGTACTCATGTTCTCAACTACATAGTTATATGTGACCCAATCTCATATAACTCTTCCACTCCATGCAATAGTGAAAAAGATGGTAAGTCAACTACACATATCATGATAACTTTTGATGCACTTATCATGATAACTTCCTTCATGCAACACTAGGTGGTTGTAGTCAATGCAGATTTTGGTAACTATAACTACATGGCAAACATGCTAAAGTGGTCGTGGTCACTTAAGAACATGAGTACTGGTAACTCTTTCACAACCATCCAGTTTTTTCACATGAAACCTTATTTTTATCAACGTGGGAAAAATGTTTAATGTTGGTCATAATTTACTATATTTCAGCATGGTAACATTGGATATCGCGGCACAGTTATGTAGTTTGCGGCAATATGAGTGGAGTGTGTTGTGTGGAAATACAATACCATTCAAGCTGTTGTTAACACAATCCTTGAATGCTTTGTTCAGTGGTTCATCATCGGCCATTAACCTCCCAAGCTTCTCCTATGCTTTCTTCATAATGTGCCATCTGCAATTTCTGTGTACTATCCCGATGAACACCTCGTCAATAGCATTCCTCATGGCAAAGTCCTGATCTGTGATTATGTTCTTTGGTGCAACCCCACCCATCGCATGCAAGAACGTGTTAAACAGCCACACAAAATTGTCAGTCAGTTCGTTTCGAACGAAACCACAACCGAATTCGATTGATTGCCCGTGGTTGTTAATGCCAATGAAGGGGGCACACGGCATCTTGTACATATTAGTCATGTACATTGTGTCAAAGACACAATGTCGTTGTATTTCGCGTATGCCCTACGTGATGCACCATCTATCCAGAACACGATTTCCACCCTATCTTCATCATCAAGTTTCATTCTCCAATAGAAATCTGGATCCTTTGCCCTGAGCTCCTCAAAGTATGCAATTGTGCTCCCCACGTCTGCATTACCGTACTCCTTGCGAAACTTGGCTCACTGATTCGCAAGGTCCTGTGTTGTGTATGGTACATTCTCAGCATCACCATAGAACCATGAAATTAGTTGCATTTGCCTTGCGGTGTCTATGTTGCATTCATGTAGAAACCGTAAGAAATCTTGCTCCTCTTTGGGAATGTTCCTATGTGAGGCTAGAAATTTTGTCAGAGATGGCTTTCTTATCAGTGGATGGTTGTGGTTGTCATCAAAGCGTTTGACTCTCCACCACGCATCCTTGTGCGTAAGGTAAAGGTGGGCTGGACATCCTGCACCTCCTCCTTCTTCTTCTTTGGCTTGCCGCCTTTCCCACACACCAGTAGTGCTCTGCTCACTGTGTTGTCCTTCAGTGTTCTTGTGTACTCTATCCTTGTCCCAAATCCACTTCTGAGTGCATATAGCTTGTAGTGAGCAACAGCCTCCTCAAAACTTTCAAACTTCATTGTTGTATCAGGAGCCTTAGGTGTGGAATATGCCTCAGCGTTAACTCCTCCTTGATCAGCGTTGAGCGCTCCTGTTTCTGGACTTGCTGGCTCGCTGACCGACACATCAATGAACCTTTCTTCTCCCCCAACACTAGAACTTGCTTCCTTGCTTGGCTCATGGATCCTCTGGTTAGATGTAGGTGGAGCACCTGCATGTTTTTCACATGAAATGTTTTTGTCATAACATGATTTATCATTGTTTGGTGGTAACTTGTATTGAACAATTGTGGTAACTTGTAGTATGTTGTGATGATAACATTCTGATTCCAACATAAACATACAGTGTGACACTTTTGTAAGTGAGTTGCCACTTACCAGAACCAAAGCTAGTTGTACGTGCATCATCATCATGTTGTTTCTCCTGTCCAGCACTATCTGTGGCATTTGTGTTATATCCATGGTTTCCCGACATGTTGTTGAACCACCTGCTTACACATATTAATAGCATATGTGAGACAACTGAAAATAACACTGCTGTTTACATACATCAATCACATTTCTGCACATGGTGCATGCTATCTTTTTGTACTTTTTTTTGTGATTCTTTTTGAGTTGACATGGATATTATCATTTTTCCTGCAGGTAACAATTTGTTACTCATTCGGGACTCTACTATACTCGGCACACCATTCCCTGCTTCAAAAATTAGTTCAAGTTTTTTTATGGTAACTTTTTGCATAGATGCACCATGATGGCATGGTAACAGATGACAATACTGATGATAACTTTTGTATGAAAAAATCCGGTAGCTTTCTCTACACAACAATTATAGCCTAATTGTAACAAGAGTGGATTTTGTTATGGTGTTGTGACTTCATATTTTACATACAAAAAGTATTTTTTTTTTGTAGCCTAATGTCACTGTTTTTGTGCAATAAGTTGAAAAGGAGTTGTCTTTTTTCAAGAAAAAATCTTTTGCATATGCCCTGATAACTCGTGTATTCTGTCATGCTAGCTTCTATGCACATTGTACAATAAATTAGGAAAAATGGCACTTTTTTCTTCCTTTTTTCATGGGGCTTTTTTGGGTTGAATTGAAATGGAATTCAGATACAGTAGGGATTGCTTAGATGTACCTGATCCACCTGGATTCTTGCTGGATTCTGGACGCCTGGTAAGTTCTGGTGTCCCTTGTGGTAGATCAAGTCGAGATCAGGTGGTAACTTGAGCCCCCCAAGCGTTTCTGCATGATTTTGCGAAGATTTTTTGCTGGATTCTGGACGCTTGGTGAGTTCTTGTGTCCCCGGTGGTAGATCAAGTCGAGATCCGGTGGTAACTTTCAATTTCCTCAAGTGTATTGCATGTTTTGTGAAGCAATTGCTGGGTCAAATCGGGGGGTAGGGGACGGAGATGAATGGTTGAGTTCGTCGCCAGGGAGAGAGGAATAGGAAGAGGAGGGTCGATGGAGAGTGTGTGTTGCGTTTTCTTGCTGTGGAGGTAAGAAAGTTGGGTTTTAGGGGGAGGGGTGGTCTGTGATGGTTTGGGCCAGGGTCACGTGAGGGGCGCTGAGATGGGCCTCGCGATTGCCTCCGCTCGACGGCTCGGCCTCGCGCACTACGCGTGCTCAGCCTCGTGAAGGTGGGATCGTTCGGACCTTTACTTTAGATACGAACGTTTGGTATATATCACAGTCGTTTATTTTATATAGAATAGACATACCATCATGGATTACCTGGTTGGTTAACCCGTGCATGCACGCGCGCACACTACAGGAATCGGAATCGGAACGGGAATCGCGCTGCTGCGTGTGTCCGGGGGGCGGAGTTGACACGGGACACGCGTACGCCGCTTTGCCTTGTTTGCGCGGCAGGAATCTTGCACCGGGATGCTGCTGCGTGCTTGCCTCTTGCCGCACGGCCGGATAGGAAATCTTTGCCTCTTGCCACTGGGATGATCATCGACGACTAACCGGTGAGCAGTCGCAGAAAAAGCAACTTGTTAATTGCAGGTCTGGGAATCAGTCTGGTGTCTATATATGCAGCTCGTGTGGGAACATCAATGAAAAAACATGAAGCGAGGAACAAAGAAAATCGGCATGTTTTTTTTTTCTTTTTTTTGCGAACAAAATCGGCATGTTCTCCTTGCTTGAGACAAGAGGATCATCAGGCGTCATCGTAGAATAGATAGCTAGAGAGATCAACACGCACGCAAAGATGTGTCCCGGACCACATTATCTAAGGATGCGGAGGCCCGTCGAATATTTCTTTTCTAGAGAAGTCCCATCGAATAATTAGTGTCTCGAATTCTAAAAGGGACCAAATTGGGATTGTAAATTAATCTGCAAAAAACAATGATTGCAAATCTGGTTAGGAAACAAGAATTTTAGTTTGCACGTCAACATGTCTATATCTCCCTGTGGATGTGGAGAACGAGGAAGGCACGAAGCATGGACTTCGGCTCCTACAAACAAAGAGGAGCCATGTCAGAACGGAGCTAATACTTGTTGAGATCCCTAAAAAATTTTTACTCTTGGCATGATCAACTAATTCTCAACCCTATAATTATCTGATTTATGCAGAGATACATGTGAAATTTCTGGGTTTTTGTTTCTTGGCGCACGCTTCGCATCTTTTTATTGGGTTTCTATTTTTCTTTTCAGTGTGCAACTATAAATGCGCATGTGATCGGCAATGCGTAATTACAATTCCATACCCCTCATCGGCCTTACGCGAAAAATGGAAATGAAAGAAGAAAAGGAAAAATGAAATGAAAGAAAATGGAAATACATAACGGCCTATGTTGATGTCACTTGAGTGAGATTTAGGTTAACAAAGTAGAGAACATATAAAATACTTAGCGTATAATAATTTACAACAGGGATGATCAACATGAACAATTTTCTGAATAAGTCAATAATTACTTAAATCATGTGAACATTTAAAAATAAGTGGATTTTTTTAGAAGCGCATTTTTTTCAAAAAAAAAGTAAATACAGTTAGATTCTGGAATATTTTCTAAATTCATGAAACTTTTACAAATTGGTACAAAAAAGTAAATTCCTGAGAAATTATTTCAAATTTAATGAATATTTTTAATTTTCAGGGATATTTTCTAAAACTCATCAACATTTCCTTTTTAAGATACTAAATTAAAATATATTTTACATTTTATTCCAAATTTATTTTGAAGTGATGAAATAAAAGTTCCAACTGAAAAAGAAGAGCAAAAAAGGGAAATTAAGGTACAAATAAAAAAAGCGAAAGAAAGATGAAAAAACGAAAAAAGAAGAAGGAAATACAGAAGAAAACAAAAAGGAGCCGATAAAAGAATGTAAACTATTTAAAAAAACACTAACTTTTTAGCACTTAAAAAAAATCTTTGCCTCTAATTTCCCGGCCCGTGGTGCTCCCATGTTCGGCGACATTTTATCGCAGTGAGCGCCTAATATGGATTTACCACCATCAGACGAGATCATGGGCCGACACAATATGGGTTATGGGAAGCAGTTTTACAAAACTTCTAAGACCTCGTTTTGGACTGGTTTAAATGATGTAATGGACAAGACCCAATCCTAAGCTCATAATTCAATCGTATCACTTGAGTTTACTGCTATAGCTTTCTTCATGTCAAGTTTTTATTCCAAAGACCATGAGCTAATGCATCTCCCGGATACCGGAGGAATACCTTCTTCGTTGATGCAAGAAAGAAGCTACAAACATTGAAGACTTTGAGGATACAGGATTTCTATATATGTACATCATTAGATGCGTTTTGTGAGCTGTCATTGAGCTCAACACTATATATTATTTCCCAATGATGTATGGCTATCCTTCACTAAAACGGTCATAACTTTGTCATTCCGAGTCCTTCTGGGACCCACAAGTACTCAAAATGCTCGTGACGAGAGTTGGAATCTAGAAAATACTCCCCGCTTGTGACAGGAGGACCGGAGTACCCTCAAATTTGGCCCATAAGAGACTAAAGGGCTAACCGGGTGAGGGTATATCAGAGGGTACTTCAAGATCTGGTATTGATCACGTGATTAAAGGCCTGCATGAAGCGACATGGCCCATGTTCAGCATTATGGCGTTCGCATGCATTGGTTCGGCCTTCGGAGGCCCATCTTTGGGACTTGGGTGGGAGAGGACCTGCAGAGAAACCTACCATATTGTTGGGAAACATAGCATGCAATTTTAAAAAATTCATACGCTCACGCAAGATCTATCTAGAAGATGCATAGCAATAAGAAGGGGGAGAGTGTGTCTACGTACCCTCGTAGACCAAAAGCGGAAGCGTTTGACAACATGGTTGATGTAGTTGAACTTCTTCTCATCCCGACCGATCAAGCACCGAACGTACGACACCTCCGAGTTCTGCACACGTTCAGCTCGATGACGTCCCTCGAACTCTTGGTCCAATAGAGTGTCGAGGAAGTAGATGAGTTTCGTCAGCACGACGGCGTGGTGACGGTGATGGTGAAGTGATCCGCGCAGTGCTTCGCCTAAGCACTACGAGAATATGACCGGAGGCGTAAACTGTGGAAGGGGGCGCCGCACACGGCTAACAATAGTTGATGTATGTTGTAGGTGCCTCCCCCTCTCCACATGAGAGGGAGAGGGAGCAGCCCTAGGGGCGCCCCAAGTAGGAGGGATCCTACTTGGGCTACTGCCCTAGGCCGGCGCCCCCCTTTCCTTCTTTTGGCGATGAGGGGAAGGAAGGAGAAGGTGGCACCCCCTCCTTTCCTTCCAGCCCTTGTGGGCTGCTATGTCCCTCCCTCGGCCCATTAAGCCCATATCTTTGTCGGGGTTGCCCGGAACTCCTTTCCGGTGACCGATATGTACACGGTACCCTCCGAAACACTTCCGATGTCCGAATACTATCGTCCTATATATCAATCTTTACCTCTCGACCATTTTGAGACTCTTTGTCATGTCCATGATCTCATCCAGGACTCCGAACAACATTCGGTTACCAAATCACATAACTCATATAATCCAATATCGTCATCGAACGTTAAGCGTGCGGACCCTACGGGTTCGAGAACTATGTAGACATGACCGAGACACCTCTCCGGTCAATAACCAATAGCGGAACCTGGATGCTCATATTGGCTCCTACATATTCTACGAAGATCTTTATCGGTCTAACCTTTATGACACCATACGTTATTCCCTTTGTCCATCCGTATGTTACTTGCCCGAGATTCAATCGTCGGTATCTTCATACATAGTTCAATCTCGTTACCGGAAGTCTCTTTACTCGTTCCATAATGCATCATCCCGCTACTAACTCATTAGTCACTTTGCTTGCAAGGCTTCTTATGATGTGCATTACCGAGAGGGCCCAGAGATACCTTCCGATACTCGGAGTGACAAATCCTAATCTTGATCTATGCCAACCCAACAAACACCTTCGGAGATACCTGTATATCATCTTTATAGTCACCCAATTATGTTGTGGCGTTTGATATCACACAAGGTATTCCTTCGGTATCCGGGAGTTGCATAATCTCATAGTCGAAGGAATATGTATATGACATGAAGAAAGCAATAGTAATAAAACTGAACGATCATAATGCTAAGCTAACAAATGGGTCTTGTCCATCACATCATTCTCCTAATGATGTGATCCCGTTCATCAAATGACAACACATGTCTATGGAAAGAAACTTAACCATCTTTGATAACGAGCTAGTCTAGTAGAGGCCTACTAGGGACACATTATTTTTTCTATGTATCCACACATGTATCAAGTTTCTGGACAATTCTAGCATGAGTAATAAACATTTATCATGGTATGAGGAAATATAAAATAATAACTTTATTATTGCCTCTAGGGCATATTTTCTTCAATCTCCCAGTTGCACTAGAGTTATCTAGTTCACATCGCCATGTGATTTAACACCAATAGTTCACATCTTTATGTGATTAACACCCATAGTTCACCTCGCCATGTGACCAACACCCAAGGGGTTTACTAGAGTCAAAAATCTAGTTCACATCTCTATGTGATTAACACCCAAAGAGTACTTAGGTGTGATCATGTTTTGCTTGTGAGAGAGGTTTAGTCAACGGGTCTGCCACATTCAGATCCGTATATATGCATTTTGCAAATTTCTATGTCTACAATGCACTGCATGTAGCCACTCTAGATAATTGCTCCCACTTTCAATATGTATCCAGATTGAGACTCAAAGTCATCTGGATCGGTGTAAAAGCTTGCATCGACGTAACTCTTTATGATGAACTCTTTATCGCCTCCATAACCGAGAAACATTTCCTTAGTCCTCTCTAAGGATAATTTTGACCGTCGCCCGGCGATCTATTCCTAGATCACTATTGTACCCCTTTGCCAAACTCACGGCAAGGTACACAACAGGTTTGGTACACAGTATGGCATACTTTATAGAACCTATGGTTGATGCATAGGGAATGACTTTCATTATTTCTCTATCTTCTGTCGTGGTCAGGCTTTGAGTCTTACTCAACTTACACCTTGTTATACAGGCAAGAACTCCTTTGACAGATCCATTTTGAACTCCTTCAAAATCTTGTCAAGGTTGTACTCATTGAAAGTCTTACCCAGCGTCTTGATCTATCTATATAGATCTTGATGACCAATGTGTAAGCAACTTCACCGAGGTTTTCATTGAAAAATTCTTATTCAAGTATCCTTTGATGCTATCCAGAAATTCTATATCATTTCCAATCAACAATATGTCATCCACATATAACATCAAAAATGCTATAGAGCTCCCACTCACTTTGTTGTAAATACAGGCTTCACTGTAAGTCTGTATAAAACCATATGCTTTGATCACCTCATCAAAGCATAGATTCCAACTCCGGGATGCTTGCACCAGTCCATTGATGGATCGCTAGAGATTGCACACTTTGTTAGCACCTTTAGGATCGACAAAACCTTCTATTTGCATCATATACAACTCTTCTTAGAGATATCCATTTAAGGAATCCATTTTTGACATCCATTTGCCAGATTTCATAAAATGTGGCAACTGCCACTACTGCAGGATGCTGCTAACGTGACACTACGATCAGAGACCCTTCGAGAAACTGTGTGCGATGCAATAATCGCAAATGGTGGTGTAAGAGAACCGTCAAAAATGTGCAAAATGTTTGCGATGACGGATGCATCAAACACGGTTCAGATTCTTTTTGCGTGTGCGATGCAGGGCATACGATTCAGTTCAATTAACTGTTTGCGATGAGGAGGAACAAAAGAAACGGGCATCTAGATGAAGGTGTGTGCGATACATAGCATACGGTTCACTCGGATGAACTGTTTGTGATTAGGCAACACAGAAGAAACGGTCAGCTAGATCAAGATGTGTGTGATATACAGCATGCGGTTCACTCGGATGAACTGTTTGTGTTGAGACAGGAGAACATAAATAGTTCAATATAACAAGATGTGTGTGATACGCGGCAAACAGGTCTGTAATCAGAAATGTGTGGGAAGACCAATAACAACACAGACGGTTCCTGTTGACAAGCCGTGTGTGTTGTGAGCAAACGATTGCTGGTATACAATTGTCAGTGATTGATGAAATCATCACCGACGGGTTCCCTTGTTTAGTCCGTGTGCGATGTGATTTGCTCTGTCTACAGAGCATCAACATATATACTTAAAAAACAGCATTGCATAGCCAAATTAAGCATACAATTACACAAGTGACAACAAAGATAACATTTTCACACACCAAAGTAAGCAATTATCATGCATACTAAACTAGGAGAAATGAGTATCTAATCATCTACTTCTTGTTGCGATGACGCTTGCCATTGCTCTACTTCCGGCTGGATCCCTGGCCGTTTTGGGGAAGGAGGCACTTTCTCATGTCAATGATCCGCCTGTACATGTAGTAGCACGTGTATGCCTCCTTGGCCGCGTACACGACATGAGCTTTGTCGAGTTCCTCCATCCAGGCCGAGTGCCAGGCACGCTTGTCGTTGTTGCAGGAATCCTTCATGTCTCTGTAGTAGGGGTCGATGATGGCCTCGGCCAGGTGAACCAGTGAGTCCTTCTCATGCTCCTTGCTGCCCCAGATTTTGTATTGGCCCTGGATGTCGACAAGATTCTGGAAGGCGATGTCTGAATTCTTGAGCACCTTGACATTGTTGGTGATGTTGACCGTAGCGAACATGTAGTGGGGGCTGTTCACAAACCTGGCAAAACGCTCGCAAGGCCTTGTGGCTAGGCAGTAGTGGTATATGAGGACGTGGTGGCCCATGCACATCTAGGCAACAACGACCTTGGGATCAGACCCAACACGAGTGCGGGTGTGCTCGATGTCGAACCCGACCACCTTGTACTTCTCGTCGGCAAGCAAGAGCTCCATGATGCGAATGGAATGCTCCACCCAGACCGGGTGGTTGGTGTACACCACCGAGAGCTCCTCGAACCTTTGGTGGGTGTCCACCACGGCATGGATGGTGAACCGCTGCTCGTCGTCGGCAGCCGCTCGGAGCGCCGTTGGAGCCGCGCAGGATACTCTGTAAGAATTTGTCGTGGTGGGTGTGCTTCTCGCAATGGTGGGGCGCGATCGAAAGGTCACAAGGGTTAAATAGCCACTGTAGCAAATGGGGGCCAGCCGGCCTGTAATCGTCACGTCTTGTCACGTCGTTCATAGCGGAGGATTCCAGTGCACGCTTGACAACACCGCACCGTAGTGAGGATTCCAGTGCATGCTTGACAACAACGCACCACAGTTTGACCACGCGTGGGATCGAAGAGGCGCCAAATGTATCGTCGGTGAGCCTATTCCCGCGCTACCGCGCAGTTTACCGCGCAAGCTTCCCGCCCGGCTTGGTTTGCCACGCGTCGGCTAGAAGAGGGACAAATCGTGGGTGTTTATTGGCAAAATCTTTGTAAAAACGAAGTGTGTGGAATGACTTCGGTCGTAAGTTTACCCATGGGTGATGAGGTCAAAGTTATACAGAAGGGTGATGAGGTCAAAGTTACACAGAAGGGTGATGATGGACACTGGAGTGCGATAATTAATTCTACACACTACAGGGCACATGGTGGAAGAAACCAACTATGTGCAATAATGTCCAAGATCGCAGTCGAGTTAGCTATACAGATCGTGTGTTGTGAGATCGACAAGGTAAACATATTCAAGAATGGTTAATAAAGTCAAATCTAAGACCATTGCATATTAAGTTCAAAATAGCCGACGCGTGGACTAATATTTCGAGCCTTTGTGGACCAATATACAAGTCTCATACGATGCCATTTCAATGATTGTACCACAAAGGCTCGAAATATTACAAGGTTCAAATTCCAGAGTTATATGGCTCAAATTCAAAGATTACAAGGTTCAAACTGATATTAGAAATGAAATTCATCTCATCAGCTGCAAACGCTCGCGCTGATCCGCTGAACATGGATATCAGAGATGTTCAAATTAATATTACCACTTTCGAGTCTAGTTTAGAAACCTCACAACTTTTGCAAAGGGGTCAGCCACTGAGAAGTCATGTATGGGGTTGACATGAAGAGTTCCGATTACTCTATCATCTGAAGTTTCAAATGAAATTCAACATTTTTGGAGCCTATTCCATTCTGCCGCAAGCGCCGGCGTTGATCAACAAACCATTCATTTTTCCGAAATAAATGTAGGGCAAACCTCATTACCTTCATCACCCTTGCTCTAACAACAAAGAATCTAGCGAATATAATCTCCGGTAAGGTCCCTCGGTAGGAGTTCAAAGTAATTTTTGAGAGATGCAGATCTAGGCATTTGACGTGATTGTTATATTGTATCACATTATCCACCATTGGGCCTAATCCTATCTACTCCCTTTGTTCCTAAATATTTGTCTTTCTAGTGATTTCAAATGGACTTTCACATACGGATGTATATAGACATATTTTAGAGTATAGATTCACTCATTTTGCTCCGTATGTAGTCACTTGTTAAAATATCTAGAAAGACAAATATTTAGGAACGGAGGGAGTACAAAAGAAGAAAATGTGTTAGTGCCTAGATGCAGTTTTGAACACTACTACAGGCCTATTTGGTTTGCAGGATTTGTAAAATGCACTAACATGCCATCTTCGATCTGACATGATTAACATGGGCTACATGCCATCTTCCATCTTCACAAGATGTTGGAGTGGATGAAAAGTTCCCTAAGAAAACTAGTATAGATGAATCCAAAGGAGAAATGCATATGGATTGTAACCATATGGATCAAGCATTGTCATTGTAAACTTGGAAAAGGAGACATGTATGTACTGAAATCCTCCAAAAGAATCCTTCAGAAACCATAGTACATTGTCATTTTAAACTTGGAAAAGGGTGTCACAAATTGAACTCCCTTATGGTTAACATTTAACAGGAAAGGAACATCACCTTGATATATAGCTTCTCCAGGCACGGAAAGCATCTCAGGAAAGTGACAACTTGCTCCAGGTTAGGGCCGATAGATTCTAGTGCCAAGACCCACTATGCGTAGTTTCACAGTCAGGCTTGTCGGAATCATTTTTTGAATGACACACAAACAAACATCTTCAAAATTAGAAATAATATTAATTTGTAGAAGGAGAGGTAGAAGGAGGCGGTTGTACCTGAATGGGTGTGGATCCAATAACAAGTTCGGAGTATTTGTCAGACGAGTAGCCCAACACTGTCAAATTCAGCACAGAAATGACATTGATTCTTGTTGGACCTTCTTGATCAAGTACAAGTAATCTCTCAAGTGCAGGTGTGTCCTCATTGACCATACCGTGGTACACTTCTTGTGATGTCTTCCTGCCAAACCAGCAACACACATAAATAGTCTAGAGAGTCATGGAGGTGATGTGGAATGTACTCAACCCATTGATCGCCTAAAGACGAAGGTACTCGAGTGCAGTACATCCACGGAGCAGGCGCTCCATGTCACCATTTGAGAGGAAGACGGTGACGAGCTCGAGGTGCTTCAGTCATGCTAGAATAAGAGCGGGCACGTCATTAAGAGCGGGGGGCGGCAGTTCCTGAACTTGGCGACGCGTAGCGTGGGCGCGAGGCGGAGCGCGGACGTTGGCAATGAGCGCATATGCCCATCATCAAAAGTGAGCTCCTCAAGCTGATCTAGGGCGGGGGATCCAAACCAGTCATCAAGCTTGGCTCGGTCCCTGCCGTTGGAATGGAACTTGCCCATTCTAAGGCCTCTGGTTGGGCCAGGTGACTGCCGAGGATCTTGGAGAACGCATCCAAGCTTTTGCGATAGCCATGGCAGAGCTCGTGGGTGTCGATGAGGTTGAGAGGGGTGAAGTTCCATAGGGGGCGCCACTGCTGGGAAAGGATGGTTGTCCGCGCCCCACATTTGATTGGGAGGAGGGATATGATGACTGTCAACATATCATCGGGGAGGTTGCTGATGAAGTCTATGTCTGCTGGAGTCGCTTGCGGTTCTATCTCGCTCCACCTCCGCTTGTTGGCAGCCCTGTTCTCCACCTCTGGAGTCTCCTTCTCAGCGGCGCTTTCTGATAGAAATGAGAGTACAGGGAATATTTAGTTAAAACAGGGGAATAGAAAAGTGTATTGGTAACTATAAGTTATTAGGTAGGAATATAGTAAGACAAGGGAATAACAATTGGTTGCTTAAATACTACACAATTCATTTAACATTGTTGGGTAAGTCAACATGCAGATAGTTGAAAAGAAAATTTACTTCCAACAAACTTAGGACGGATGATTTGTCGGGGAAGTTAGCATATATCTCATGACCAGGCCCTTTTATGTGCAGTCCAATTTTAGTGCTAGCTTTCAGTACATAAAACTTAGAAATTTATTTCCAAAAGCCAGCGCCAAAATAGGAGTCACCACGTTCATCAAGTCTTAGAGTAGCAATGATTGTAAATCCATGGTTTGTGTGCAGTATGACATCTGTGCGGCCTTGATCTATGTAAAGGGAAAAATTGTGCACTACATAATCTGTTGCATAGCAAGGGATGCACTGCAGAAAATGGTAGGATTGTTAAAGAAAATATGGTAACATGCAAATATGGGCCCAAATTGAAAGAACTGTACAACAGTTGAACTCGAAGGACAAAAATCTATAATTAAACAGATAGGGTAAACATGATGCCATGGAAATATGATGGTAATTGAAAGGACAACACATCATTAATTTTCCTAATATAGAAAGAAGAGGGGAAAAATCCCCTTTGACGTATATGGTGCATGTGGCACCTTTAATCCAAATGTAGTAATATTTAGAATATCTTCAGGAAAGTAGGCCATGCCAACCGATTTAGGGTGAGATTGAACATATCGCGCACATGCTCAAGTCATCTGGTACGGTGAGATGGAATCTCTGGCGGAGGTCGCAAGGTCCTGATGTGTCGGCGCACTGCACACTCTATGAATGAAAGAAAACCCTCAAATCGGCATGAATAAAAATGAATTCACGGCGATTTCTGTCGGGTGATTAAAGGAGGCAGATGAACTGGGATGAGAGATGAGATAATATCTCATTAAATTAGTTACCTTGTCGTCCATGAGAAAAAAACCTCAGTACGGTAGATTCCCCAACCGAGCGGAGCTGGGTCGACCGCGAGCAGCGTCGAGAAAGTCTATGGCGATAGGCGGCGGCAAGCGAAAGTGGCGAAATGCGGTGGGGTTTGCCGGCAGCCTGGTGGCAGCGGCATGCGACGAGCTAAGTGGTTACCGCTGTAATAGGCGGTGCCATGCATACATGTGGAGGAGCTTGTGCAGGTGTGAATGGGGACCGGAGGCATGGGGTGGCAGGCGGGGGTGAGGGTTTTTGTGACGTGGGGATGGCGTGGGTTTTCTATTTTTCTTTTTTGAATTGGGTGGTGAGGGTTTTCTGTCCCACAAAGAATTTCGGAGGCAACGGTTTGCTAGAGCCAACCGTGTGTGATTGACGCAACAAGCAACACGGAAGTCATTGCACACGGTTCAAATTTTGGGAACCATGTGTGATTGAAGCAACATGGAAAATGAAAGTCATTGCACACGGTTCCAATTTTGGGAACCGTGTGTGATTGACGTACTACCTCCATCCTGGTTTATTGGTCCCCTCTGTAATTTGTACCAAATTTCGAACAAATATTTGACTAAAAATGTTTATGCATGTCACCAAAAAATTATATCATTGAACACTATGTTCAAATACGCATCCAACGATATAATTTTTGCTGACCTGCACCAACATTTTGTCAGTTAAATCTTTGGTCAATATTTAACACAAATTACAAAGGAGACCAATAAACGAGGACGGAGGTAGATTCCATCAACCAAACTGATTGCATCCATATCCCACAGTTAGACATAAGTAAACATAGATTAAACATACTCACACATAGATAATAAGCGTACACGTACACAGGCATAGTTCAACCGTCATTAAGCATGCTCAAGCGTACATAGTTCGATCCCACATCTCATCTCACAAGCGGGGACGATCCTTAATCTTCTCTAGGTACTCGGCGTACGTGTTGTGCTCCACCCTGCAAGCATACTTCTGCTTGAAGGAGCCAACGGCCAGTCCTCTTGCATGCGCCAGAACACTTTGATACGCATCATGAAGCTTGTGGTTGCAAAATGGGCATCGATAGCCACCGTTCCAGGTCCTAATACGCCTGTTATGCATTCCCGCATAAAGCTCCCTGAGGATTTTCCTCTTGTACCTCCTCTGGACATCTTCATCCTCGTTTCCCACATTGTCAGACAACACCTATACAAATAGTAAAAAAAATATGGCCTCAAATTAATGGTTACAAACTAATCTGTAGCGAACATTTGGCGGTTGCCAAAAATTGGCATCAAATCAACGATTACATGCCGTGAAGAGGATTAGGAATTTATGCCTATTTATTTATACATATCCAGAGATTATGGTTCGATTTTAAGCACATTTGTCTATGTACAGACCAATATTGAAGAAAATAATGGCACAAACATATGTAGGTCATTCAAAATTAATTGTCAAGTCCTGGCTAGGAATTATTAGCACGAACACTTACCCTAGTCGGATTACTAGCAGAAATCATTTCCAAAGATGAAACAACTAATCACTTATCACTTGTACCATTCAAACAATCAATACACTACACGAATCTAACGAAACTTACTCAGATTTCATCGATTGGGAGAACATAACCATAGGATTTCTATTCCAAAAAGGGGGAGCCGGAGTAACCAGAGAAACCCTGGGATCTATTTGACACATAAATGGGTATAGATGACTAACCAGTTGTCCGTCGTTGTCGGAGTCATCGCCGGAGTGGTCGTCGGAGTTGTCGCCAGAGTCGTCACTAGAGTCGGTGTGGAACTCCACCTCTGGTTGTGGAAGCTCGACGACGTCAGGTTGCATCGATAACTCGCCGGCGGTGACGGCAACCTCTGTCTCCATCTCCACGCCGTGCTCCAGTGCTTTAGTAGCCCCGACGTCGCCACTCCCTCCGATGGGGCGCTTCGGCGGCATCCTCATACACTGACGGCTTTGATGACTAAGAGCGGTGTCGAGGATGCAAGCAGAGAGAGGGGATTGTGAGTGTGGCGAGGATGGGGGGTGCGGCCGCTCGGGTGCACCATTAATATGGAGTAGTGGGACAGAGGCGGGCGGCGGTCAAACCACTAGCTCGCCTCCCGGTGAGCCTGCGCACCAGACTGCTAGCATGCCTACCGCCGTTTCACACAGCTACTCGCACGCCTCCCCCATGACACTACGCAGCGAGCACGCCTTCGTCAATTCACACACCTGCACGCACGCCTCCCGGTCTGCGTGCGCAGCTGACTTCTCGCATGCGTCCCGTCAACTCACGCCTGCTTGCACGGTACACGGGTCGCGTGGCGGCACGTATATTGTTTTTCTATTTGGATGATTAATGCTGCCGCTTTATTTTTTGCTTAACCAAAGGATGGCACGTATCCATTGTTGGTGTAACGCTCATGGTTCGAATAAATAGTCTGTTTGGGATATTGGTTCCCAATTATTAATAATCTCCCATTTGTAATTAGATAAAGATTACATCAAAACTGGTCTCAAATTTGACCAAAAAAAGTACAATACAACTTTGTATGGTGTCCATATGACTACACGATAAGTTCATGAACTTCAAATAAGTTTTGGATGTACTAGAATTTAAAAATCAAGATTCTCATTGTTTGAAATTTGTTGCACGGGAAGTAAACATGCAACCAGTGAGACACATGTGTTTTTGCAATCCATTTAGGTGCACTGTCACGTGTGCATGTAGCTCGAATTTGATTTTTGCACATTATACCCCTAGAAAATTAATCAATTAATGTACTAAAACATCTTAATGATGTCTATTTTTTTGAAATTAAAACGTCCCTCCTTTGGTAACATACATATGTTCACCGCGGGATATTAATTTAACATGCATCGTAGTTGTGGTGGATTCGCGGTGTGTGGATGGGTGTGTGCGTCTGGGGGTGGCGAGTGGCTCGTAGTACACTACAAGTTGTGAGCCACCGTGTGGGTTGGCCATTTTGTTAGGCAGGCCGGTCCCACATCAAAGTCGTGAATTTGTAATTTAAAACATTACACAACCCTTTCATACATACATGTTTTGGCCACATGCAGTCGATGGTTGTCCTACACGACACTCGATACTCGCATATGACACTTTCTGTGGGCCCGCGAGGTCGTTGTCCATCACTTTGACGAACAGCCGGTAGTGAGGTTAATTTGACCAGCAAGGTAGAATCTTTTTTGTTTGTGTTATGGTGGTATATAGTACGCGTCGAAGAGGTGGGAGGGGACTAGTATATATATATATATACTATATGTACACGTCCGTGAACAAGTACACCTCACTCAGTGTCGGGAACTTTTGGTTTCTGGGGCACGTGCCACATCAAAATTGTGAAAAAGGCTATTCAAACATCACACAACATCTCTTTGCGCCACATGCATGCAGGCGGTGGTTATTCTAGCTAGGACACTCACGTGTGGCGCTTCCATTTGTGGGCCCATGAGGCCATCGTCGATGCATGTGCATCACTTTGACCTGCATCAGAAGAGGTTAATTAATTAATTTCACCATCGATGATGATTCTTTTTGGGTTGTATTACGGTAGGAGCATATAGTATGCGTCGAAGAGGGGGAAGGGGACCATCATATGTAGTATGCTTCATGAACCTCGCTCTGTGTGGGTGCATGGCTTACGGTTTTGAGGCATGTGTGGCACATCAAAGTTGTGCATTTTAGATATTATATTCAACATATGTTTGGCCCACTTGCAAAGAGATGTTGGTTGTCCTCTCGCACCCACTTAAGCAGTTATCAGCGATATCGATGCTTTCCATGTGTGGGCCCGCTTGGTCCATCACTACTTTTTGCCTGACAACGAGAGTGGTTAATTTGACTTAGGAGGGGGTTACTTTTTTGCTTGTAAATAAGGTGTGTGTGTGTGTGTGTGTGTATGAGCACACACGCATGCATGTGTACGCATGAATCCCTCCCATCGAGTCGAAGTGGCTAGTACAACGACACGTCATGAACTGATCTCGCTCTGTGTGAGGAGAGTGTACGATTTTTGACGCAAGCGCCACATCAATGTTGTGAAATGGTATTCAAACATGCATGCACGCATCACCTCCATACATATGCATGTAGTGGTTGTCTTCGAATGGTACACTCCCTCGCGTGGTTATCGACGACAAGCCTATATATTCGTGGGCCCGCGTGGACATCCATGATCACCTTGACCGACAACAAGATAGGTTACCATGGCGGATTCTTCATTTGGTTCGTGTTATCATAGTATAGGTCATGGTGAGATTCAGACCTAATTAAAGTTTGAGCGCATATACTATGCACACATGCATGCATGAATCCCCATTGTCGGGTTGAAGTGTGGTGTAACATACATATGCATCATCAACCTAACCCTCACTCGGTGTGGGGATTTCTAGTTCAAAATCACGGTGCCACATCAAAGTTGTTTCATTGTCTACTAAAAACACACCTGATCCATACATGTGTTTGGGCCACAAGCATGCATTGGTTGTCTTCAGGGACTAGCTACTTGCGTGATTATTGGCGAGCTAGCCTATCTAGGATCGCATGGATGACCATCACTTTGACCAGCAACAAGAGAGAGGTTGTACGGCCAAGGTGGATTATTCTTGGTCCATTTTACGATCAATCTTGGAGAACTAGCTCCAATTGCACCTGTTGGGTTGGATAGTTTTTTTGGGTGGGTTATAGATGCAACTAGCTCAAACTAGCCCTCATATTTAGATATACTTTAGGGCTATTTGAGCCCAAACTAGCTCAAACTAACTCTAACCCATGGATACAACAATAGTTAATCAGCCGATAATTTGTAAGAATGCAATAAACTCCTTCTGACCCATAATATAAGATGTTAATTCATCTAATATGTGAGTATATTGGATGTTATAAGATATTATAAAAGAGTGTTGTACTACATCATTGTGCAATTGGTGTTTATCTTCTAATATTAACTTGGTGCTTTTAGGTACATATGTCATTGGTAAAGATCCGCGCTTCGACCCTTTCTGCGTATGGGGAAATGAGATATCGATGAACCAGCATCAAGTGAGGAAGTTGATAAAGATTGTTAGTAAAATGGGTCAAAAGATGGCAATTAAACTATTTGTTTACACTTTATCCAATACAACAGCGAACTGGAGGATGGTAAGTAAGAACTCTGTAGCCTTCTTTTTACTGCCCATAATGAGTTGTGTTAGATGACAGGTCTGAATCTTTTTTCCTTTGCAGTGGTTCCCAAAGCAGTTTACTAAATATTACCCCTCAAACTACATGATTGGTGGGCATGCAAAGGTTAAAGTATTTCTACTAGAACACGATGATTATCTAGATGTTTCCATGAAGACCATGAAGGGTGGGTGGTCGGCCATCACAAGGGGTTGGACTAGAGTCGTGCATGCCTTCTGCATGGAGGAGGGCACAATATGGGCATTCTGCTTCACCTTGTTCAACAACCAGAATGTATTATATTTTGCCTCTTTCTTTACTGTCTTTAATAGTACAAGTACACAAATGTGGTTCATCATTCTTTATTTGGTTCTTATGTAATTATTGATGTGTACCTATGAATTGAATAGTGCATTGGTTGTCTGAACCTGATGGATATGAATAAAGCTATAGCATACATTCAATTTCAATTTCAATTTTAATTTGATGTAGCAGTAATTAAATTACGGTGAAATTACGCTCTCCAGGTTGTTACGGCACACACGGTTGGTAAAATACAAACGTTTGCTATATACACCATAATCCGAGACGGTTCACAAAGAGGAAATGTGTGCAAGCGTGCACATAGTTGCCATTTGCAAAGCGTGTGCGTTGTTAGACAATATCACAAACGGTGCTGGCAAACTAACCGTTTGCGATAGTTGCATTATCGTACACGATTCGCAACCATGAACTGTTTCTGATGAAGTATGCATCATAACGTTGCAGGACAGAATAGCGTGTGCGATAATTGCCTTATCGTACATGATTCGCAACCATGAACTATTTCTGATGAAGTATGCATCGTAAATGTTGCACCACAGAATAGAGAGTGTGATAGTTGTCATGTACAATGATGTTACGACGGTCTGACGTTTCATAATCCTATCTAACACTCATACGATGATTAGCTAATCTTCTTAATTAGTTATCGCATATGGTTTGTGAAAAGCGAATGTGTGATTGTATGCTTATCATACACATTCTATAATAGTGAACCGTTTGTGATGGGCCGCGCATCGTAAACGTAGCACCACAGAATACCGACTGCGATGGCAATGCGACCACAAATGAAAATGAGTACTGTAGGGTCCCTATCCCTGACGGTTTCTGGGTCGTGTGGGAAGGACCCCCCTATCACCGTTACTCACTAGGCGACGGGTCCAAATGCCGTCGCGGAAAGGGGTTAAAAACTGTTTGTATAGCACCGACGCGTACCAGTGTGCTAACATGATTCAGACGGACTTAAGCATCTCTACGGTTGAGAAAGTCTCATCGTAGTCAACCCCTTGAACTTGTCGAAAACCTTTTGCGACAAGTCAAGCTTTATAGACAGTAACATTACCATCAGCGTCAGTCTTCTTCTTGAAGATACATTTATTCTCTATGGGTTTCCGATCATCGGGAAAATCCACCAAAGTCCACACTTTGTTCTCATACATGGATCAAATCTCAGATTTCATGGCCTCAAGCCATTTATCAGAATCTGGGCTCATCATAGCTTCTTCATAGTTCGTAGGTTCGCCATGGTCTAGTAACATGACTTCTAGAACAGGATTACCATACCACTCTGGTGTTGACCGTGTCCTAGTTGACCTTTCGGTAGTAACTTGATCTAAAGTTTCATGATCATCATCATGAGCTTCCTCTCTAGTTGGTGTAGGCATCACGGGAACGGATTTCTCGGATGAGCTACTTTCCAAATTGAGAGACGGTACAATTACCTCATCAAGTTCTACATTCCTCCCACTCACTTCTTTTGAGAGAAACTCCTTCTCTAGAAAGGTTCCGTTCTTGGCAACAAAGATCTTGCCTTCGGATCTGTGGTAGAAGGTGTACCCAATTGTTTCCTTAGGGTATCCTATGAAGACGCACTTCTCCGATTTGGGTTCGAGCTTATCAGGCTGAAGCCTTTTGACATAAGCATCGCATCTCCAAACTTTAAGAAACGACAACTTAGGTTTATTGCCAAACCATAGTTCATACGGTGTCATCTCAACGGATTTTGATGGTGCCCTATTTAACGTGAATGTTGTTGTCTCTAATGCTTAACCCTAGAACGATAGTGGTAAATTGATAAGAGACATCATAGATCGCACCATAATTAATAAAGTACGGTTACGACGTTCGGACACACCATTACGTTGTGGTGTTCCAGGTGGCGTGAGTTGTGAAACTATTCCACATTGTTTTAAATGAAGGCCAAACTCGTAACTCAAATATTCACCTCTACGATCAGATTGTAGAAACTTTATTTTCTTGTTACAATGATTCTCCACTTCACTCTGAAATTCTTTGAACTTTTCAAATGTTTCAGACTTGTGTTTCATTAAGTAGATATAGCCATATCTACTCAAATCATCTGTGAAGGTCAGAAAATAACGATACCCGCCACGAGCCTCAACACTCGTCGGACCGCATACATCGGTACGTATTATTTCCAATAAGTCATTGGCTCGCTCCATTGTTTCGGAGAACGGAGTTTTAGTCATCTTTCCCATGAGGCATGGTTCACAAGTATCAAATGATTCATAATCAAGTGATTCCAAAAGTCCATCTACATGGAGTTTCTTCATGCTCTTTACACCAATATGACCTAAACGGAAGTGCCACAAATATGTTGCACTATCATTATTAACTTTGCATCTTTCAGCATCAATATTATGAATATATGTATCACCACAATCGAGATTCAAAAGAAATAGACCACTCTTCAAGGGTGCATGACCATAAAAAATATTACTCATATAAATAGAACAACCATTATTCTCTGATTTAAATGAATAACCGTCTCGCATTAAACAAGATCCAGATATAATGTTCATGCTCAACGCTGGCACCAAATAACAATTATTCAGGTCTAAAACTAATCCCGAATGTAGATGTAGAGGTAGCGTGCCGACGGCGATCACATCGACCTTGGAACCATTCCCGGCGCGCATCATCACCTTGTCCTTAGCCAATCTTCATTTAACCCGTAGTCCCTGTTTTGATTTACAAATATGAGAAACCGAACCGGTATCAAATACCCAGGCACTACTACGAGAATTAGTAAGGTACACTGCTACATCTTGACCTTGCGTTGGTTTTCTTTGAAGAGGAAAGGGTGATGTAGCAATAGTAGCGTAAGTATTTCCCTCAATTTTTGAGAACCAAGGTATCAATCTAGTAGGAGGCTCCTTAAAAGTCCCACACACCTACACAGACAAACAAGAACTCGCAACCAACGCAATAAAGGGGTTGTCAATCCCTTCACGGCCACTTGTGAAAGTGAGATCTGATAGAGATAATATGATAAGATAAATATATTTTTGGTATTTTATGATATAGATTGGAAAAGTAAAAGATGCAAATAAAAGTAGATTGAAAGCTTATATGATAAGAGATAGACCCGGGGGCCATAGGTTTCACTAGTGGCTTCTCTCAAGATAGCATAAGTATTACGGTGGGTGAACAAATTACTGTAGAGCAATTGATAGAAAAGCGAATAATTATGAGATTATCTAGGCATGATCATGTATATAGGCATCACGTCTGCGTGACAAGTAGACCGACTCACCTGCATCTACTACTATTACTCCACACATCGACCGCTATCCAAATGCATCTAGAGTATTAAGTTCATAAAGAACAGAGTAACGCATTAAGAAAGATGACATGATGTAGAGGATAAACTCATGCAATATGATATAAACCCCATCTTTTATCCTCGATGGCAACAATACAATACGTGCCTTTGCGCCCTCACATCCTTTGGGAAAGGACAGCGCAAGATTGAACCCAAAGCTAAGCACTTCTCCCATTGCAAGAAAGATTAATCTAGTAGGCCAAACCAAACTGATAATTCGAAGAGACTTGCAAAGATAACTTAATCACACATAAAAGAATTCAGAGGAGATTCAAATATTTCTCATAGATAAACTTGATCATAAACCCACAATTCATCGGATCTCGACAAACACACCGCAAAAAGAGTTACGTCGATTAGATCTCCAAGAAGATCGAGGAGAACTTTGTATTGAGATTCAAAGAGAGAGAAGAAGCCATCTAGCTAATAACTATGGACCCGAAGGTCTGTGGTAAACTACTCACAACTCATCGGAAGGGCCTTGGAGATGATGTAGAGGCCCTCCATGGTTGATTCCCCTTCCGGCAGAGCACCAGCGAAGGCTCCAAGATGAGATCTCGCGGATATAGAAGGTTGCGGCGGTGGAATTAGGTTTTCGTGGTCTGTTCTGATGTTTTCGGGGTACGTGGGTATATATAGGAGGAAGAAGTAGGTCGGTGGACGCCCGAGGGGCCCACGAGGGTGGGGGGCGCGCTCACCTGTAGGGGGCGCACCGGGTACCCTTGTGGCTGCCTCCCTTGTTTCTTGACTTCCACTCCAAGTCTCCAGGTTTGCATTTATTCTAAAAAGATCGTTCCCAAAGGTTTCAACGCGTTTGGACTCCGTTTGATATTCCCTTTCTTCAAAACACTGAAATAGGCAAAAAAACAGCAATACGGGTTGGGCCTCCGGTTAGTACGTTAGTCCCAAAAATGATATAAAAGTGTAAAGTAAAGCCCATAAACATCCCAAACGGGTAATATAATAGCATGGAACAATCAAAAATTATAGATACTTTGGAGACGTATCAAGCATCCCCAAGCTTAATTCCCGCTTGTCCTCGAGTAGGTAAATGATAAAAACAGAATTTTTCATGTGGAATGCTACCTAGCATAATTCTCAATGTAATTTTCTTTATCGTGGCATGAATATTCAGATCCAAATGATTCAAAATAAAAGTTCATATTGACATAAGAAATAGTAATACTTCAAGCATACTAATCAAAGCAATCATGTCTTCTCAAAATAGCATGGCTAAAGAAAGTTCCCTATAAAATCATATAGTCAGGCTGTTGCTCTATTTCATCACACAAAGTATTTAATGATGCACAACCCCGATGACCAGCCAAGCAATTGTTTCGTACTTTAGTAATCTCAAACTTTTTCAACTTTCACGCAATACATGAGCGTGAGCCATGGACATAGCACTATATGTGGAATAGAATGGTGGTTGTGGAGAAGACAAAAAGGAGAAGATAGTCTCACATCAACTAGGCGTATCAACGGGCTATGGAGATGCCCATTAATAGATATCAATGTGAGTGAGTAGGGATTGCCATGCAATGGATGCACTAGAGCTATAAATGTATGAAAGCTCAACAAAATAAACTAAGTGGGTGTGCATCTAACTTGCTTGCTCACGAAGACCTAGGGCATTTTGAGGAAGCCCATCATTGAAATATACAAGACAAGTTCTATAATAAAAATTCCCACTAGTATATGAAAGTGACAACATAGGAGACTCTCTATCATGAAGATCATGGTGCTACTTTGAAGCACAAGTGTGGTAAAAAGGATAGTAGCATTGTCCTTTCTCTCTTTTTCTCTCATTTTTTTATTTGGCCTTTCTCTTTTTTTTATTTGGCCTTTCTTTTTTTTAAGTCCGAAGTCTCATCCCGACTTGTGGGGGAATCATAGTCTCCATCATCCTTTCCTCACTGGGACAATGCTCTAATAATGAAGATCATCACACTTTTATTTAATTACAACTCAAGGTTACAACTCAATACTTAGAACAAGATATGACTCTATATGAATGCCTCCGGCGGTGTACCGGGATATGCAATGAATCAAGAGTGACATGTATGAAATTTATGAAGGTGGCCTTGCCACAAATATGATGTCAACTACATGATCATGCAAAGAGCAATATGACAATGATGATGCGTGTCATATAAACGGAATGGTGGAAAGTTGCATGGCAATATATCTTGGAATGGCTATGGAAATGCCATAATAGGTACGTATGGTGGCTGTTTTGAGGAAGGTATATGGTGGGTGTATGGTACCAGCGGAAGTTGCGCAGCACAAGAAAGGCTAGTAATGGTGGAAGGGTGAGAGTGCGTATAATCCATGGAATCAACATTAGTCATAAAGAACTCATATACTTATTGCAAAAATCTACAAGCCATTGAAAACAAAGTACTACGTGCATGCTCCTAGGGGGGTAGATCGGTAGGAAAATACCATCGCTCATCCCCGACCGCCACTCATAAGGAAGACAATCAATAAATAAAATTGTGCTCCAACTTCATCACAAAGTTGTTCACCATACGTGCATGCTACGGGAATCACAAACTTCAACACAAGTATTCTTTAAATTCATAATCACCCAACTAGCATGACTTTAATATCACCACCTCTATATCTAAAAACAATTATCAAGTATCAAATTGATCATAGCATCCAATTCACTTTCTATGATAGTTTTTATTATACCCAACTTGGATGCCCATCATTCTAGGACCAATTTTATAACCATGGAAAATACCATGCTGTTCTAAGAGACTCTCAAAATAATATAAGTGAAGCATGAGAGAATAACAATTTTTACAAAATTAAGCCACCGCCGTGCTCTAAAAGATATAAGTGAAGCACTAGAGCAAAAACTATCTAGCTCAAAAGATATAAGTGAAGCACATAGAGTATTCTAATAAATTCTAATCAAGTGGGCTTCTCCCAAAAGGTGTGTATAGCAAGGATGATTGTGGTAAACTAAAAAGCAAATACTAATATCATACAAGACGCTCCAAGCAAAACACATATCATGTGGTGAATAAAAATATAGCTCCAAGTAAAGTTACCGATAGACGAAGACGAAAGAGGGGATGCCTTCCGGGGCATCCCAAGCTTAGGCTTTTGGTTATCCTTGAATATCTTGGGGTGACATGGGCATCCCCAAGCTTAGGCTCTTGCCACTCCTTATTCCATAATCCATCAAATCTTTACCCAAAACTTGAAAACTTCACAACACAAAACTCAACAGGAGATCTCGTAAGCTCCGTTAGTGCAAGAAAGAAAAACCACCACATAATGTAATGTAATGAACTCATTCTTTATTTATATTGGTGTTAAACCTACTGTATTCCAACTTCTCTATGGTTCATACCCCTACATACTAGCCATAGATGCATCAAAATAAGCAAACAGCACACGAAAAACAGAATCTGTCAAAAACATAACAGTCTGTAGCAATCTGTAACTCTCAAATACTTATGAAACTCTAAATATCCTACAAAAATAGGAAGTCCTGGTAAATTTGTCTATTGATCTACAAAAAAACGAGTAAACGCAAAATCACGTTTCTGTGAATTACTAAAATTATTTTCATGCGCGCAAAGTTTCTGTTTTTCAGCAGAATCAAATTAACTATCACCATAGGTTATCCTATAGGTTCTACTTGGCACAAACACTAATTAAAACATAAAAACACATCTAAACATAAGGTAGATGAAAAATTTATTACTAAACAGAAGCAAAAACAAAAAACAAAGATAAAATTTGGTTGCCTCCCAACTAGGGCTATCGTTTAACGCCCCTAGCTAGGCATAAAAGCGAGGATAGTTCTAAGTAGTGCCATCTTTGGCACTCAATTCATAAGTAGCTCGCATGATAGATTCATAAGGTAATTTAATTTTTTTTCTTGGAAAGTGCTCTGTGCCTTTCCTTAATGGAAATTGGAATCTAATATTCCCTTCCTTCATATCAATAATCGCACCAATCATTCTAAGGAAAGGTCTACCAAGAATAATAGGACAAGAAAGATTGCAATCTAGGTCAAGAACAATAAAATCTACGGGCACATAATTCCTATTTGCAACAATAAGAACATCATTGATCCTTCCCATAGGCTTTTTAATGGTGGAATCCGCAAGGTGCAAATTTAAAGAGCAATCATCAAGATCATGGAAACCTAGAATATCACATAAAGTTTTCAGAATCGTGGAAACACTAGCACCCAAATCACGTAGAGCATAACACTCATGATCTTTAATTTTAATATTTATAGTAGGTTCCAACTCATCATAAAGTTTTCTAGGTATAGAAACTTCCAAATTAAGTTTTTTCATCATAAGATTGCATCAAGGCATCAACAATATGTTTGGTAAAAGCCTTATTTTGACTATAAGCATGAGGAGAATTCAACACGGATTGCAACAAGGAAATACAATCTACTAAAGAACAGTTATCATAATTAAATTCCTTGAAATTCAAGATAGTGGGTTCAATGCTATTTAAAGTCTTGACCTCTCCAATCTCACTTTTACCAAATTTATCATCAAGATCTAAGAACTCCGAATCATTGGGACGCATTTTAACTAAAGTTGACTCATCTTCAGTCCCATCATTATTAAGATTCATATTGCAAAACAAAGATTTAATAGGGGACACATCAATAACTTTTAGATCTTCATCATTATTTTCATGGAAACTAGAGGAACACGCTTTTACAAAGCAATCTTTCTTAGCACGCCATCTAGCGGTTCTTTCCTTGCACTCATAAATGGAAATTCTCATAGCCTTGAGAGACTCATTGATATCATGTTTAGGAGGAGTAGATCTTAGTTTCAAAGAATCAACATCAAGCGAAAGTCTATCAACGTTCATAGCCAAAGCATCAACTTTAAGCAATTTTTCTTCAAGCAAGGCATTCAAATTCTTTTGAGAGATCATAAATTCTTTCACACTATTCTCAAAATCAGAGGGCATCTTATTAAAATTACCATAAGAATTATTGTAGGAATTTCCATAATTATTAGAGGAATTACTAGGGAACGGTCTAGGATTAAAGTTTCCTCTATAAGCATTGTTACCAAAATTATTCCTACCAACAAAATTCACATCCATAGCTTCATTATTATTCTCAATCAAAGTAGACAAAGGCATATCATTGGGATCAATAGAAGCACTCTTAGTAGCAAACAATTTCATAAGTTCATCCATCTTTCCACTCATAACATTAATTTCTTCTATAGCATGCACTTTTTTACTAGTAGATCTTTTGGTGTGCCATTGAGAATAATTAGCCATAATATTATCAAGGACTTTAGTAGCTTCTCCTAAGGTGATTTCCATAAAAGTGCCTCCCACGGCCAAATCTAAAAGATTTCAAGAAGCAAAATTCAATCCAGCATAAAATTTTGTATGATCATCCATAAATTCAAACCATGAGTAGGGTAATTGTGAATCATCAATTTCATTCTTTCCCAAGATTGGGAAACATGCTCATGATCAAGTTGTTTAAAATTCATAATACCGTTCCTAAGAGAGATGATCTTAGCGGGAGGAAAATACTTAGAGATAAAAGCATCTTTGCACTTATTCCATGAATCAATACTATTCTTAGGCAAAGACGAAAACCAAACTTTAGCACGATCTCTAAGTGAAAACGGAAATAACTTCAATTTAATGATATCATTATCCGTATCTTTCTTCTTTTGCATCTCACACAAATCAACAAAGTTGTTTAGATGGGTAGCGGCATCTTCACTGGGAAGGCCGGAGAATTGATCTTTCATAACAAGATTCAGCAAAGCAGCATTGATTTTCACAAGACTCAACATCATTAAGAGGAGCAATCAGAGTACTAAGGAAATCATTATTATTGGTATTGGAAAAATCACACAATTTGGTATTATCTTGCGCCATAGCGACAAGCAATCCAACACACAAGCAAACAAAAAGGCAAGCGAAAGAGAGGAGATTGGGAAAGAGAGGGCGAATAAAACGGCAAGGGTGAAGTGGGGGAGAGGAAAACGAGAGGCAAATGGCAAATAATGTAAATGTGAGGGAGATGAGTTTGTGATGGGTACTTCGTATGTCTTGACTTGAGCAAAGACCTCCCCGGCAACGGTGCCCGAAATCCTTCTTGCTACGTCTTGAGCTTGCGTTGGTTTTCCTTGAAGAGGAAACAGTGATGCAGCAATAGTAGCGTAAGTATTTCCCTCAGTTTTTGAGAACCAAGGTATCAATCCAGTAGGAGGATCCTCAAAAGTCCCACGCACCTACACAAACAAACAAGAACTCGCAACCAACGCAATAAAGGGGTTGTCAATCCCTTCATGGCCACTTGCGAAAGTGAGATCTGATAGAGATGATATGATAAGATAAGTATTTTTTGTATTTTTATGATATAGATTGGAAAAGTAAATATGCAAATAAAAGTAGATTGAAAGCTTATATGATAAGAGATAGACCCGGGGGTCATAGGTTTCACTAGTGGCTTCTCTCAAGATAGCATAAGTATTACGGTGGGTGAACAAATTACTATCGAGCAATTGATAGAAAAGCGAATAATTATGAGATTATCTAGGCATGATCATGTATATAGGCATCACGTCCGTGACAAGTAGACCGACTTCTGCCTGCATCTACTACTATTACTCCACACATTGACCGCTATCCAGCATGCATCTAGAGTATTAAGTTCATAAAGAACAGAGTAACGCATTGAGAAAGATGACATGATGTGGAGGGATAAACTCATGCAATATGATATAAACCCCATCTTTTTATCCTCGATGGCAACAATACAATGTGTGCCTTGCTACCCCTGCTGTCACTGGGAAAGGACACCGCAAGATTGAACCCAAAGCTAACCACTTCTCCCATTGCAAGAAAGATCAATCTAGTAGGCCAAACCAAACTGATAATTCGAAGAGACTTGCAAAGATAACTTAATCACACATAAAAGAATTCAGAGGAGATTCAAATATTTCTCATAGATAAACTTGATCATAAACCCACAATTCGTCGGATCTCGACAAACACACCACAAAAAGAGTTACATCGAATAGATCTCCAAGAAGATCGAGGAGAACTTTGTATTGAGATTCAAACAGAGAGAAGAAGCCATCTAGCTAATAACTATGGACCCGAAGGTCTGTGGTAAACTACCCACAACTCATCGGAAGGGCGTTGGAGATGATGTAGAGGCCCTCCATGGTCGATTCCCCCTTCGGCGGAGCGCCGACAAAGGCTCCAAGATGGGATCTCGCGGATACAGAAGGTTGCGGCGGTGGAATTAGGTTTTCATGGTCTGTTATGATGTTTTAGGGGTACGTGGGTATATATAGGAGGAAGAAGTAGGTCGGTGGATGCCCAAGGGGCCCACGAGGGTGGGGGCGCGCCCACCTGTAGGGGGCGCACCGGGCACCCTCGTGGCCGCCTTCCTTGTTTATTGACTTCCACTCCAAGTCTCCAGGTTTGCATTTGTTCCAAAAAATCGTTCCCGAAGGTTTCATCGCGTTTGGACTCCGTTTGATATTCCTTTTCTTCAAAACACTGAAATAGGCACACAAAAACAGCAATACGGGCTGGGCCTCCGGTTAGTAGGTTAGTCCAAAAAATGATATAAAAGTGTAAAGTAAAGCCCATAAACATCCAAAACGGGTAATATAATAGCATGGAACAATAAAAAATTATATATACGTTGGAGACGTATCATACAAATCAATAACATGTATATCAAATATACCTTTGTTCACTTTGCCATCCTTTTTATCTGCCAAATACTTGGGGCAGTTCCGCTTCCAGTGACTAGTCCCTTTGCGGTAGAAGCACTCAGTTTCAAGCTTGGGTCCAGCTTTGGGCTTCTTCCCGGGAGTGGCAACTTGCTTGCCATTCTTCTTGAAGTTCCCCTTCTTTCCCTTGCCCTTTTTCTTGAAACTAGTGGTCTTGTTAACCATCAACACTTGATGCTCCTTCTTGATTTCTACCTCCGCAGCTTTGAGCATTGCGAAGAGCTCGAGAATAGTCTTTTCCATCCCTTGCATATTATAGTTCATCACGAACCTTTGTAGCTTGGTGGCAGTGATTGTAGAACTCTGTCAATGACACAATCATCTGGAAGATTAACTCCAGCGAGTCAAGTGATTATGATATCCAAACATTCTGAGTATGTGTTCACTGATAGAACTGTTCTCCTCCATCTTGCAGCTATAGAACTTGTTGGATACTTCATATCTCTCAACTCGGGCATTTGCTTGAAATATTAACTTCAACTCCTAGAACATCTCATATAGTCCATGACGTTCAAAACGTCTTTGAAGTCCCGATTCTAAGCCGCAAAGCATGGCGCATTGAACTATCGAGTAGTCAGCAGATCGAGCTTGTGAGACGCTCATAACATCAGCATCTGCTCCTGCAACAGGCCTTTCACCGAGTGGTGCATCAAGGACATAATTCTTCTATGCAGCAAAGAGGATAATCCTCAAGTTACAGACCCTGTCCATGTAGTTGCTACCGTCATCTTTCAACTTAGCTTTCTCTAGGAACGCATTAAAATTCAAAGGAATGGTAGCACGGGCCATTGATCTACAACATAGATATGAAAAACTATCAAGACTAAGTTCATGATAAATTAAGTTCAATTAATCATATTACTTAAGAACTCCCACTTATATAGGCATCCCTCAAGTCATCTAACTGATACGTGATTCAAATCAACTAAACCATGTCCAATCATCACGGTAGATGGAGTAGTCATCAATGGTGAATATCTCTATGTTGATCATATCTACTATATGATTCACGTTCGACCTTTCGATCTCCAGTGTTCCGAGGCCATGTCTGTACATGCTAGGCTCGTCAAGTTTAACCCGAGTATTCCGCGTGTGCAAAACTGTCTTGCACCCGTTGTATGTGAACGTAGAGCCTATCACACCCGATCATCACGTGGTGTCTCGTACGAAGAACTGTCGCAACGGTGCATACTGGGGGAGAACACTTATACCTTGAAATTTAGTTAAGGGATCATCTTATAATGCTATCGTCGTACTAAGCAAAATAAGATGCATAAAGATAAACAACACATGCAATCAAAATATGTGACATGATATGGCCATCATCATCTTGTGATATCTCCATCTCCAAATCATCGTCATGATCTCCATCGTCACCGGCTTGACACCTTGACCTCCATCGTAGCATCGTGGTCGTCTCGCCAACTATTGCTTCTACAACTATCGCTATCGCTTAGTGATAAAGTAAAGCAATTACATGGCGTTTGTATTTCATACAATAAAGCGACAACCATAAGGCTCCTGCCAGTTGCCGATAACTTTTACAAAACATGATCATCTCATACAACAATGTATATCACATCATGTCTTGACCATATCACATCACAACGTGCCCTACAAAAACAAGTTAGATGTCCTCTACTTTGTTGTTGCAAGTTTTACGTGGCTGCTACGGGCTTCTAGCAAGAACCGTTCTTACCTACGGCACAAAACCACAACGGTGATTTATCAAGTTTGCTTTTTTAACCTTCAACAAGGACCGGCCGCAGTCAAATTTGATTCAACTAAAGTTGGAGAAACGGACACCCGCCATCCACCTTTATGCAAAACTAGTTGCATGTCTGTCGGTGGAACCGGTCTCATGAACGTGGTCATGTAAGGTTGGCCCGGGCCGCTTCATCCAACAATACCGCCGAATCAAAATAAGACATTGGTGGTAAGCAGTATGACGATCACCTCCACAACTCTTTGTGTTCTACTCGTCCACTACGCATAGACCTGGCTCGGATGCCATAGTTGGGGAATGTAGCATGCAATTTCAAAAAAATTCCTACGCTCACGCAAGATCTATCTAGGAGATGCATAGGAACGAGAGGAGGAGAGTGTGTCTACGTACCCTCGTAGACCAAAAGTAGAAGCGTTTGAGAACGCGGTTGATGTAGTCGAAGTTCTTCTCGTTCCGACCGATCAAGCACCGAACGTACGTCACCTTCGAGTTCTGCACACGTTCAGCTCGATGACGTCCCTTGAACTCTTGATCCAGCAGAGTGTCAAGGAATTAGATGAGTTCCGTCAACACGATGGTGTGGTGACGGTGATGGTGAAGTGATCTGTGCAGGGCTTTGCCTAAGCACTACGAGAATATGACCGGAGGCATAAACTGTGGAGGGGGGCGCCGCACACGGCTAACAATACTTGCTGTGTGTTCTAGGCGCCTCCCCCTTCATATATATAGGCGGGAGGGAGAGTGAGCAGCCCTAGGGGCGCCCCAATTAGGAGGGATCCTACTTGGGCTCCTGCCGTAGGCCGGCGCCCCCCTTTCCTTCTTTTGGTGATGACGGGAAGGAAGGAAGAGGTGGCGCCCCCTTACCTTTCTCCCACCAAGGGGGAAAGGCAAGAGGAGGTAGCGCCCCCTCCCTTCCTTCCGGTAGGGCCTGCGGCCAGGGGAAGGGGCGTATCAGCCCCTTGTGGGATGGTCTATCCCTCTCTTGGCCCATTAAGCCCATATATGTATCGGGGTTGCCCGAAACTCCTTTCCGGTGACCCGTTATGTACCCGGTACCCTCTGGAACACTTTCGGTGTCCGAATACTATCGTCCTATATATCAATCTTTACCTCTTGACCATTTCAAGACTCCTTGTCATGTCCGTGATCTCACCTAGGACTCCGGACAACATTCATTCACCAAATCACATAACTCATATAATACAATAATCGTCATCGAACGTTAAGCGTGCGGACCCTACGGGTTCGAGAACTATGTAGACATGACTGAGACACCTCTCCGGTCAATAACCAATAGTGGAACCTGGATGCTCATATTGGCTCCTGCATATTCTACGAACATCTTTACCGGTCGAACCATTATGACAACATGCGTTATCCCCTTTGTCCATCAGTATGTTACTTGCCCGAGATCCGATCGTCGGTATCTTAATACCTAGTTCAATCTTGTTACCTGAAGTCTCTTTACTCGTTCTGTAATGCGTCATCCTACAACTAACTCATTAGCCACTTTGCTTGCAAGGCTTCTTATGATGTGCATTACCGAGAGGGCTCAGAGATACCTCTCCAATACTCGGAGTGACAAATCCTAATCTTGATCTATGCCAACCCAACAAACACCTTCGAAGATACTTGTATAACATCTTTATAATCACTCAGTTACGTTGTGACGTTTGATTGCACACAAGGTATTCCTCCGGTATTCAGGAGTTGCATAATCTCATTGTCGAAGGAATATGTATATGACATGAAGAAAGCAATAGCAATAAAACTGAATGATCATAATGCTAAGCTAACGAATGGGTCTTGTCCATCACACCATTCTCCTAAGGATGTGATCCCATTCATGAAATGACAACAAATTTCTACGGTTAGGAAACTTAACCATCTTTGGTTAATGAGCTAGTCTAGTAGAGGCTTACTAGGGACACAGTGTTTTGTCTATGTATCCACACATGTATCAAGTTTCCGGTTAATACAATTATAGCATGAATAATAAACATTTACCATGATATGAGAAAATATAAAATAATAACTTTGTTATTGCCTCTAGGGCATATTTCCTTCACATATACAGATCACCTCTTCGATAACCTTTGGAGACTCGAGATTTTCCAGAAGCCATTAGCACAAGACATTGATATTTTCCGAATACCACAGTCATGTCAAGATCACAAAGCATTGAGACAGACATGAGCTTGTATCCAAGGGATTCAACAAAATCATCTAGGAAAAAGGACGGGGAAGAATTTGAACGCTTTGCTGAAATAGCAGATCTTGAAGAATTTGATGGCAGATATTGAACAATCAATCTAACATTGCTTAGATTAAGAATTTGATGGATTTTAATGGGCCAAATTTGAGGGTCCTCTGGTCCTCCTAGCGCAAGCGGATAGTATTTTCTAGATTCCCACGCTCGACGAGAGCATTTTGAGTACTTGTGGGTCCGAAACGGACTCCGAATGACAAAGTTATGACCGTGTGACACGGAAAAATTGCCAATGATTTGTAGAGTCAAACCTCGTCATCGTATCGCTTATCAGTTCGCGCTTACTCTGACAGTCACTTTTCGGCTTTCTCCTCCTGAGGTACTCGACCGGGCGAGCCAGAAGTACAATCGCAGGGGTTCTCCCTTTGCCCTGTTGTCATTAGGAGTCCGTTTGGGACCCAAAGTACTCAAAATGCTCGCAACGACCATGAGAATCTAGAAAATACTCCTCGATTGCGCCAGGGGGACTGGAGGACCCTCAAATTTGGCCCATAAGCAGGACTTTTTGCCCCTGAAAGTAGGAAATCCATGAGATTATGGTGAGTACAAACATTAGTCTGCCTGGTAAGGACAAAGTTGCATTCTACAAATGCTCTATGATTTGGGGAATCCCATACGGTTGTTAATTCATGAAAATACGACGACTATAAGCCTTATTCTCCTCCAGGTTGATACTCCTAGTCATCCGAATTGGTGTCAAAGCTTGCATCGACGTAACTCTTTACGACAAACTCTTTATCACCTCCATAACCGAGAAAATATTTCCTTAGTTCTCTAAGGATAATTTTGACCGCTGTCCAGTGATCTACTATGCTTACGGGCCAAATTTGATAGTCCTCCGGGCCTCCTAACACAAGCTGGGAGTATTTTCTGGATTCCCACGCTCGTCGCGAGCATTTTGAGTACTTGTGGGTCAAAAACGGACCTAAAAAAAAGAAGCTTCTACGTATTTTTTTCCTTTTTCCGCTTTTCTATGTTTCTTAACCAGGTTTTTTTCCACGACACATGTCTACTTTCTTCACAACACATTGTACATTCTTCTTATGGTACATTTTTTATTATACACATTGAACATTTTTCGGAATACATTATGTCAATTTTTCAAATACGTGTTTTGACGTCTTTTGAGAACATGGTAAACATTTTTCAAATGCAGTTTGAATTTTTTTAATGACATGAAGCCTTTTGAAAAATACAAGAGCATTTTTACCTTATATGAACATTGTTTTAAAAATGTTATAAACAATTTTTGTTACATGTGATTTTTTAAATGTCTCAGGTCATTTCTTAGTTACACAAACATTTTATTAGACATGTGTAAACATTTTTAAAGAGTCACTAAATAATTTTATGTAACGCATGAACATTTTTTAAATGCCATGATTTTTTAATAGCACTATCATTGTTTAAAAGTCGTGCAGACAATTTTTATACACAATGCGCAGAGATCCTTTTTAAAAACTAAAGTTGAATGTATGTATTTATAATCAAATTCAAATATAACAAAAAGAAACAAACAAAGCAAAGTGAATGGCCCAGCCCAATACAACGGTTCCTTGAGGCATGGTGGTTGTTCGGTCTCGCGTGAGAGCTGTATCTCGCATATTGGAAGATGTAGCTTCGGCTCGCCTGCCGTGCGAAGCCAATGGACAACAGATGCACACCTTCGATTTTCGATTCATTTATTTTGGGTTGTTCCTTCAGGTTTCTTTGTTTTTTTCACAGGTTTTCTGCGTTTCTTCACTAGGCATTGGTTTTCTTCGGTTTCTTATGTCACCTTTTGCATTTTTTCACTCTTTTCTTTTCTTTTCCTATTTTTTGGCGTTTCTTCACTGGGTTTCTCCTTTTTTAACTCATGTTTACATTTTTCAAAATGTATTGTTCCTTTTTCACATACACGTGGCGTATGTTTTGGTACGCATTGAACATTTTCTAAATCCATGATGTACATTTTTTAAATAGATCTTTCGAAGTTTTATTTGATACATGTTCCTATTTTTTCGATTACACATTGAAATTTTTTTAAATGTCACGAAACATTTTTGCCAAACCACGGGACATTTTTTAACATTGAATAAACAGTTTTTGAAACTAGATATTATTTCGTTAAAACACAAGTACATTTTCTTGAATCGTACGGAACATTTATTTATAGTAAGAAAATATTTTTTATGTTGTATCAACTTTTTTTCTTCTAAAAATGTCATGTACATATTTTTGAAATGTCACGTTCCCTTTTTTGAACTAGTAAATACGCACGTGCAACGCACGTGTAATCTTAATCTGGCTTGAAGATATACTTGAATTTTCTTTAGAAAAGTAGCATCAAAAGAAATAGTTTGTGTAAGCACCACCGGCGGCAGGTCCATTTCTTCCTTCAAATGGGTTGAAAATTGTACTAATCCAACATAGTTAATGGTATATGCAAGTGACCAGGGGAGGGGGCACATACCTTGTCCTCAGGCCGCTAAAAGAGAAATCCAAGATCTATGCATAATCCCTTGAAGTCAGCACACCTGATGTACTACCCAGCTGCTACCAAAAGTTCCATATCGCTGTGTAATCTAGTTGTTTAATAGTGCACATTGGTAATGCTGCGTGTTTGATGGCGGCGTGTCCCCTGATGGCGGCGTTGATGACCTAGGCCCGACGGAGAGGAACGGGCAGGCGGTCTAGGCAGTGTCCATTATGGTCCGAAGACCCGAAGCCAACAGACGACCATGCAGCGTCCCTGACAGGTCCGACGGCAATGGGCGGTCCAGGCGGCGCCTTCGATGGGCCCCCGCCAGTCAGCCGGGCAGTCTAGGCGGCGTCCCGGCGCTACGGTCGAGGCCACACAAAGGCGATGGGGTAGAGGTGGCACGGAGATGTGAGGGGCGGCGTCCTTGAAGCTGCTGCGGGCCGAGGCAATGGGGGCGGCGTGCATCGCTGAAGCGAGGTGATGGGGCGGCGCCGTTGGACGGTTCGTTGTGGCAGTTTCCTTTCATGTGAAAGGGCACGTAAGGAAGAGGATCTCACGACGGTTCGCTGTGGCAGTTTCCTTTTGTGTGAAAGGGTACGTAAGGAACGGGGATCGGGAGAGAAATGATTGGTTAGCAGTAAACGCATTTAGCGCTAAACATGTTTAGTTGCTCACCATTAGGACAATAAGCACTGTTGGATTAACGCTAATGGATGGCCGAGATCTGTTGGATGTGCCCCACTGAGTCTTTTTATATTGGTATAGATTGTATGAACATTTTTCTGCATTGAGCACACACTTTTTTTACATTGTATAGACACTTAAAATAAAATATCATATACATTTTTTTAACACGGGCCATGTTTAAGTTGTCCCCACTATTTTTTTGAATTGTATTAAAAGAAATTAAAGTTGCGCCAACATTTTTTTAACACTGACTCAACCTTTTTGGAACGTGTGGTCAACATTTGTAAAATTTTCACTAAATTGGTTTCCATTTTTCATACATAGAAGTAATAAAAAAGGAATAAAGAAATTGTGTGCTAGGGAGCTAGTGCTCCTCCCGCCCCCAGCATAGCCGCCACCATGTGATGACCGAGGGGTCCTATTCCGCGCCTTCAGCGCCGGAAAGGAGAGATGGCACTCACATGTGCCCAAGCGGGCCACCGCCCTTCAATGCGAATTTGTAAGCCTGCCCCTCCGCACGCTCCAGTTGCTAGGCCGCTCGGTTTGTGGGCTATATTCTTTTTCATTTATAGTGTTGTTGGTTTGGTGAAAAAACCTAGCTGGTTTTTAAATATGTTTGAAGAAAATTCTGAAATCAAAAAAGGTTTGCTGATTCAATAAAAAAGTTCATCCATTTGTGAATTTGAAAGCTTTCATATAAATATCAAATATTTTGCAATTTATTTTGAAACTTGCTTCTATTAAAAAAATAACTAATTGATTTTGAAAAAAGTTCACCAATTTATAAACAAATTCATGATTTTGAAAAAAGTTCATCGGTTTTGAAAAAATATTCAAAATTTTTGAAAGGAGGTTCTTGAATTTGAAAAAAAGTTCAGCAATTTTGAATAAAAGTTCATCTCATATGAAAAAAAGTTCACGGACTTGGAAAAAGTTAACTAATTTTAGAAAAGTGTATGAATTTTGAAAAAGGAAAAGAAAATGCTAAAATGAAGAGGAATGATAAAAGGAAAACAAAACACCAGGAAAAACCGGACAAGCAAACAAAAAAGAAAAACCAAACAGGAAAAAGATTTTGGGCATTGTATTTCAAGAAGAATTTTTTTTATGATAAGCACAACAGTCTAGGTATCCCACTTGGAGGTTTGCAGTTTGAGTCATGTTGAGGACGCGTTTTTTTGGAGTTTAAAGCAGCAAACATAGTAAATTGCCGGCCCAAACTAGCTCCATTCCGGTTTTGGGAAGGTTTCCCAAACCATTTTTTTTCTTTATTTGTTTCTCCTTGCAGTTTTTTAATTATTTTTTAAATTTATATTTCCTATATTTTTTCACTTTAGTTTTCTCTCATTATTTCCTTTTTTTCGTTTTCATTTTAATTTTCCTTTTTCCTTTTCCAAATTTCTCGAATATTTTCTCAAATCTAGCAACATTTCTTATATCGGGGTGAAGATTTTTTCAAATCCAAAACTTATTCATTGAGTTCAAAAATATTCATCATATTTTTGACATTGCGAACATATTTTGACAAAACTGTGAAGATTTTTTGGAATTACGAACATTTTTTAAAATTGCTTACATTTTTCGGAACTCGTGATCAAGTTTTTTGCGTAGGTGAACATTTTTTCAAAGTCCGGAACAACTTTTGAAATTCCAAGACAGTTTTTGGAACTCATGGATATTTTTTGAAATCTTGAATATTTTCTTGAATCAACGGACATTTTTTGAATTTTATGAACATTTTTAAAAACTTTGAGAACAATCTTTTGTAATTCCTGAACATTGTTTTGCACATGTTGATTATTTACAAAAATTGATGAACATTTTTTACTAACTTATGATATTTTCGCAATTTTGAACATTTCTTGAATACACAAATATTTTTTTTGAAATCATGAACATTTTTTGATCAATGAACGTTATGCTGAAATTCATGATTTTTTTTTGAGAAATTCATGAACTTTTTCAGTACATGAACATTTAAAAAAAATCATGAACAATTTTTTAAAGCCACGTGCATTTTTTGATTTCTGGAATATTTTTCCAGAGTTCAGTTTTTTAAATATGATTTCTTTTAAATTCCGATTATTTTAAAGAAGAAAAATAAGAACAGAAGAAGAAACAAAAAAGGATTAAAAGGAAATAGTGAAACTGGGGTCGTCCAGCCCCGCTCATGGGCCGGTCCTATATGGGCACAAGGGGTGTTGGCGCTGGCTTGTTCGCCAGCGTGTCAGGTGCCACATAGGAGCTCCCCTCTCAGAGACCCATCCACATATTTACGTGATAATTGGCTGCGGAGGAAATAGTGGCCTGTGTGTCGTATTTACCATTTAGCGTGTTCTAATTCTAACGAAAAAAAAAGTTGAACGACTTAATAGAAAAATCCTGCATGTGAATAAAATGCACACATTTTCCCGTAGAAAAAAGCGAATAAAACGGCACACATTTTCTCGGCGGGTCTCAGGACTATTGTTTATGCAGTCTCAGTAAATGTTCTGTGCTGCTTATGAGCTATCACTATTAAAATATGCAATTGTCCACTGCTTCATCCTGGAATATGTGAGATCAAACGTGAGAACAAGAATCAGATGACCAAAACAATCTAACTCTAATCTGTTCCCATGAACAGAGTGGTACTTTTTGTAAACGAACAAGTGCATCTTATAACAATAGGCACAGCATAACAACGGTCATGGAATTTTCCTCGGATTGTCATGTTGACAGTAAAGATTCTTGGATGAACTCGAGGCAAACTTCATGCACCAGTGAAGCAGTGGAGCAAAGTTAATTTCGTTGTCCTCTGAATAGAACACCAAATAGTTACTGCATCAAAGCATGTGCTGTCCAAATATTTTTGCAGAAGGGGGATGCGATGCGACCTGTCCATCTCAGAAGGCCCCATGGATCACCAATGTGTTGACATCATCTCCCAGCCAGCCGATTGAGCGACCACAAACTCGCAATCACCACGCATAAAAAACTCAGTTGCCGATGTTGCTCAAAAGCCTCCCCAGTTGCACGAGGGGTCCTCCTCCTGTTACTGCCAGGCCCATGCATCATCAACGTCACAAACCGCTCATGCTGTGCTAAAAGAAGAATAAAAGCAGGGGAGGGGAGATGAGAGGAAAGGAAAAGGGCCACCGCAACACTCCACTCCACTGGCCTTTTCTTTAGTGTCAGTCAGTCTAATCTCAAGCTTGGCCGCTGCTGCCTGTGCTGTCATGGTTGAGCTGATAGCAACCCACGCATCGTGAGAGGGGAGAGGCATGTGATGGTGACTTTGGGCCAAAGCATCTAACCTCCCTGCTCAGATGTAAAAGGAGAGGCAGCTCGGATCATGAGGCATTAGTTTATTACTACTGCCTCCAACGCCAAAGCCGCCGCCAATCTGCATCATCTGATGAGATGCGTCCGGAATTATTAAACTACCAGATAAGGCATTGGCATGTCTCCCTAAATCCCAACTGTAAAACTTGGGCGTTCGTGATGTCGCGGATCACAAAAATTTATGCGGGGAGATGTGCGCCTGTGTGTGCTGAAAGGCGTCTCTTTTTACTAGATTAAACAGCACTTTTGTCCCAAATTTGGATAGATCAACACCGTGGTTATCCATCCATCTGGCATGTTCCTGGAGCAATAGCCACAACTTTATTTTTGTGGTAGTGTGCCGAAATGGAAGCGAGAGAGATCAGAGTGGCACAAGCGGGTAAAGCAGCGATGAAGCAACTGAATTAATGCTACTGTAGCTTATTCGGCTAAAGCTGGTCCACTCTATAAACATAGACTCCAGACTTGCTAGTTACTACTACTTGGACTAACGTGCCTGCAAAAAAGAAGATACTTGCTAGGGAGGCGATTCCCCTGTCTCTCCGAAACATGGAAAACAGCACATACAGATTGTAAAGCATGGTTGTTAATTTTGCATCTACGAGTTGTCACCCTAAGGGGGCGTTTGGTTCAAAAGTCCTAAGACTTTTTCTAGTCCCAGGGACTAATAAAAAAGACTCTCCAGTAAAGTTTTTTTCTAGTCCCTGTAGAAAAAGTCCATCCCGTTTGGTTCTTAAAAAAGTCCCTAAAAAGTCCCTGAACCAAACACCCCCTAATTTGATACAACCACTAAGAGCATCTCCAACAGACGTGCTATATATAAGCGTTGCGCTGAAAAATGAGTGCTTTTTGCACGCGCGCTACCCCCCTCCGGGCGCTCCACCGGAGGCGCAAAAACCGCGCGCGCGACATGACTAGTTCAACGCACGGTCAAAACGCCATCGCGCGCCGTTTATTTGCTGCGCCCGCTCCCGCGCGCTGGACACTCGAGCGCCCGCTCGCAACTCCACCTACCCCATCCAGCCCCTGGCGTCGCCGCCGCCCGCGCCCATTTCTTCCGGCGACCGTTCCGACGCTTCCCCGGCCTATCCCCGCGCCGCCGCAGCTTCCTCCGCCTCCCTTAGTCACCGTCGCCCCTCGCGTGCGGCAGTCCTTCGACGAACAGCGCCCGGCCGCCCACTGCCGCTCGGCGCCCGCAAGGTGTTCGACAAAACGCCCGCAAGGTATGTATTGCTTCAACTTTATATTTTTTACATGAATTTGGTGCATGTTGTTTGCAATTTTTATAGCCTAGTTTAAATTGAACATTGTAGATGAGTTTATCATATGATTCTTCCGAAGAAGAATTTGATATGGAAGAGGAGGAGGATCTTGCAATGATCCTAACTATGCACATCAATAAAAAACTGAAGCACGGTGGTTCGGTTATGGGTCTGCAGAAAATTTGGAGGGACATGATCATGCCCACAACAGATTGATTAGGCACTATTTTGCGGATAATCCCGTGTACCCCGAGTCGTACTTCCGGTGCCAGTTTAGGATGAGGACCGAGTTGTTCAGGCGCGTTGCAGAGAAACTAGCGAGCCATGACCGGTTTTTTCAGCAAAGGAGGAATGCTGCCGAAGAGCTTGGGCATAGCACCTTTCAGAAGGTGACAACCACTTTGCGTATGTTGGCATACGGTATCCCCGCTGATCTAGTTGATGATCACTTGGCCATGGGTGAGAGTCAAGCCATCATGTGTGTCAAGCGCTTCGCAGTCGGAATTGTGCAAGTGTTTGGCCAGGAGTATTTGAGATCTCCCAATGTTGAAGACGCCGCAAGGCTATTGGAGATGAACAAAGCTCGTGGCTTCCCAGGTATGGTTGGCTCAATAGATTGCATGCATTGCAGTTGGAAGAATTGTCTTAAAGCATGGCATGGGCAATTCCACGGCCAAAAAAAGGGTTCCACTATAATCCTTGAAGCGGTGGCCGATCAAGAGACTTGGATTTGGCATGCTTTTTTCGAATGCCTGGATCTTTAAATGACATGAACGTTGTCAACCGGTCACCACTGATGAATAAGATTGCCAATGGTGAACTGCCACCGGTGCATTTTAGTGCACCTGCTGGAGCTACACGCGCGCTAAAGTTTACAGCGGCCGCTGGAGCCAGCGCGGCCCACCGCGCCAAAACAGACGATCGTCGCGCTGCAAACACATTTTTAGCGTGCCACGCGTTGGGCGGCTGTTGGAGATGCTCTAAGGGATAAATCTAAGGCACTACGTGCAGATTAATTTGAACACTGACGCCTCTTTGGTTTGGAGGGGATTTGTACAGAAATTTTTTTAGAGCCCTTTATTTTGTAGGAACGAAAACCTATTTCTATGGAGAAATTCTTCTTATCCTCCACATTTTATAGGAAAATGACATTAGCCTAGACTCAATGAAAAAAAATCCTATGGTCTGCATGAAAGGGCATCTCCTTTCTTATTCCTATTCATATAACTCGAGATAGATTTCATCTCATTTGCTATGATTTTTCTATTCCTATAATTTTCCTACCCTATGAAACAAAAGATGCTTGAATTCAGTGAAGATAGGTAGCCTTGTCGGTGGTTTCTTTCATGCAATTGAACCGGGAACGGTGATCCCTTTTCATCTAAGAAAAAGTTAAGACACCTATCACCTAGTCTTAGATCTAGCTGTAACAAACAAACAAATAAATTACAAGACATAGATAATATAAATGAATCATGGTCTATTTTTTTGTGGATAACGAATCATGGTCTTGACAGACAAAAGAACGAATTGCCGTGGCGGTCCATCGGATGGCCGCCACATCATCTCCTCGCAGTCCCCGGCTAGAAGCCCGAAGGCGAGGCACCCTTGTCACCTAAACCCTAGCTTTCCCCCTCCCCCTAGCCGCCCCCTCTTCCCATCACCTAGCAATCAGATAATGTCATTGCACCAGAACGCAACATACTGGCTCTTCATTCTTGCAAATGAAAATATGCGTTGCAGACCTCTCCCCGCTCGTTCTTCCTGCAGTCATCAGAGCATCCTCCTCTGGTCACGGTGTGCGCACCGTGCTGTGGCGGGCCTGACGGCTCTCATGGCGGGGGCGTGGGGGATCTGGCGCCTCTAGTGCCATCGTCCCCATCATGATGATGTCCTCATCGACGCTGCACCAGTGGGTCGAATCCGACAACAGCGAGGAGGAGGAGGAAGAGGTCATTGCCTCTGATGCCCCCTCCTCTGCTTCCCCGCAGAGGCCCAACCCTAGCTAGAGCCCGAGGAACCACACTAATCATCATGGAGCTCTTCGCCCATGAAGCAGAGGACTGTCTTTGCGAGAACTCTGGCCCCACAACCAACATGGGGACGACCATAGGTACATCACCCTCCTCGCTCGCCTCTTCGAGGAGGATGTCACGGTCGACGCAAAGCGCGACCACCACTGGAGGCTCGGGCTGCCACTCGATGACCACACTTTTGTCTACCTCAACGAGATCGAGGAGGAGGAGGATAGGGAGAAAGGCGATGATGACCAGGGCTAGACGGCGTCAACATCAGATTAGCTAGTGTTGGTGGTAGCTAGCATTGTCGAATAACAACATTGCATATTTTGACAACGTCACTTCACCTTATTTCAACATTGCTAAATATATCTAAATGGGATGAATTTTGACCCCTATTATAACTCTTGAATGTAGTATGTTTAGTTAACTTTAATTTCTGTTTGATTGCCTAAAATGATATCTATAAAATTCAAACAAAAGAACCGAGACAATAAATATGAAAGCTCTATTATGGTGAGTTCTAGATTGCTCGTCGCCTCCAAATTATTTATGAAACACACTTCATACACGTTACTAGAAGACAACTAATATGGCGGTTGTTCTTAGCTGACCTAGCTCGCGCATGCATGTGACAACTAAGAGCATCTACAACCGGACTTGGCAAATCCGCCCCCTATACGCCTGCGGGCGCTTCCGCGGATAGCGCCGGACAGCCCCTCATAAGGGCTGCCACACATCCACACAACTCAAATGGGGAGCCTTAAATCCATGCAATCCATGCACGTCGATCACACAACAGAAATTGTCCAAAGTCAACAATTCGAAACAAAGCAAAACAAATCACAGTTCAAGAATCCGAACATGCCCAAATAAAATCAATGTTCGAGCTTGACGGATGCTTCGCTGGCTGGCCAGATCACTCGTGGGACACCATCCATGCTGTCTATTTCGAGGCCATCCTTGTGTCCTGCTCTGCCTGCATCCGGGCCGCATGCTCCGCCTGCATCCTTGCTGTATGTTCCGCTACTGCCGCATCCGCCCTCACTTTCTTGTACTCCCTACGATCATTGATATCCTTCTTCTCCGCAAGCCACTTCTTTGCATGCTCATCCAAGAGGGTATCGTCTGCCAACATGATATTCGCATCCCCCGTGTCCCGCGCGAGTTGCAACCTATCCTTCTCAAGCTCAATCTCTCCAAATGTCTTGGCCTTCTCGAGCTCTCATTTGATCGCCACCTTATGCTTCTCCAACTCGACCTTCTCCCTCTCAATTTCCACCTTCTTCTCCGCCCTCTTCCGGTCGCAATCCATCCTCTCCTTTTGCGCATCCAACATGAGCTTGTACCTCTCCTCTTTCTTGTTCTCACTTGCCAAAAAATGCCGGTCCATGTGGAGGATATTTTTGTAGTCGCGGTGTCATGGGAGGCCCTTGCCTTCTCCCACTTATTTCCCATGACTTCCCGATTATCCTTTGGCACAGTGGCTCTTCTATTCTCAACGACAATCTCTTCCTCTTCATCGCCCAAACCAATTGATTGGTGGGAGCTTGAGCCATCATTCCTCTTCTTATCAGCCTTGAGATTGGCCATAGATTCTCTCCACTTTGGCTTGCCATTCAATATGATCCAACAATGGCTAAAAGAAAATGGCTTCTTCTCCATTTCGTGATACATAGTGGCCGCCACCACCGTCTAGCAAACAACATATGTATGAGCATGACAATGCAAAACAAACAAGCATACGAAAATGATGACAAGATGAAGTAGCTTACATGAATTTCCACTCCCATCCCACTTTGAGGGCGGCCGGTCACTTGTGAGTAGTACCCGACGTACTTGTTCACTTCCCTTGAATGACCCCCACAGATACTAGAGACATGCCACATTGGGGTTGGTGATGATAGGATGCGGCTCCACATATTCCTTTTTTCCATGATATTCCTTCCAAATCTTCTACGAATACTTGTTCCCCATTTGCTCGGTGCCACATATTGGATCCATTGTTGTGGCCAACCAAACTTTGACCAACGTTGAGAATGTTAGACCTCTTGCCTTTGTCTTCTTCTTGATTATCATTGATCATGTCCGGCAGGAACACCTCCAAAATGAAGGGTGTCGGTGTCAAAACAGGCGGATCTCGGGTAGGGGGTCCCGAACTGTGCGTCTAGGTGGATGGTAACAGGAGACGAGGGACACGATGTTTTACCCAGTTCGGGCCCTCTTGATGGAGGTAAAACCCACGCCCCGCTTGATTAATATTGATGATATGGGTAGTACAAGAGTGGATCTACCACGAGATCAAGGAGGCTAAACCCTAGAAGCCAGCCTATGGTATGATTGTTGTAATGGATGTTGTGTCCTACGGACTAAAGCCCTTCGGTTTATATAGACACCGGAGAGGGCTAGGGTTACACAGAGTCGGTTACAATGGTAGGAGATCTACATATCCGTAGTGCCAAGCTTGCCTTCCACGCCAAGGAAAGTCCCATCCGGACACGGGACGAAGTCTTCAATCTTGTATCTTCATAGTCTTGGAGTCCGGCGGACGATGATAGTCCGGCTGTCCGGACACCCCCTAGTCCAGACTCCTCAAGAGCCTCTAACACGGCTTCAATGACGATGAGTCCGGTGCGCATAATGTTCGGCATTGCAAGGCGGGTTCCTCCTCCAAATAATCCATAGAAAATTGTGAACACCAGGATAGTGTCCGGCTCTGCAAAATAAATTCCACATTCCACCGTAGAGAGAATAATATGTGCACAAGTTCAATCTGCTGACGTATTTTGCGGCGTGACGTCACACCACTACCAAGCTTTTACTTGAATTGTTTCTTATTATACCACCTCAGCGCATTTAGCGAAGCGGTTTCCTTGGCACGTCTTGTCGAAGCAGAGATCGTGTTCCCCTTATTCCGGGATTCTTATCAATACGGACGTGGGTAACCCAACCGCGCCCGCCGCCACGCCTCCTCTATCGAAGGCGAGTCCCGAACGGTCACGGAGACGGCTCTTGGTATTCTCCCTCTTTATAACAGGACCAAGGCTCGTTTCTTTTCTTCAATCTTCCCCCGAATCTTCTCCTTGCTCCAAGTTCCAACATCCAGAGCCCCAGATTCGAGCGCTTCGGACCTTCAACAATGTCCGGCTCCGACCTTCAGGGCCGGTGGATGCCCTCCTCCGTTACGGAGGAGGACGTGCTAAAGCTGCGAGAAGCCAAGCACTGCCCCACGAGATTTCGCACAGTTGCCCGCCAAGGGCAGGCCATCCCCACCCCGAGCCCGCGAGTATGTCGCCTTTGTATCCCACCTCCGTGTGGTTTAGGCTTCCGATGGATCCTTTTGTGAGAGGGCTCATGTTTTACTATGGGTTGGAATTCCACGACTTGGCTCCGGAGTCCATCCTCCATATTTCCGCGTTTATTGTCCTCTGCGAAGCCTTCCTCCGCGTCACCCCCCACTACGGCCTATGGCTGAAGACCTTCAATGTGGAGCCAAAGATGATCGGGGGGCGTCAAGCAGATTGCGGCGAGGCGGCCGTAAGCAGGAGGGCCGATGCCCCGTGGCCCGAGGGCTCCTTCCAAGAGGATCTCGGCTTGTGGCAGCAGGAGTGGTTCTATATCACCGCTCCAAAGGGCAGCAGGCAGAAGCCGCCGCCTCCATTCCGCTCGGGACCTCCACGACGGTTGATGTCGTGGGTCAACCAAGGGCTCAATTGGGGGCCGTCAAAAGACGTGCCCCTATTGCAGGGCTGGATTCGAGACCTCCAAGCGAGGGAGATCGATCTGGTCGTGGTGGTGCAGGTCATGCTAATTAGGTGTCTCCTGCCCTGCAAACGCCGTCCTCTCTGGCCATGGGAGTTCAATCCGGAGGGACCACGGATTCTCCAACACTTCATGGGTACGACACCCGTGGAGATGTACAAGTTGTTCTTCGGATCACAGGAGGTGTGTCCGGAATTGACAGAGGATGCCGGCCTAAGCTGCAATCGCCCGGATACTCAAGTAAGTAGCCCAGCGTTTAGACGTACCGTTTGTTTGCCTTTCTACAATTCGCCTTTTAACCCGTTATCCTTCAACAGGAGTGGATAGCGCAAGCAAAGCTGATACGGTGTCCGGCCCCCTCCCAGAGACCGCGCGGAGCCCGTGCTGGTCGAATGTTGAGGTTGCGCCTTGAAAGAAGGCAAAGGGAAAATGGAGGAGCTACCACTGCCTAAGGGGCGCTTGAAGAAGGGGGATCGAGAATCCCTCCTCCGTGGGGAGAGAGGACCGCCTCAAAATCCGAGGCCAAAGCCCCTAAGCGGGGAAGAAGTGTTCACTGAGGGTCTCAAGTCCGGGAGGCCCCGGCCGCACAATCTCCCCTAAAGCATCAGTCCTCCAGCGAGCCGTGAGTAGAAAAAAGGGAGTTTGGTAACGAGAGACATCCCTATTTGTGCTTCTGAGGATAACCGAGTTTTTTACCTTGTAGCTCGGATCTCCGACCTTCTCAGATGAGCTCGTCTTCGAGGGATCTTCGTCCGGAGATGATGGAGAGCGAGACGCCTCCGTCTGCTGCGCTGTTGGATAGGGCGGATGAGCCTAAAGTGTCATCACGGAGGGTATCCCTGAGTCCGGCAGAGCCGAAGAGGTCGGCGCCGACTAGTGTTCGGCCGGGGGAGCTGAAGGATCTGCTTGAGAGGGCGTCCATCTCAGAAGATCACCGTGCATTGATGAGTACGGTGATTGGAAGGATTTCGTCCGCCAAAAACGGATTGCATAATGCCGTCAGGAGTTTTCTGGCGGGTTTTGAGGTACGTAAAAACGACGCGCCTTTTTGACAGTTTTGCACATGAAAGTGCGCCCTGTATAGATAGTAGCCCCTGAGATTCGGTAGGTTGTCGAAAGCGATAGCGTGTCGAGGATCAAAATCGCAGGTATTGAGTGTCACCTTTCCTATGCAGGTGGCGGATAGTCCGGGGGCTAGCCGGACTAATGGAGTTGCTGAATTAATGCGGCAACTCGATGTTGCGGATGCAGACATCGCGCTAGTCAACAAGCGACTTGACGAGTCACAAGGTAAGTTTTCTCTCCGCAGTCACCTATTAAGGGAGCCAAAGCCCACCTCTTACAATATTTGTGCTTTAACGCAGATGGTGCTGCTGCTGTGGAGAGCCTTTGGGTAGAACTTGCTCAAGCCAAGGAGCAAGCCAGAAGGAGTAATGCGGCTGCCGCGAGGGCGACCGAGGAGTTAGAAGCCGAAAGGGTTGCACACTGCCGAAGCAGGGAAGAGATGGCCAAATTGGCCGTTAAATTGAAGGATGCTACCGACCGCAATGAGGCTCTTGAAAAGGAGCGCTTATCGGAGCGAGAAGACCTGGGGAAGGCCACCGCCGAAGCCAAGGATGCCCGTTCTGCAATGCGGGCTATAAAGGAGGAGCTGCGCCAGGCCGGAGACATTGTGGCTGGCAAGCCTTTTCTGCTACGCCGCAGGTTTACAGATCCAAAATATGCCCAGCTTGGCCAGCTGTGGGGTCCGGAGGATCCATATATGGACTTAGCGGCGAAAAGCGGCGGATGCCGCCAGCACTTCCAAGTCGGAAGGATCACAAGACGGAAGAGCTATTTTGGTCTCAATTCCATAGTCCGGATCGTTCACTTCCGCTGACCGATCGGTTGGCCGAATGGGCTGAGCTGAATAGGTTGTCCCGACTTGCCATGACGGATATCGTGACTCATGTCTGGCCGGAGAGGCCCAAGCCGACGAGCTATTTTGGCTTATTGCAGCAGTTTGTTGGGGCGGTGCCGCATATCAAGGTGATGAAGCGGTCGGCCTGCATAGAGGGTGCGCGGATGGCCCTTGCCCGTGTGAAGACACATTGGACAGAGATGGATGCCACCACTGTTGCAACCCAGGGTTCGGATGAAAGCTGGTTACCCGCCGAACACTATTTTGGGGAAGTTATGTGTGGTGCTCGTATAATAGAGTCGCAGTGCTCGAAAAATGTCACGTTCAAATGAACGTTTTATCTTGTAAAACAATGTTTATGATATAGGCACTTTTTGTACTTGTGCGTTCAAGTATTGAAATATCTCCTGTGCGGTCGTTTATGTATATGTGTGTATAACCTGAAAGATGGCAGTCGTCGGCTTCAGCCCCCACGCACAAGGTGCGGGGGTGTTTGCAAAAATATCGCATTTTCACACTTAATCCAACGTCTCGGTCCTATTAAGGAGGTGGTAGCGTAGCAAATGAGGCAACCAGACTATAACGCTTTATCACTTTCACTTAGCCATTGGAGTTCGAGGGTGGGGCTACGATATAGCCCCTGGGGGCACCGCGCTCTCCGAATTCGGGCGTATATGTGCTCGACCGAGAAACGGTCCTTCACAAAGCGGAGGAATTCTAAACATTCGGTGGTCGATCGAGTGGTTGACCAGTCTCTCATTGATCATGACATCGGTTTTGCTTTCATCGAGGTGCTCGCCAAATTGAATCGGGGCACAATCGCAGAGTTCTCCGGTGCCGCGTTAGCCGATGATACGGAACATAAGGCAGCAAAACACGAGTCGGCAAACCCAACATTTGACCAAAGACATGATTCGAGCTGATGCATATAAGGCCTAACTTCGAGACGCCAACACTCCCTAAGGTGTTCGGTCTTTTTATAATAACGGGCGAAACAATGCCCTAAGCCCTTGTGTCCGTGCAGGCGAAGTCCTCTGACGCGGCCGATGCCAAAACGTCAGTATCCTCTCTGGTTATCATGAAAAACCAGGGGATTATAGGAACAAGAGACAGTAAAAAAGGTTTACCCAGGGTCTTAATCTCAAAAGAATCCTAGCAACGGGTCCCTACTGCACGTCTGCGCCTGTGTCTCTATTGTGCCGTTATCCTGGATGGGTGTGCACGATGTTCATCTGTAAAAAGAGAGGAACTTAGTTTGAAAAGAAATCGTGCGAAAAGTGCATAAAGATTAAAATATTAATAAATTAATAAAGCTGAGCCTATATTAGCCCATTGTTGCTTATATGCGCAGCCCCCTGTGAAGGGGTGTGCGGCTAGGGAGCCCCTAGCTTATTTATGCCGGACTCGTCTAGCCGTGTCCGTGGTCTTTGAATGACCCTCTTAATGAAATGATGCCTCGTGGACCGGGCATTTTGAGTGTAAGAGACGCGTAATGTGGTATGGCGTTAAAGCGGACAAAAGCTTCACATCCCAATAGTGCTTGATAGCTACTTTTGAATGGGGCGACATGGAAGATTAGCTTTTCGCGTCGGAAGTTGTCCGGTGACCCGAACACAACTTCTAATAATAAGGAGCTTGTGCACTTGGCGTAAGGGCCTGGCGTCACTCCTTTGAAGGAAGTGCGGCTATGTCGAATTTTAGTAAGGTCTATCCCCAACTTGCGGATTGTGTTCGGATATAGCAGGTTTAAATCACTGCCGCCGTCCATCAGGACTTGTGTAAATTGTAGTCCGTCGATCATAGGATCCAATATCAGAGCAGCCCATCCTGCATTCCGAATGCTTCTGGAATAATCCAGGTGGTCGAAAGTGACTGGTTTTGACTTCCAACTTCGATGTTCCGCTGGGGTGGACCGTGCGGCACTTATTTTGACGGGTGCCGCATTGTTTTTCCGTAATATCACATGAAGTGAGTTTACTGTTTTGACTTCTTGTGGGAAAGTCTTTTGTTTTCCGGTGCTCTGCTGGTGGGGTTTATCATCATCCTCGCTTGATGCGTCGAGCCCCTTGTGTTCGGCGTTTAGTCGGCCGGACTGTTTGAAAACCCAACAATCTCGGTGGGTGTGGTTTGTAGGCCTTCCGGGGGTACTGTGGATTTGACATATCCGATCCAAAATTTTGTTTAAGTTGGATAGCTCATCACTGTTATCCTTAAGAGGCAGTGTTTTGTTGTTTGGCCGCGAGCTTTTGAATCCGGCGTTGACCGCCGTATTCTTTGGGCTTTTTTCTTTATTCCGGCGCTGATCCTTTCTGTGCCGTGATTTTCCGTTTCCATCTCTAATCTCGGATGTACTCGGGTCGCTGGTGCTGCATCTTGCTAGCCAGCTGTCCTCCCCCGCGCAAAATCGGGTCATGAGGCTTGTTAGCGCGGCCATTGTCCTCGGCTTCTCTTGGCCGAGGTGTCTGGCAAGCCATTCGTCACGGACGTTGTGTTTGAAAGCTGCTAAGGCTTCCGCGTCCGGACAGTCGACTATTTGGTTCTTTTTGGTAAGGAACCTGTTCCAGAATTTGCGCGCTGACTCTCCGGGCTGTTGAGTTATATGACTTAGATCGTCTACATCCGGAGGGCGGACATAAGTCCCTTGAAAATTTGCTCCAAACGCGTCCTCGAGCTCTTCCCAACTTCCAACAGTGTTTTCTGGGAGGCTTTTGAGCCAGTGCTGAGCTGGCCCTTTGAGCTTGAGGGGTAGATATTTTATGGCGTGGAGATCATCTCCTCTAGCCATATGTATGTGTAGTATGTAATCCTCTATCCGCACTCCACGATGCATTGTTCCGTCGTATGCCTCTATGTTTATGGGTTTGAACCCTGCTGGAAATTCATGATCCAGCACCTCATCGGTGAAACATAGTGGGTGTGCGGCGCCCCTGTATTTGGGTGTGCCGCTCTCTTCGAACACTTGGCGTGTTGTGATGCTTCCTGGGGCCCTCTTTTTTGGCCCGTAAATGGACCTGGCTGGGCCATCTGTTTTCAGCTTGAGTGCGGTGCCGCTTGTCGCTTTTGGCCTGTCATCTGGTCGTCTATCCGGCCAGGCGGCTTCTTTAATTTTTGACGGTGGTGGCTCTATGGCTTCCTTGTCATATTCTGGCAGCAGCTTGCGCTTCGAGTAGCTCTTTGATTGATGGTCATTGCCATATTTGTCTGCGGTCTTGAGTACTTTGCTCCACCTCATTTTGAGTATGTCTTCCGCTGTTTTGAGCTTCCGTTTTTCCTTCTTCAAGCTTCTTGCGGTGGCGACGAGTCTTCCGTGAAGGTTCTTGTGCTCCGGTGGTATGTCCGGTGTGAGGTCGTCCGGACTGTTGGTTTCGCCGGGATTGGATTGATTATCCGATTCGTCCTGTTTGGACGGTTGCTTGGTTGCATGTTCGTCATCCACTGGTTTGCCCTGCTCTATCGCTGGGTCATTAGGAATGCTGTGTTTGCCGAGGCGGGGCTTAGGGCGGTGCTTGCGTCGCCGTTTTGGTTGTTTATCGGCGGGATTATCCTTTGTCGCGCCCCATTGTTCCTCGTCGTCGCTTCCTTTTGGGGTATCCACCATATATACGTCATGTGTTGGGGTGGTCTTCCAGTGTCCTATAGGCGCTGGTTCTTGATCGTCTCCGGCATCGTCGTCTATACCGTCGATGTCTTCGGAGTCATAGTCTAGCATGTCTATTAGATCGTCAACAGTGGCTACAAAGTGGGTGGTGGGTGGGCTTTGAATTTCTTTGTTGTCCACATCCCAACCATACTGGCCATAATCCGGCCAGGGCTCTCCGGATAGCGAGAGATGCTTTAGCGAATTTAGGATGTCGCCAAAGGGCGAGTGCTGAAAGATGTCCGCAGCGGTGAACTCCATGATCGGCGCCCAATCGGGTTCGATTAGCAGGGGTGCAGGAGGTTCAGAGTCCGGCAGGGAGTCCGGCACCTCGGAGTCACGAGCTTTATAGGGGACAAGGTCAGTGTTTGGCTCCATCGCCGTGGAAATTGCGGCTCCTGAGGAGGTGTCCAGCCACCCGTCCTCAAGCTGCGCGATCGGCTCCGGACTATGGGTCGGAGCGGATTCTTGTGCGGCCTCCGAGGCGCTGTCCGGCGGCAGAGTTAGATCATGCCCATCGTGACAGTGCGGCACGCATGGCTGCGGATCGGATCCATCGAAGATCAAGTCTCCCCGGATGTCCGCCGTGAAGTTTAGGGTTCCAAATCTGACCTGACGGCCAGGGGCGTAGCTTTCCATCTGCTCCAGATGGCCAAGTGAATTGGCCCGCAGTGCGAAGCCGCCGAATACGAAGATCTGTCCGGGGAAAAAAGTCTCACCCTGGACGGCGTTGTTGTTGATTGAAGAAGCCATCAAGCCTATCGGTGACGGCACAGAGGAACTCTCAATGAAAGCACCAATGTCGGTGTCAAAACCGGCGGATCTCGGGTAGGGGGTCCCGAACTGTGCGTCTAGGCGGATGGTAACAGGAGACGAGGGACACGATGTTTTACCCAGGTTGGGGCCCTCTTGATGGAGGTAAAACCCTACGTCCTGCTTGATTAATATTGATGATATGGGTAGTACAAGAGTGGATCTACCACGAGATCAAGGAGGCTAAACCCTAGAAGCTAGCCTATGGTATGATTGTTGTAATGGATGTTGTGTCCCTACGGACTAAAGCCCTCCGGTTTATATAGACACCGGAGAGGGCTAGGGTTACAGTAGTCGGTTACAATGGTAGGAGATCTACATATCCGTATTGCCAAGCTTGCCTTCCACGCCAAGGAAAGTCCCATCCGGACACGGGACGAAGTCTTCAATCTTGTATCTTCATAGTCTTGGAGTCCGGCGGACGATGATAGTCCGGCTGTCCGGACACCCCCTAGTCCAGGACTCCCTCAAAGGGCAAGTTGGATCCCCCAATTCGTACTCCATTTGGTTCGGACCTTAATTATCATTGATCATGTCTGACAGGAACACCTCCAAAATGATCATGGTTTGCAGCATTCATCATGTCTGATATGAACTAGTGGTCTATTCAAAACATTGAACATGCCATATGCAAAGTTTATCAGGCATGAGCAATAAGAACATACCGACTCTTGTTGTGTCATTCTGTCGAGCAGGTCGTCGGGAGCCCGGACGCCGCTGGTGCCTGTGCTCATCCGTGCCTGTACGAGCTGCAGCGAGTGACATACTTCCACCATCGGCATCTGCATGGGAGGAAAGCTCTCTAGAATGCCCCCCGACGGCCGGATCCTCGTTTGTCCCAACCTGGTCCTAAGCGCAATCCATGTCAGTGGACAGATGGATGGATTGCGGGGTTCCTAGCGCGGCGTGAGGGACAACTGCTCGTCCATGTCTGCATCCATTCCCTGCGATGCCGCCGCTTCCCTCTCTAGCTGCCGGCGTCGCCGGTTCCTCCGGGCGATGTTCTCGGGGTTGCACAACATAGTTGAGGATGGGACAAATGACACTTCAATTTTCCCGTACGCTAAGGTAGCCCACTAGCTAGTGCGTAGCCTTTTTTGGCAAAGCTCATGCCTCGCCCATGGACCATGGGCTGATCGGCTGAATTGAAGCCAGGAACCCACGTGCGGGTGTGCCACCAACCGAGTCTGGATACCTTGCTCTCTTTTAGTCCCACCGCGCTTTGGTAAGCACTAGAGTTGGTGAGTTCTACCTATATAAGAGGATGTCATTTTCAATTGTTAAGCAACTGCTCACATGACAGTCCATTCAGTTTAACCAAAAATTGGATAGAATTACTTGGTTAACCAAATTTTCGGTTAGCAATTATTTGTTGGAAAATTAGGTTTCCAATTTTCCCAACCGAATTTAAAATTAAATTGAATGGTAGAAACCGAACGCCCACCCCTAGTTTCCACCATTTGCAGCCAACTTTTCTTTCTCTAACACATGGGCTAAGTTGAACATATTGCAAGCCATTGATCTACAACAATAAACACAAATTCACTTAGAATTGATTCATAATTAATTTGCACTAGTGTTTAAACAAATTTTTATATAAAGTGCACTCCCACTCAAATCAATATCTCTCATAATTGATAGTGAATGATTCAAGACCCTGATCTTATTCTCAGCCATTGATGTGGACATCACTGACGATGAGAATTTTGACCAGTAGGAAAACTTTTGCCAATCACATCTCCATATGACTCTTTTTTATCTTTCGATGCTTCGTGCTCCGAGCTCAGAACGATTCTACTAGAACTTCAAGACAACCGAGTGTTATCTGCACACATGGTATGACCATCCATCCGTCTTACACCTCACAACCCATTTGTACTCATGCGAACATGACGCACTCCGGAATGCTACACGCTATAGACGGTTGCAACACCGGGGAAAACACCATTTAACTTGATATTTATCGTGAGAGATCACCCTAATAATTGACTACTGCGCAATCAAAGGATGAAAACAACAAAGGGATAAACATCTCAGGCAATTCATAATAGCATGATATGGTATAGCCCGGGGCGTCGGGAAGTCTTCACAGGCTTCTTGAATCTTCAATTGAAACGTCATCGTGGTGGTAGAAAAATCGTTGCCGTGGCAACCGTTTCAAAAACGCTGTTGTGGTGGCAATTTCAGAAAATGTTGTCGTGGCAACCGTTTCAGAAACATTGTCGTGGCACCAATTTCAGAAAAGGCTATCATGACACAAAATTTTTGGCACCTCCTCTCTGCGCCTGGTGAAGCTCTGAGTCCTCCATGTACACTTGCCAACATCACCTGTAACCTGTAGGCTCTCTCTACATCTACTACATTAAAGTGACAATCCCGTGGCTCCAGCCATCATGCCATGATGCGTAGGCCACTTAACATTACAACATATAGCCATCTCATATATAAATTCATTATCATGACGAAGGCTATACCACATCACACGCAATTCTACAAAACCAAGTTAGATGTCCTCTATTCGGTTTGGCAAATTTTAATTATGTGGTTTTTAGAATTTTTGGATAACACTAGCTACCTACGTCCGCCATCAAGGCGATCAGTATTTTTGGTAGATTAACTTTTCGGGGTGTGTGATGGAAGAGACTTAATTAAAAATATCTAGCCCCACACTAAAATTTGTCAAATATGCATGACCCCCTAGAAGATCATTCATCTTCATCGCCCTCTTGTGTTTGTGATGGTTCACTATTACTGATTATGATGAAGCCCAAAGAACTGTTAACAGATCATCGACAATCAGAGCCGATCGATTGTCAGAACTTTGTACAAAGGTACATCATGTCGCCAATGAACTAAACCAAAGCAACACTCAAGGGAAGCATTGGAAGAACATCAAACCCTCAGATTCATATCTGATCTAGGTCGAAGCCTACATCTACTCATAGAACCTCTCATGACGGCACTGTTGGGAAACGTAGTAGAAAACCAAAAAAATCGCCCTATGATCACCCAGGAACAACATGAAGATGCATAAACAGTTTGGATCACGATCATTACCGAGTTCGAGTAGCGGCGGAAGTAGACGAGTCGGTGTAGATCATACTTGGAGTCCCTCGAACTATAGATGAATGATCTCGCGAACCGCCCATGAAAGATCCCCCAAACGGATGACCAAAAGCACAAACTCTCTACTTGGTTGCAAGCGAACAATCTTCACGATCCGGTAGCGCTTCACCATCCAGAGCTAACCGTCACTGGAGAATTAGAGGGATGAGACTAGAACGACAATAGGCTTCTATTTATGAGGAGTAGAGGATCTAGATCAGGCTCTAATTGATCAACATAGACCAACAAGAACTAGAACTAGAGAACTAGAGGAGGCTCAAAAACTTGTTTGTTCAAATAGTGCAAAAGCCTATAGTATATATAGGTTGGAGGGAGAGATAGGGGTGCACACAAGGAGGGGAGTTCTCCCTATCGGCGTCCTGGATATGGGGGTATCCAGCCCTGCCTGCCTACGGCCCACCACGTGGCTGCATCGACGGCCTGGTACGGCCTAGCTTCAGCATCGACAACTCAAGACCCTCGCGAGGGGCCAAGCCTCATGAGGCGGACGACGTCAAGACCCCCGAGGGGATCGGCCTCACCAGGCTGGCTCCCGAGGGGCGGAGAGTTCTATGCAAGGTTCACCTCATGAGGCTCAGCTGACATGAGCCATGACGATCAAGGCCAGGCGGGCGCAGAGCGCACGTTTCCCCTTTAGTGCAAAGGAGGCAAGCCATAGGCGGGGAGTCCCGATGAATCAACCAAAGGTTTCCATTCTGGTGCAACGAGACCAAGACCGCCAGGACGGCAGGACGGAGGTCATCGACGAGCCCACCGTTGCGTCACGACCAGAGGCTTTTCGCAGGCAAAGACTACTTTTGTCAGGATAAGCTGTACTATTTGTCCCCTTTCAAATCCGGTCATTGTGGGATCCCTTCCCGCCAACATTTGGGAAGAGGACTAAAGCCACTGTAAATAGGACTAGCCACTACCATAGAGAGGGGGGCAAGCCGAACGAGCTCACACCACACCAGCTCCCTCGAGCTCAAGAACACCTCACCTCCTGAGGCCAGTTCATCCAATGTACTAGTTCATCCTCAGCCCTCCGAGGCAATCCACCAAAACGCTGGAGTAGGGTATTAAACCGCAAGGTGGCCCAAAACCAGGATAAACTGTTGTGTCTCTTTGTCTCTTTGAGCTTGACGCGCTAGGCTTAGGAGGATCGCGAGTAGGCAGGCTGGGTAGGTTGAGATCTCCGCACGCACCCCAGAGTTCAGACCTCTCAAGGGTTTGCGGAACCCGTAATCTGACATTTGGTGCGCCAGGTAGGGGTCCGTCGGAAATCTTCTAACCTGACCGCCAAATCGTGCCACAGGCTCCGATGGCGGGCGCTCCTCCGTTGGCTCAGCCAAGGCGCGCTCCCGAAGAAGCGCCGGGGCTGCGCTGCTTCACCCTCTCCCTGCAGCAGGTGCAGTGGCCGCTCAAGTTCCAACCGGAGATGCCGCCGTGTTATGACGGCACGGCGGACCCGATCGCTTTTCTTCAACCGTACGAGGAGGCAGTCTGGGCGGTCAGCGGAGAGGACAAGGTGAAGGCCAACTGGCTCCCCATGGCCCTTGTAGGCGCACCGTGCGCCTGGTTGCTCAACCTGCCGGCATCCTCTGTGGCCTCCTGGGAAGAGCTGCACGACCTCTTCCTCACGCAAAACGCGACACCGGCGCCCCCGGTCGTCGCAGCTCTCCTAGGTGGCTCGCAGGCACCACCCTTCGACCGCCAGATCAAGCAGTTCTACCGGCGAGTAGGCGCCACCCAGGAGGGCTCAGGGGCTCCCCCGGGCTGGGCGGTGCCCAAGGCTGACCTCACCTTCGGCCCTGAGGATCATCCTATCGCCACGACGGGAGCAGGCGCGCTCCCAATGCTTTGCACCGCCACCGTCTGCCACGTGGCGGTCACTAGAACCCTCATCGACGATGGAGCCGGCCTCAACATGCTCGCCCCGGAGGCGTTCGGCCCGCTGCACGTGCCGCCCAGCCAGCTCCACCTTCCAAGCCTTCCCCGGGGTCGGCGCCAGATCCACCTGTCCCCTGGGGTAGATCCGCCTCCCTTTCACCTTCGGGACCCGCGACAACTAATGCACTGAGCTCATCGACTTCGACATCACCAGGATCGACCTACTGTACAATGCTATTCTGGGGTACCTGGCCTTGGCCCAGTTTATGGCTGCGACCCACCTTGCGTACAACCTCATGAAGATGCCCGGCAGCAACGTGTCCTCACGGTGGCAGGGGACACAAAAGGCGCGCTACAGGCCCTCAAGCTCGCCTTCAGGTCAGCCGCATCCACGCTGCCCGACGAGAAGGGGGGTCAAGAGGCCCCAGAAGCAGCGCCAGCCAAGAAGAAGCAGTTGTTCTCCCAAGACCGAGCCGAGACAAAGCAAGTGCTGGTCAGTGAGGATGGGGCGGCTAGCGCCACCTTCACCATAGGGGCTGGCCTCCCTCAGGACCAAGAGGAGGCATTGATCAACTTTTTGCGAGCCAGCAAGGATGTATTCGCTTGGGAACCCAAACACCTGGCTGGGGTTCCAAGGGGGATAATTGAGCACCACCTGAGGGTATGCCCAAACGTGCAGCCAGTGAAGCAGAAGGCTCACCGCCAGTCCACCGAGAAGCAGGCCTTCATCATCTAGGAAACTCGTAAGCTATAAGCCGCAGGAGTCAATAGAGAGGTACGATACCCAGAGTGGCTGGCGAACCCCGTCATCGTCCCCAAGAAAGGAGGGAAGGAGCGCATTGTGTCGACTTCACCAACCTCAACAAGGCCTGCCCACAAGATCCCTTCCCGCTCCCTCGCATCGACCAGATCGTCGACTCCACCGCCGAATGTGACCTGTTGTGCTTCCTGGATGCCTTCTCAGGCTACCACCTGATCAAGATGGTGTAACGCCCTCGATGCGGCTATATCTCCCACGTGTCGAAGCACGACTTAGAGGCATAACCGCATTGAAAGCAATGTCGCAAGTGAGGTAATCTTCACACAACCCATGTAATACATAAGGGAAAGAGATACATAGTTGACTTACAATCGCCACTTCACACAATTACATGAATAAAGCATTACATCATCCAGATACAATCAAGGTCCGACTACGGAACCAAAATAAAAGAAGAACCCCAAATGCGACAAAGGTCCCCGATCGACGCCAACTGGGCTCCACTACTGATCAACTAGAACGAAACAACACAAAGGGCAAGATCTTCATCGAGCTCCTCCTTGAGCTTGGTTGCGTCACCGCCGGTAACATAGGCACCGCAAACTGGTTTTGAAGTATCCGTGAGTCACGAGGACTCAGCAATCTCACACCATGAGATCAAGACTATTTAAGCTTATAGGAAAGATGGAGTAATGAGGTGGAGCTGCAGCAGCGACTAGCATATATGGTGGCTAACATACGCAAATAAGAGCGAGAAGAGAACAAGCGGAACAAATGTGAAGCTAGCAATGATCAAGAGGTGATCCTGAACACCTACTTACGCCAAACATAACCCGAAACCGTGTTCACTTCCGGACTCCGCGAGAAGAGACCATCACGGCTACACACTCGGTTGATGCATTTTAATTCGGATCAAGTGTCAAGTTATCTACAACCGACATTAACAAATTCCCATCTGCCACATAACCGCGGGCACGGCTCTCGAAAGTTTATACCCCGCAGGGTGTCCCAACTTAGCCCATGACAAGCTCTTGCGATCAACGAAGGAATAGACCTTCTCCCAGAAGACCCGATCGCCTCGTAATCCCGGTTTACAAGACATTTCGACAATGGTAAAACAAGGCCAGCAAAGCCGCCCGATGCAAACGACAATCCCGATAGGAGCTACACATATCTCATTCTCGTGGCAACACCGGATGAGACTAGCTACGAGTAAAACCAGACTTTGAGTTTCCCGAGGTGGCCCAGTAGCTCGATTCGGACCAACACTTAGACAAGCACCGCCCGGGGGCTAAAATAAAGATGACCCTTGGGTTGGCCGACCCAAGGGAAAGGGATAGGTGGTGGTGAGGCAAATGGTAAAACCAAGGTTGGGCCTCTTTGGACAAGTTTTATTCAAAGCGAACTGTCAGGGGTCCCATAAATCTCCGACCGCGTTAGGAACGCAAAATCCGGGAACATAACACCGGTATGACGGAAACTAGGGCGGCAAGAGTGGAACAAAACACCAGGCATAAGGCCGAGCCTTCCACCCTTTATCAAGTATATAGATGCATTAATAATATAAGAGATATTGTGATATCCCAACATAACCCTGTCCATCATGGAGCAATCTTCAACTTCACCTGCAGCTAGCAACGCTATAAGAGGGGCTGAGCAAAGCGGTAACATAGCCAAGCAACGATTTGCTAGGAATGGTGTCAAAGGTTAGAGGTTCATGGCAATTTGGGAGGCTTGAAGAGCAAATGATAGGTAACACAGCATAGCGATAGAACAAAGCAACTAGCATAGCAATGATAGTAGTGAGATCCAGGGTAGCGGTCATCTTGCCTGAAATCCCGCAAGGAAGAAGAATGAGTCCATGAAGAAGACAAGCGGACGTAGTCGAACGAATCCTCACAATCGCAACATTACCGGGACTAAGAAGCAACACCGGAAAGAAACAAACAACATGGTAAATGCACAAGCATAATCATGGCATGATGCACAATCAAGTATGATGCATGTCTGGTTTAATGAGGCATGGCATGGCAAAGTGCAACAAACAACACTACAAATTAAGTGGAGCTCAATATGCAACGAGTTGCATAATGACAAAACACCACATCAAGTTATTTAGGTTCACTCTCGATTATGTACCCAACAATATTAAATGTTGTTAAACATGGCAAGAGGTGAAACATAAGTAAACTAACTATTTAGGCAAGTTTAAATGAGGCCGGAACAACAAACAACATTTCCGAAAAATCCTCATATGCAATTTATGAATTTGCAACTGTTCTGCCCTAAAACATATTTCAAAGTTGTTGAACAGGAAAATAAAGTGGACCATGTTAATCTAGGCATTTTTCCACCCCATTTACATATAAAGAACATCTAAAACCGAGCTACGGTTATTTAGTTATGAATTAAATCATTTTAACATGGCATTTATGCAAATTTAAACAAACAACATTTTAAACATTTCAAACATGGATGAAAGTGGCAAATTATTAATCTACACAAAATTCTAAGCATTTTACATGTTTAATTCATTTTAATCCGATGCACGGTTTGTGAGATATTAAATGCATGAATATGAGGGTCTTTTCTGCAAAACTGTAAATCACTGGATGATTAGCAAAACGTCCCGAATAGAAAAAAAACACATGTGGGCCGAAACTGCAGGCTGGCCCAACAGTGCACAGGGGGCGGGGGCTGCTCACTAGGCCTCGTGGGCCGGTCCAGTGGAGAGGGAGGCTGGAAGGGCGATGGGCCTTGGCGCTGGAGAGGAGGCAGCCCAGGCGCGCGGTCAACGGGAAGAGCGGGCGAGCGGCCCAGGCGCGTGAAGCAGAGGCGATGAGCGCCGTGCTCGTTTCTCTGAAGAACAGAAGCAGAGCAGCAGGACCATGGCGCGGTGGAGAGGAAGACGCAGCGGGGTCCTGGCGATGGAATCGGCGGGAACCAGCCGGAACGAGCGGAACGGAGCGCGGGGAGGCGCCGGGATCCAAATCCGGCAAGGGGAGGCGCAGATCGGGGCTCGGGCGCAGGGCACATTGCAGGGGAGGTCGAGGCGCTCGTGTCGACAGAAAGCAGCGACGGCGCAGGGACGCGGTCCTCACTCGGGACAGGCGTGCGCTCGAGGTAGGGTCGTCCTCCTCCTGCTCGAAGCATAAGCAGAGGAAGAAGGCGCTGGCGGCTGGCTGCGGGACTCCGGGACGGCGCGGTGGCGGATCTGGGCGAGCTCCTCTCGCTCGCTCTAGACAGCGGGGAGGCAGTGAAGCGGAAGCGGGCGCGGTCTGGCACAGTGGGGAGGTGGAGGAGGCCGGTGAGGAGGCGTGGAGGAAGGTGGCGGCTCGTCTGCTGGGCGCTCGCGAGAGGAGGCGGAGCTCGGATCGCTCGCTGCTGGGTGGCTGCAACCACCGGGCGCAGGCAGAGGCGCGGGGACAAGGAGGCATAGCCTCGTGCGTTTCCTTGGGCGCGCGGGCTTGGGAGAAGGAGATCGAGCTCCTGGTTGCTGCTGGTCGAGGAGGGCCGAGGGGATCTCTGGTTGGTGGGGATCGGTAGATGGGTGGATCGACGGGACTGGGTGGCAGGGAAGATCGAGGAAGGAGGAGGCTGCAGCTGGTTGGTCTGCGGCGCAAAACCAGAGAAGTAGTCGGAGGCGAGAGAGGATCTGGATCGGGAGCACTCTGGTTGGTCTGATGCTGAAAACGAGGGAGGAAGAGAGGCTGGTTGGTTGGTTGGCGATGGATCCCAAGGGGAATTTGGTGGAGTGGCGGCGGCGGCGGAAGATTTGATGGATGGGACAGCTAGGGCTAGGGTTTGTCCAGATATATATAGTAGATGGTTAAAGTGAGACTATTTGGTCCCTCCGATCATAATCGGATGGCCGAGAAATAAATAGGTAGGGAGTCCAAATAAGAAAACGAAGACGATTTATAGATGTTTGGGGATGATCCGGATCCAACGGTGACGATTGCTCGGGTCGGGTTCGGGAAAGGTTTCGGACGCCAACTGCACGCGAGGGGTCTAAGAGAGACTCCGGTTTAGGCAAAAGGGAAAACGAAGAACAAGGGCCTGACAAAATAACAACGGAGGCAAAGAGAGAAAGGGCAACTGCGAACGGCTACGAGTTTTATGAAAACAATGCCGATGCAATGCGGATGATGCGATGATGAAATGCATGACATGAAGAAAATGCAAAACGAAAGACAAAAACCCAACCACGGAGAAAATAATATATCGCATCTCCGGAAAAAGTAGGAGTAGGAGTTACGAATATGGAAAGCTACATCCGGGGCGTTACAACACTCCACCACTACGAGAGGATCTCGTCCCGAGATCTAGGATGGCACCGGAGGGAAACGGAAGAGGAAGAGAAGAGGTAAAACTAAGTTTCTTCTTCGACCAATGAGTGAAACCATGAACCTTGAGATGTTGAGCAAAATGAAAGAAAGAAAACAATGAAGATGAGCAAAGTTGAAAACACTCCGTTAGAAAAGAGGAACAAGGAGTATTACGAGAACTTGAAGGTTGAAAGACATGGAAATAAGAGCTTCACGAACGAAAAGAATATGACCACCTCGGTATAATGAGATAGCCAAGGAACAAGAATGACAGAATCTGGACAGCACTCCGGTAGAAAAGAGAAGAAAACTTGATGAGATGAAAAGATATTGAAGAGATGATACAACACTCCGGTTAAATGGATAAGCAAGAAAAGAACACGATCCTCAAAAAACGAGGTGATGGGTGAAGAGCACAACATCACAATGCCTCCGTAACGAAAGAATAGAAGTTAGACCGTTGGGATAAAGGGACGGAGAAGAAAATGACAACTTTTGCCACAGGTGAACTTGGAAATCATCCTTCCAAGAAGGTTATAACGGAGTAGTTGGAAAAACCAACAACGAAAAGAATAAGCTTGTGGCGGGCTTATGAAAACATCTCAAAGTTATGAGGTGAGCTTCTGCCACCAACGGAAACAAATGATTGGATTGATATCAACAAGGAGACGAGAAACTTATTTCACCGGGAGGACAAATGAAGAACTTGGGTCATTTATAAGCACCATAAATAGCAACAATCCTTAGGGAAAGCTTTAGGTGAAATATAACCGAAGATAACTCCAATGAAGAGACTGATGGATTTAAAATACCTCATTCTTGACAACAACATGAATCATGAAACATGAAGGAAATTGTCAAGAGTGACATAACACCACCTCAAAAGATAAGGTAGAAAGAATTGCACTTTGGAATGCAAGACAGAGAATACTTGAGCTTCTCAAAACAAAACAAGTGTTGGGCACCCTGTTTAATTTTGAGTATAGCTTGGCGGATCATAACTTCGAGCGAAATCTTGAAGAACAATTGAAGAATGAAAAGAATCCTTGACGACCCACCATTTAGAGCCTCCATGAAGAACTCCGGTAATAGAAGGATGATGAAAGAAAGAGAAGTTGAAAACACAAGGTGAAACCTTGCAATGATTTAGATGGAGCTTCGCGATTATATAACCGAGAGAACTTGGAACTCCGAAATAGAAGGATGAGCAATTGAAACCAAGAATTTTTTGATGAACCTCCGGAATAAGGAATTGAATTCACTTGGATGAATCAAGAATAAGAATTATGTTATGCATATCCTTCACCAATTTAAATTGATGATAAGCAACGGATTTGGCATACTACTTATTCTCGTAGAAAGGATTAAAAGAGATATAGCGCAAACTTCCGAAAAGTCTTCAACGATCGACAGGTAGGATTCGGAAAGAACGAATTAATTGATACGATAAAAACAGAAGAGGAATGTTGAAAGAACCACCGTAAGAATTGAAAATGAAAGTAGCAAAGGCACAATTCACCGGGAAGAATTGGAAAACGAATGAAGATATTTGAGGGGATTTAGATACATGAGAATGAAGAGAACATGAACTGATTAGAGGATATTTGAACGAATCACCGGTAAGATTTGGAGAACGATAGCTACACGCTGAGAATGAAGAATTATGACATGATGGACTTCGGAGGAAAGAAATGGAAACAACTCATGAAATGCTCCGGATGGTAAGAAAAGAATTGTCACAATCAAAACAATTATGAGAGTATGGCATAAAGCTAGGACCATGAATATTCAAGAGAATGGACCAAGATTTAAGAGAAATACTTCTTCGGTCTTCAAATGATGAGAATGACAACGAGAAACACCACCAAGAATTATTGAGGCACACCGGAAGAATCAAAAGCGAAGAGGTTGAGCCAACTATGAAAAGAATTTGAAAGATCTTGGAGAAAAGCATTTGACTGATGATAACTCATTCTTACGTCAAACTTGGAGAAGAATTTAGGATAGCTCTGGGAAAATAGAAGAGTCAGGTAAGATCCTGGGAAAAGACCTGTGGGTTAGGGCCCACTCAAAAGAACACCGTTGAAAAGATTTAAAAGAGATGTTGCACCGGTTGAATTAAATGACTTGAATGAGATACCAATCTCGAAAGAGCTTGAACGAATGCAGAGTGGAAACACGAATCTTCGAGATATCTTGAGCACTCCGGACTAACAAATAGCAAGAAGTAGAATGATAATGAGGTGTACCGATATGAGAAGACATTGAAATGAGGAAAAAAAAGTATGATCAACAAAACTTGACTTGAATCCACCGGAGAAGAGAAGAGAATGAGGAATGACGAACTAGTAGAACATCTTCTTGAGAACCACCGGGTAAGAACATTGACGGAAAAGAATGGAGAAACTTCACAAAAATAAAAGGATACTTGGTAAAGAAATCTTAGTCCTTGAGGAAAAAGGGTGGATGGGCGGGAAAAAACAAAGGCAACTTGGAGACGGATGAAACAAACACCGTTGAGAAGAAATGATAATTGGTCTTGCTGATGTTGAAGTGATCGGATCCACTTGAAGAGAAACACGCCGGTTGAAAAGGATTGACATGACAATCTCGATTGTCGAGAAGGATTGGTATTCACATCGGAGTATGAGAACACCATTTTGGAAAGGTATGGAATCAACACTTGACATTGAAGCAACTCGAATACCACAACTCAAAACAAAAACAAAGGACTGGCTTGCAGAATAAGCCGGAACAAACACATATGATAGAGATTTACCCAATCCCATATCATGCATCTGTCGGAAAGATATACTAGGAGCTACTTGAATTCCCACCTATAAAACTCCCGAAACTTTCTGGTTATGCAATCTGGTGTTGGGGATACAGGGGAAGCAATATAAATCACCCAAACTAACAATCCCTACATCCAGCTGTATCCATCCGTCAACACATAACCAAGAAACCTCCGGAAATCGTGTACCTCAACCTTCGAAAAGCATCCGTTATACAAGTCATGGCAATACTCCCGTACTCACCTCGATCGGGTTATCGGGTTATCTCACCAACAACTGCATAAAAGAGATTTTCGATGTCGGCGATTAAACTCGTGTATTCCAGAACTGCAACGATAAAATTATGACGACAACACCTCAGAGCTCAACTCCCCGGGACACTTCCACTAAACCCCTGACAGGAGGCACCAAGACAATGTTCTCATCATAAAACCATCGGAACGATTCCAAAATACCTGCGTGATCCTAAAAAAAAAATTTAGTGAAATTTGAGGAGAGGAAAGTCAAAACTTGTACGTTAGGAGACCTCACCAGAGCGACGAAGGGACTGAGGAGTAAAAAGAATTCCTAACTCTCCGATATATATAATCCTAAATGACTCAAAACATTTTTCTAGACACAACTCGGCCGCTAAAAAACGATCAAGCAATGGGGCTCCTAAGGTCGGGAAAGGCTCTGATTACCAACTTGTAACGCCCTCGATGCGGCTATATCTCCCACGTGTCGAAGCACGACTTAGAGGCATAACCGCATTGAAAGCAATGTCGCAAGTGAGGTAATCTTCACACAACCCATGTAATACATAAGGAAAGAGATACATAGTTGGCTTACAATTGCCACTTCACACAATTACATGAATAAAGCATTACATCATCCAGATACAATCAAGGTCCGACTACGGAACCAAAATAAAAGAAGAACCCCAAATGCGACAAAGGTCCCCGATCGACCCCAACTGGGCTCCACTACTGATCAACTAGAACGAAACAACACAAAGGGCAAGATCTTCATCGAGCTCCTCCTTGAGCTTGGTTGCTTCACCTACTCGGTAACATAGGCACCTCAAACTGGTTTTGGAAGTATCTGGTGAGTCACGAGGACTCAGCAATCTCACACCCGCGAGATCAAGACTATTTAAGCTTATAGGAAAGATGGAGTAATGAGGTGGAGCTGCAGCAAGCGACTAGCATATATGGTGGCTAACATACGCAAATAAGAGCGAGAAGAGAACCAGCGGAACGGTCGTGAAGCTAGCAATGATCAAGAGGTGATCCTGAACACCTACTTACGTCAAACATAACCCAGAAACCGTGTTCACTTCCCGGACTCCGCCGAGAAGAGACCATCACGGCTACACACTCGGTTGATGCATTTTAATTCGGATCAAGTGTCAAGTTATCTACAACCGGACATTAACAAATTCCCATCTGCCACATAACTGCGGGCACGGCTCTCGAAAGTTTATACCCTGCAGGGGTGTCCCAACTTGGCCCATGACAAGCTCTCGTGATCAATGAAGGAATAGACCTTCTCCCAGGAAGACCCGATCAGTCTCGGAATCCCGGTTTACAAGACATTTCGACAATGGTAAAACAAGGCCAGCAAAGCCGCCCGATGCGCCGACAATCCCGATAGGAGCTGCACATATCTCGTTCTCAGGGCAACACCGGATGAGACTAGCTACGAGTAAAACCAGACTTGAGTTTCCCGAGGTGGCCCAAGAGTAGCTCGATTCGGACCAACACTTAGACAAGCACCGCCCGGGGGCTAAAATAAAGATGACCCTTGGGTTGGCCGACCCAAGGGAAAGGGATAGGTGGTGGTGAGGCAAATGGTAAAACCAAGGTTGGGCCTTGCTGGACAAGTTTTATTCAAAGCGAACTGTCAGGGGGGTCCCATAAATCACCCGACCGCGTTAGGAACGCAAAATCCGGGAACATAACACCGGTATGACGGAAACTAGGGCGGCAAGAGTGGAACAAAACATAGGGCATAAGGCCGAGCCTTCCACCCTTTACCAAGTATATAGATGCATTAATAATATAAGAGATATTGTGATATCCCAACATAACCCTGTCCATCATGGAGCAATCTTCAACTTCACCTGCAGCTAGCAACGCTATAAGAGGGGATGAGCAAAGCGGTAACATAGCCAAGCAACAGTTTGCTAGGAATGGTGTCAAAGGTTAGAGGTTCATGGCAATTTGGGAGGCTTGAAGAGCAAATGATAGGTAACGCAGCATAGCGATAGAACGAAGCAACTAGCATAGCAATGATAGTAGTGATATCCAGGGTAGCGGTCATCTTGCCTGAAATCCCGCAAGGAAGAAGAATGAGTCCATGAAGAAGACAAGAGGACGTAGTCGAACGAATCCTCACAATCGCAACATTACCGGGACTAAGAAGCAACACCGGAAAGAAACAAACAACATGGTAAATGCACAAGCATAATCATGGCATGATGCACAATCAAGTATGATGCATGTCCGGTTTAATGAGGCATGGCATGGCAAAGTGCAACAAACAACACTACAAATTAAGTGGAGCTCAATATGCAACGAGTTGCATAATGACAAAACACCACATCAAGTTATTTAGGTTCACTCTCAGTTGTGTACCCAACAATATTAAATGTTGTTAAACATGGCAAGAGGTGAAACATAAGTAAACTAACTATTTAGGCAAGTTTAAATGAGGCCGAAACAACAAACAACATTTCCGAAAAATCCTCATATGCAATTTATGAATTTGCTACTGTTCTGCCCTAAAACATATTTTAAAGTTGTTAAACAGGAAAATAAAGTGGACCATGTTAATCTAGGCATTTTTCCACCCCATTTACATATAAAGAACATTTAAAACCGAGCTACGGTTATTTAGTTATGAATTAAATCATTTTAACATGGCATTTATGCAAATTTAAACAAACAACATTTTAAACATTTCAAACATGGATGAAAGTGGCAAATTATTAATCTACACAAAATTCTAAGCATTTTACATGTTTAATTCATTTTAATCCGATGCACGGTTTGTGAGATATTAAATGCATGAATATGAGGGTCTTTTCTGCAAAACTGTAAATCACTGGATAATTAGCAAAATGTCCCGAACAGAAAAAAAACACATGTGGGCCGAAACTGCAGGCTGGCCCAACAGTGCACAGGGGGCGGGGGCTGTTCACCAGGCCTCGTGGGCCTGTCCACTTGAGAGGGAGGCTGGAAGGGCGATGGGCCTTGGCGCTGGAGAGGAGGCAGCCCAGGCGCGCGGTCAATGGGGAGAGCGGGCGAGCGGCCCAGGCGCGTGAAGCAGAGGCGATGAGCGCCGTGCTCGTTTCTCTGAAGAACAGAAGCAGAGCAGCAGGACCATGGCGCGGTGGAGAGGAAGACGCAGCGGGGTCCTAGCGATGGAATCGGCGGGAACCGGCCGGAATGAGCGGAACGGAGCGCGGGGAGGCGCCGGGATCCAAATCCGGCAAGGGGAGGCGCAGATCGGGGCTCGGGCGCGGGGCACATTGCAGGGGAGGTCAAGGCACTCGTGTCGACAGAAAGCAGCGACGGCGCAGGGACGACGCTCGCTCGCCGACAAAGCGTCGCGCCGAGGTGGTCATCCTCCTCCTGCCGGGCGAAGCGAGAGAGAAGAAGGCGCCGCGGCCGGCCGCGGACTCGGGACGGCGCGGTGGCGGATCTGTGCGAGCTCCTCTCGCTCGCTCTGGACAGCGGGGAGGCAGTGAAGCGGAAGCAGGCGCGGTCTGGCGCGGTGGGGAGGTGCAGGAGGCCGGTGAGGAGGCGTCGAGGAAGGTGGCGGCTCGTCTGCTGGGCGCTCGCGAGAGGAGGCGGAGCTCCGGACTGCTGCTGCTGCTTGGGTGGCTGGCAACCACCGGCGAGGCAGAGGCGCGGGGAGAAGGAGGCACAGCCTCGTGCGTTTCCTTGGGCGCGCGGGCTTGGGAGAAGGAGATCGAGCTCCTGGTTGCTACTGGTCGAGGAGGGCCGAGGGGATCTCTGGTTGGTGGGGATCGGTAGATGGGTGGATCGACGGGACTGGGTGGCAGGGAAGATCGAGGAAGGAGGAGGCTGCGACTAGTTGGTCTGCGGCGCAAAACCAGGGAAGTAGTCGGAGGCGAGAGAGGATCTGGATCGGGAGCACTCTGGTTGGTCTGATGCTGAAAACGAGGGAGGAAGAGAGGCTGGCTGGTTGGTTGGCGATGGATCCCAAGGGGAATTTGGTGGAGTGGCGGCGGCGGCGGAAGATTTGATGGATGGGACAGCTAGGGCTAGGGTTTGTCCAGATATATATAGTAGATGGTTAAAGTGAGACTATTTGGTCCCTCCGATCATAATCGGATGGCCGAGAAATAAATAGGTAGGGAGTCCAAATAAGAAAACGGAGACGATTTATAGATGTTTGGGGATGATCCGGATCCAACGGTGACGATTTCTCGGGTCGGGTTCGGGATAGGTTTCGGACGCCAACTGCACGCGAGGGGTCTGAGAGAGACTCCGGTTTAGGCAAAAGGGAAAACGAAGAACAAGGGCCTGACAAAATAACAACGGAGGCAAAGAGAGAAAGGGCAACTGCGAACGGCTACGAGTTTTATGAAAACAATGCCGATGCAATGCGGATGATGCGATGATGAAATGCATGACATGAACAAAATGCAAAACGAAAGACAAAAACCCAACCACGGAGAAAATAATATATCGCATCTCCGGAAAAAGCAGGAGTAGGAGTTACGAATATGGAAAGCTACATCCGGGGCGTTACAGATGGCCATGTAGGATGTGGAGAAAACGGCATTCCTCACCCCCTACGGGGTGTACTGCTACACCTGCATGCCCTTCGGGCTGCGTGATGCCGGGGCAACCTTCCAGCGACTGATGCATATTTCCCTAGGCTTGCAGCTTGGGAGGAACGCAGAGGCCTATGTTGATGATATAGTGGTGAAGTCTCGGGAGGCCGGGACCCTGATAGGAGATCTGGAGGAGACGTTCACCAACCTGCGCAAGGTGGATTTTTGGCTTAATCCCGAGAAGTGTGTGTTCGGGGTTCCCTCTGGCAAGCTGCTGGGCTTTTGGGTGTCACACTGAGGGATCGAGGCCAACCCAGAGAAGGACAAGGCAATAGAGGATATGAGCCCCCCATAGACCCTAAAGGATATGCAGAAGCTGGTGGGCTGCGTAACCTCGCTTGGGCGCTTCATTTCCAAGGTGGGGGAGTGTGCCCTCCCGTTCTTCAAGCTGATGAAAAGGAAGGAGCTATTCGAGTGGATCCCGAAGGCGGACGCAGCCTTTCAAGACCTGAAGAGATACCTGATCAACCCGCCAGTAATGGTGGCACCACGCCCTCTCAAGCCCTTGGTGCTTTATCTGGCAGCCACCCCTCACTCAGCCAGCGCCGCCCTGGTGGCACTAAGGAAGGAATGCCCGTCCAAGAAGCCTAAGTAGGATGCACAACCACCAAGCAAGGCACAACACCCTCAGGAGTAACATCTAGGGACTCAATCGACCCGATGGTCGACATTCCTCCTGAGGCCACGATCGACCCCGCGGCCACCGAGGCTCCCGAGGGCGGGCCTCAAAGCCGTGGAGAACCCGCTCCCTCACGAAGAACAAGACTCCACTGATGCCTCCCCCTCGTCGAGCACCATGTCTACTTTGTCAGCACATTACCGAGGGAGGCCCGGGCGCGCTACCCCATGCCTCAGAAACTCCTGCTCGCGCTCCTGGTCACCTCCAGAAAACTGCGCCACTACTTTCAAGGCCACCCCATCAAGGTTGTTTCAGCGTACCCGCTGGAGAGGGTGCTCCGGAGCCCGAATGCCGCCGGGCGAGTTGCTGAATGGAACATCGAGCTTCAGGCATTCAATCTTGAGTTCAGCACCACCAGGGTCATCAAGGGTGTGGCCCTCACGGACTTCATGGCCGAGTGGACTAACGCTCCCGACGATGGAGTAGGCGAGAACCTCTTCCTCCTGCCAGGAAACAAGGAGCTGGACGGATGGATCGTGTACTTTGATGGGGCGTTTGCACGACAAGGCGCAGGAGCGAGGGCCATCCTCATCTCACCCACCAAGGACAAGCTCTGTTATGCGATGCAACTCTACTTTCAACAAGGCGAGAAGGTCTCCAACAACATCACAGAATTCGAAGGCTTGCTCACCAGACTCAGCGCCGCGGCCGCGCTAGGAGTGAAGCGCCTCACCATCAAGGGCGACTCTCAGCTTCTCATCAACTTCTCCAACAAGGAGTACACGCCTAAGGACGAGCACATGGAGGCGTACCTAGAAGAGGTGCGCAAGATGGAGAAGCGGTTCATGGGCGTGGAGCTGCATCACGTGCCGCGTGGAACGAACAAGGAAGCAGACGACATCGCCAAGAGAGCCTCCTGCAGGCTCCCTCAGGAGCGAGGGGTGTTTGAGGAGCGGCTCTTCAAGCCATCTGCGACCCCCATGCCACGACTCTAGCACCGCCTCAGGAGGACTTGCCACAGGCACCCGAGACGGGCGCTCTAGCCCGTGGCCACCCCTCGGTAGCCCGCCTGCTGCTTACGCTCGAGCCTCAAGAGGGGTGCTGGATCGAAGAGTTCAAGACGTACTTGCTTCAAGGGACCTGCCAGAGAAGGAGGAGGACGCCGAGCACGCGCCCCGCCAAGCCACCGCGTACTACATCAATGATGGTGAGTTATATCGCACGAGGCCCAATGACGTTTCGTTGCGGTGCATCTCTAGGGAACAGGGGCTCGAGCTGCTAGCGGACATACATGGTGGGGACTGCGGGCATCATTCCTCGTCACGCACTCTGGGGGGGCAAGGCATTCCGCAACGGCTTCTACTGGCCCACCGCGCTCAACGACGCCGCAGAGTTGGTGTGCTCTTGTGAAGCGTGCCAGTTCCATGCCAAGCAGATCCACCAGCCCGCGCAGGGCCTCCAGACAGTCCCGCTCACATGGCCATTTGCGGTCTGGGGGCTGGACATCTTGGGACCGTTTCCTCGAGCGCCAGGGGGCTACTGGTACCTCTACGTCTCCATAAACAAGTTCACCAAGTGGGCGGAGGTAGAAGTCGTGTGCACTATTCCAGCTGGATCGGCCGTCAACTTCATCAAGGGAATCGTGAGCCGGTTTGGGGTCCCCAACCGTATCATCACCGACAACGACTCACAGTTCTCCAGCAACATTTTCAAAACATACTATGCTAACCTTGGAACACAGATATGCTATGCCTCAGTGGCACACCCACGGAGCAACGGCCAGGCCGAGCGGGCCAATGCAGAAGTCCTGAGGGTCCTCAAGACCAGGACCTTCAAGAAGAAGCTCGGGGCCTGCGGCGGGGGTTGGCTCGACGAGCTGCAGTCCATGCTATGGTCCATCCGCACCACCGCGACCAAGCCAACGGGAGAGACACTGTTCTTCCTCGTCTACGGAGCAGAAGCGGTTCTCCCTCACGAGGTCAAGCATCGCTCCACGCGGGTCTTGGTGTTCGACGAGGCATGACGGGACGCCATGCAGGGGATGGATCTCGTTCTGGGGGAGGAACACCGCCGCCAAGCCTTGCACCGGGCGGCGAGGTACCAGCAGGTGCTGCGGCGGTACCACTGCCGCAGCGTCCGCTTCAGGACGTTAGAGGTGGGCGACCTTGTCCTAAGGCGGGTGCTCTCCAGGGAGGAGCTGCACAAGCTCTCTCCCATGTGGGAGGCCCCATTTAGGATTGCCCGTGTCTCTAGGCCTGGCGCCGCGCGCCTGGAGACATAGGATGGGGTCCCCATCCAGAACGCCTGGAACATCCAGCACCTCCGGAAGTTCTACCCCCGAAGAAAGGCTCCGGCCTGTGAAGCAAGGCTCCGGCCTGTGAAGGTCTCCGCTCGTGACACTCTCACGTAATAATGAGTGGGGCTGTACACGCCCTGGAGTCTCCTGAGAGTCGCCTTGGGGCCTCATGGGGGCTCCCTCCCACGTCTTAGTGGCATCACTTAGCTATGTGCTGGTGAGAAGACTAGATTAGATGTCGGACACGGCTGTTCATTTGCTTTCCGAAGTTGCTTGCATCTTTTTAGTAACCTTTCAATGGATTTGGTATTTTCGAACCCTGCTTCCTTATGTTATTTCCTTCTCCTGAGCTGTTTTTGACCTAACGGCACGAGAGAGGTGGCAGTCGCCCGTCACCTCCTCTCGCACGCCTCATGCGTGGGGATAGGTAGGTGTGTGCGCCTTGGGCCTGCTCTCGCGCGCACGCACCATGCTGAACCCTACTGCTTCGGCTTCATCCTCACAAGGAGCCCCTCGATCAAGCTCACGAGCACCAACACCCCTCATGTCCGTGCCCCCCGAGCAGCGCGACACGGTGCAACAAGTTCGGGCTAATCTATGGCAGGGGGCTCGCGTAAGGGGGAGTGGGCCGCCCGCCAGTTTTCTCTTCCTTCGAAGGCAGCTCTGCAGCGGCTCCTGAGACCCCAAGACAGTTCTTCCCCGTCGAGTACCTGAGGCCAGGTTTTCGTGAGGCGGAACTACTACACACATACCAAGCTAAGCTTTCCTACCTTAGCTTACTCAGATCGCAAGCATTACAACACAAACATCAAGATAGCAAGCATAGCATAAAGGGCATAACTGCCATAGTTCATTACATGCCCCCAGGGTACATCTCTTTTTTCGAATTACAGGAGAAAAGAAAGGCTAAACAAAGAAGGCCCGAAGGCGTACGAGCTCGGCACCAGTGCCACATCCTCAAGCACCGCCTCAAGGTGGCCCGACGCTTCACCAGCTCTCCCATAAGGCGACCTGGGGCCGCTGGCCTTGAGTCCAAGTTCGCCGGCCCCCAGCCTCACGCCGAGCTCCTCTCCAGCTTCACAGGAGCGCTGCGGCAGGACGAACCACTGATGTCCTCGACCCGGGCACGATGACGCGGAGGCCGGTTGAGGGAGTCCTCGACTAGGGGGTGTCCGGACAGCCGGACTATCATCGTCAGCCGGACTCCAAGACTATGAAGATAAAAGATTGAAGACTTCGTCCCGTGTCCAGATGGGACTTTCCTTGGCGTGGAAGGCAAGCTTGGCGATACGGATATGTAGATCTCCTACCATTGTAACCGACTCTGTGTAACCCTAGCCCTCTCCGGTGTCTATATAAACCGGAGGGTTTTAGTCCGTAGGACACACAACCATTACAACAATCATACCATAGGCTAGCTTCTAGGTTTAGCCTCCTTGATCTCGTGGTAGATCCACTCTTGTACTACCCATATCATCAATATCAATCAAGCAGAGTAGGGTTTTACCTCCATCGAGAGGGCCCAACACAGGTAAAACATCGTGTCCCTTGTCTCCTGTTACCATCCGCCTAGACGCACAGTTCGGGACCCCCTACCCGAGATCCGCCGGTTTTGACACCGACACCGGTCATAGACGCTACTGCTCGAGCTCTCATCTGAGGAAGAGCTACCATCGCAAGAGGAGGGGCATGCGTCGCCAAGACCAAGCTCACCTTCGCCACCATCATCGTCGCTGCCATCCTCCGGGCAGCACCCCACGCGGCGGCCATCCTCCCTGAACACCCTCACATAAAGGGTCGCCAGGCCATAGTACTTGAAGTGGAGGGTACAACTTCCGCCCAGGCCACTCGCGCGGGCGAAAGTCTGCCAGCCATGGGTCAGGACCACGCTGCCGGAGGCGACGACCTCGGCACCAACCCACGAAGCTCTGCTGCAGCAACCGTCGGCCTACAGCCAGAGACCATCAAGCCTCGAGGAAGGAAGTTCACCAGAGAAGAAATGCGGAAGCCGAAGCGAGGTGCCGGTCGGGCTGTCTGACCACACCACAAATTTAGGGAGCACGTCCAGCGAAGAGAAGTGCGGCCGAGGCGGGCGCACGATCACGGCGTGCCTCCCTTCGTCATGGGGTCTGCTTCGGAGCTGGTGGCTATCGGTGTCAAAACCGGCGGATCTTGGGTAGGGGGTCCCGAACTGTGCGTCTAAGGCTAATGGTAACAGGAGGTAGGGGACACAATGTTTACCCAGGTTTGGGCCCTCTCTATGGAGGTAATACCCTACTTCCTGCTTGATTGATCTTGATGAATATGACTATTACAAGAGTTGATCTACCACGAGATCGTAATGGCTAAACCCTAGAAGTCTAGCCTATGAGGAAATGATGGTTGTGGCTTAACCCTAGAAGTCTAAACCCTCCGGCTTATATAGACACCGTGGGGGACCAGTGTTGTACAAAGCCGGTTACAGAGAAAGGAATCTACATATCCAAATCGCCAAGCTTGCCTTCCACGCCAAGGAGAGTCCCATCCGGACACGGGATGAAGTCTTCTATCTTGTATCTTCATAGCCCAACAGTCTGGCCCCAGTATATAGTCCGGCTGTCCGAGGACCCCTTAGTCCAGGACTCCCTCAGTAGCCCCTGAACCAGGCTTCAATGACAATGAGTCCGGCGCGCAGATTGTCTTCGGCATTGCAAGGCGGGTTCCTTCTCTGAATACTCTAACATAGTCTTCCGAACATAGAAAACATGTCCGGCTCTGCAAAACAAGTACCACAAGCAACCGTACAGAGTATAATATTTCACGAGTCCAATCCACTGGCAACTTTTTGTAGCGTGACATCACGCCACTGCCCGACCATTATTCAAACCGTTTTTAGCCTGTCGCTCCGTATTTCAAGGTGCGGTTTCACTGGCACGTCTTGTCGAAGCAGAGATCGTGTCCCCTTATCACGGGATTCTCATCAATACGGGCATGGGTAACCCAACCGTGTCATCTACACGGCGCTTGGGGAATAGGCAGATTTTAAGGTGAGCAGGGAGGCGCATAACTTTCACTGCATTTATAAAGGGATAAGGATTCATCCTCGTCCACCCACGCCTTCTCGTTCCTCTTCCCATCCATTCTCAAGCTCCAGCGCCCAAGTTCTTGCCTTCTCTGCCCAAAAAAGTACTCCAACCATGTCCGGATCCGGAGCTGGAGGCAAGTGGATGGCCTCTTCTGTCAAGAAGGAGGACATCAAGAAGCTCCAGGAGGTCGGGTACCTGAGCAAGGACATCGCTCATCGACTTCCAGCCAAGGGACAGATCGTCCCTACCCCGGAGCCCCAGGAAAGGGTGGTGTTTCTCATCCACTTCGTCCGTGGGCTGGGATTCCCCCTACACCCGTTCGTCCGCGGACTGATGTTTTACTACGGGCTAGACTTCCATGACTTGGATCCCAACTCCATCCTCAACATCTCAGCATCTATTGTCATGTGCGAGGCCTTCCTCTGCATCCCACCTCACTTCGGCCTATGGCTGAAGACTTTCAATGTGAAGCCAAAGGTGGCGAGCGGCCAACAAGCGGAGTGCGGAGGCGCCATGGTGGGTAAAATGCCCAACGTTGTCAGGCCCGAAGGCTCCTTTGTGCAGACCGTGAAGGGGTGGCAATCATGGTGGTTCTACATCACCGAGCCTTGCGGCACCAACTGGGCGGCAGCCCCCGAATTCCGATCCGGAGTACCAATGCGGCTCACCTCCTGGCAAGAGAAGGGCCTGGCATGGGGCTCTTTGGACGAGCTGACGGGGCTCCAGACATGTGTCAAGAACATGATAAGCAAGAGAATCAAACTGGTCAACATGGTCCAGGTTATGCTCTTCCGCCGGATCCTTCCGTGCCAGCGGCGGACTTGCAATTTGTGGGAGTTCGACCCGGCTAAGCACCAGACGCTGCTGGAGCTCTTCGGCACGACGCACGAAGACGTCTGGAAGGTTCTCTTCAAGGCCGGTGAGGTACCACCGCCCACGACCGAGGACCGTGGGCTTAGCTCAAAACGCCGGGCTAATCCGGTAAGTTCTTTCATGTTTTCAAGGTACATCCTTTACTGGCATATCTGAGGGAGGAATCTAAGCCTCCCTACCAATTTTTCAGGCCTGGGTAGAGATAGTGGAGCAGATTAACTGTCCGGCTCCGCTGCCCAAAGATTCAGAAACACCTCTTCTAACGAAGATGTTGTTTCCGGTGCTTTATGAAGTGCCGGAGAAGAAGGCCAAGAAGAAGGCCCTGGGGACCAGAGGTGGTCTCCGTCACAAGGGTACTTCGGACGTGACGTCCGAAGATGCCGAGACGCACTCCTCCACGGAAGACGATGAGGAAGAGGAGGAGGAAGTAGAAATCCATTCCCCCCTGCCCGGGAGCGAAAGAAGAGGAAGGCCTCCACCCATGGGGAGGCCAGGTGTCCAAGAAGGGGAAAACTTCCCTTCCGGACAACTCCGCAACGGCCACCAATAGCGGCGGGGAGTGGGAGCCTAGGGTCAAGCCCCTAGCCAACTCGTAATTGTCCGGACACAGTAATATATCAGAAATTTTTTACTTTATTGTTTTTAACGTGCTGGATCATGCATGTGCAGCCCAGCCCAGTCCAACATCGTGCTGTCCTCCTCTTCGGAGGGATCGTTGGGCCCGTCGGCGATGAACAGCGAGTCCCTTCCGATGGCCACTTCCCCCCAAGGCTCGGTGTTGTCTCGAAGGATCCTCGGCCAAGGAGAGGATCAAGAGGCTGTCCCGGTGGTGCGGGAGGGTAAAACCCCGGTTGCCAAACACTTGGGGGGACAGACCCCTGTGGACACCGACGATGGGGGCCGTATCCAATACGGCCCCCAGCCGAACACAGCTCCGGAGACCCAAGTGGCTCCGGATTCAGGAAGGCCACCTCTTTCGAACGAGGGGGGCGAGCCAACTCCACCGCTGGCCTCTGTCCATCCAGAGGCACCGGATAGATTACTGGAAGCGCTTCAAGGCGGTTCCGTTGTGGAAGAACACCGTACTCTTATGAGTGCGGTGATTGAGAAGGTTCAGTCCGCCAAAAGCGGACTGACCAAGGCCTGTACTAGCCTTCTAACAGGCTTTGAGGTAAGTAATGTAATTGTAAAAGAATATCATAGCGTAGATAGTAGCCCCTAATGCTTTGTTCGGTGTTCGGAAAGAAAAGACGAACGGAGGATCAAAATAATTTTCGCAGGAGTCTAACATAATATGTCTATGTGAATAAGCAGGCATCACTGTTAGCTTCTTCCGCTCATACTGCGGAGGTCTTCAGACTGAATCAGAACCTGGAGCGGGCCGAGCAAGAGCTCGGCCTCTTGAAGAAGCAGCTGGAGAAAAGCAAAGGTATGTATTTAACCTGCGTGTATATTTTAGGAAGGACAAATGGTTCATGCTGACTAAAGTGTCATGAACTTTATTCGGGGCCATGACCGAGGTGGCGGCCCTCAAGAAGGCGTTAGCCGAGGTCTAGGACAAAGCGGCCAAGGAACTCGCCGCGCGCGAAAAGCAAGAGGCCCGGGTCAGCGAGGTCCAGCAAGAGCTCCAGGACGCCATCAAGAAGTACGAGTCCTTGGAGCGTGATTTGAAGTATCAAGAGTTCGAACTTGCCAAGGCCTGCCAGAGCACACAAGACACCCGAGCCGAAGCCCAGGGTGGCCGCCAGGATATCCAGGCAGCCAAGAAAATTATAGCGGGTAAGGCTTTCATTATGCAAAGCAGATATGTGAAGGAAACATTCTTGTTACTTACCCGGGTTTGGAGCTCTCCAGGGGTGCTTACGGATCTGCCGCGCAGCATATCGGATGCTGCAGAATTTTATCGAGCCGAAGAAGGGAGCTCCACGGAGAAGCTGTTCTGGTCTCAATACCTTGGACTAGAACTTCTGGTGCCCTTTAGCGACCAGCTGAAGCAACTGGTCGAGCTGCATCAGGCGGCCAAACTAGCCATGAAGGACTTAATAGTCGGGCTATGGCCTGCCGAGCCCATGCCCAGCAGCTACTTCAAACTTGTCAAGCGGCTTGTGAGTGCCTGCCCGCGGCTTGAAGCCATCAAGCAGTCGGTATGTATCGAAGGCGCGCGGATGGCCATTGCCCGCGCCAAGGTGCATTGGGCGAAGCTTGATGCCAAGAAGCTGATGACCGAGGGGCCACCTGAGGGCAAGGAGCACCGCTGACCCGAGATGTATTTTGACAGTGTCCTGGAGGGATCTCGCCTTGTGGCGGAGCAATGTGCCAAGGATATCATATTCTCGTGAAAACATTAATGTTATCCTGTCCTGTAATGTGAAACAAGATCTTTATGTAATATAATGCTTGTTTGTTTTAAAATTTTACCTCCTGTGCGGCCGTTTATGAAATCTGAGAGTTGGCCACCGTTAAACCTTCCCCCACGAGATAGTACGGGGGTGTTCGGGATAAATATAAACACTCTTTACTCCAACTTTTGGTCCTTAAAGGAGGTGTTTAACGCAATGAACAAGGCAATCAGACTATATGGCTTTATCACCCTCACTTAGCCATAGGAGTTTGACAATGAAAATTTTGGCGAAGCCACTGGTATTCGGAAGACTGAAGTTGGGGTGCTATACACGCCTAATCGGATAAAAACCGATTCCTCGCATAAAGCAGAAAAAAAATCTAAGGATTTGAAAACCTCACGAACAGCTGACCAGCTCTCGCCGCATCATGACAGTCAGCTTTCGGCTTTCTCTATTGAGGTGCTCGTCCGGAAGAACTGGGACACAATCGCAGTAGTTCTCCCTTTACTACCCTAGCCGATATAGCAGAACGTAAGGTAGTAAGCACAGGAGCCGGGCAACCCAACTATTGACCAAAGACATGATTCGGAGCCGATGCATATAATGCTATAAGTTCGGGGTGCCGAACTATTCTGTAAAAGTGTTCGGACTTTATTGCCGTATTGCGGGGCGCGATGAAGCCCCTACTGAAGTAATGCGTACTAGAGTGTATGGGTGCAATTGATAAAAAATACAAAGACAAGGAAAAAAATCAAGTAATAAGCTGACGCTGCAAATTATTTTCCATTGTAATCTGGTTAATAAGTAGAGGCGTACTTGTACAAGTAATGCGATAAGCAAGTAAGGCTATTTAACATGCCATGACCAAGAGCGAGCTGAGTGCGGGTATGTAAAACAGGTATAGCGATCGTTAGCAGAGACCACCTGGGGATTCCCTTTGTACGTCAAAGCTCCTTGCATCCTTTGTGTATCCATCCTGTGATGGGTCCGATTATCAGGTAAAAAGCCTCAAGAAGAGAAAAACCTGAAATGAAAAGGAAAAAAGTGAAGGTATGTGGATCCAGGGGCGGTTGAGCCGCATTATGGATCATGGTATAGCTATGCCTCTGACCGTCCCCATGGTATTTTGAGTGCGTAGTTATGTAGCGGCACCAATGTCACCGCTTGATTGGGACTGGGACAGAGGCCGGGTTGCTAATCAAGCTCTGGAAAAAGTGGACCGTGCTGCCGTAGAGTAGTACGAACTCGCTTGACGGTGTCCGGGGGCTTTACTGCCGAATTGAGGTTCTGCCTAAAAAGGCTACTATGTGCTTCTGCTGCAAGGTCCGCGGTGTGGTCCTCAGTACGGAGGGAGCACTCTGTATTTCCGTCGACTGTTATGACACCGCGTGGTCTGGGCATCTTGAGCTTGAGGTAGGTGTAGTGCGGCACCGCATTGAGCAGTGCATGATAACCATTGCGGAAAGGGACGATATCGAGGATTAACTCTTCGCTTTGGAAATTATCCGGGGATCCGAAGACCACTTCAAGTGAGATTGAGCCCGTACAACAGGCCTCTACACCTGGCATGACACCTTTATAGGTGGTTTTTGTGGGCTTGATCCTTGAGGGATCGATACCCATTTTGTGCACTGTATCCTGATAGAGCAGGTTCAGGCTGCTGCCACCATCCATGAGGACTCGCATGAGATGGAATCCATCAATAATTGGGTCAAGGACCAGTGCGGCTGAACCTCCATGACGGATACTGGTCGGGTGGTCCCTGCGATCGAAGGTGATCGGACAGGAGGACCATGGGTTGAACTTTGGGGCGACTGGCTCCATCGCGTAGACGTCCCTGAGTGCACGCTTGCGCTCCCTCTTGCGGATATGGGTGGCGTATATCATGTTCACCGTTTTAACTTGGGAGGGGGTGAATTTCTTCTGCCCCCCTGTGTTCGGTGGTCGGGATTCCTCATCATCGTCATTGCTTTGCGACCCTTTCTCCTTATTCTTGGCATGTAACTTGCCGACCTGTTTGAAAACCCAACATTCCCTGTTGGTATGATTGGCTGGTTTATCAGGAGTGCCATGTATTTGGCATGGTCGATCGAGTATGCGGTCCAGACTGGATGGGCCTGGATTATTCCTTTTAAATGGCTTCTTCCACTGACCAGACTTAGAGCCATTGAATCCGGCGTTGACTGCGGTGTCTTCGGTACTACCATCGTTGTTTCGACGCTTGTGTCTTTTGCTTTGGGGCTTGCCATTGCTGTTTCTGGCTTCAGAAGTGCCAGCTTTGCTTGTCTTGTTGCTGCTCCGGGCTAGCCAGCTGTCTTCGCCCACACACAAGCGGGTCATGAGTGCTGTAAGGGCTGACATGGACTTTGGTTTTTCCTGGCCGAGGTGTCTGGCCAACCATTCGTCACGGATGCTGTGCTTAAAGGCCGCTAGGGCTTCGGCGTCCGGACAGTCAATGATCTGGTTCTTTTTAGTTAGGAACCGAGTCCAGAATTTCCTGGCTGACTCTCCTGGCTGTTGGATTATATGACTTAGGTCATCGGCATCCGGAGGTTGGACATATGTGCCTTGGAAGTTGTCGAGGAAGGCGCCCTCCAATTCCTCCCAGCTGCCAATGGAGTTTTCGGGCAGGCTGTTTAACCAGTACCTAGCTGGTCCCTTGAGTTTGAGCGGGAGGTCTTTGATGGCGTGAAGATCATCACCATGGGCCATATGAATGTGGAGAAGAAAATCCTCAATCCACACCGCGGGGTCTGTTGTGCCACCATATGATTCGATGTTTACGGGTTTAAACCCTTCTGAGAAATCATGTCCCACTACTTCATCAGTGAAGCAAAGGGGTGTGCGGCGCCTCTGTATCAGGCCAAGTCGTGACGTAGCTCTGAAGGAGCTCGTCTGCGTTTTTGCCCCGGACGTGGTTATGTTTGTCACGTTCAGCCAGATGGCCATCATCGCGCATCGAGGCACGTCCCCGTGATCCATAGATCGATCTTGTCTGACATGCTCTCTTTTCCAAGTCGCGTCGCAGGTCATGTGTATACCCCCGAGCTGTTGTATTTCTGTTTGTTCGGTGAGGTAGCGCGGGCTGGTGTTCGGCTTGAAGTGCCACTTTGTCCCGGCCACGTGGTGGTCGGTCAGCCATATTGTAAATTGGTAGGATGGGCTCCAGCTCCTCGTCATCGAACTGTGGTAATAGTTTGCGCTTCGGGTAGCTTTTGGTTGGGCGCTCGAGGCCATATTCCTCAGCTGCCAGGACATCAGTCCATCTTTCATTGAGCAGATCTTGATCAGCTTGAAGCTACTGCTGCTTCTTTTTCAGGCTTCTTGCAGTGGAAATTAGCTGACACTTAAAGCGTTCCTGTTCGGTGGGCTCTTCAGCCACGATGAAATCTTCATCACCGAGGCTAACCTCATCCTCGGAGAGCGGAACGTAGTTATCCTCCGAGTCTTCGTTCATGGCCTATTCGCCAGGGCTGACTCGCCCATCATCCCGTTCCTCCTGTTTGGTGGTTTGCTCAACAGGGTTGTCGGATATCGGGTTCCGAAAAACCCTTAAGGTTTGAACTCTGGGGTGCGCACGAAGATCTTCTCCCTACCGAAACATGCCCACAACCTCGCCGCGATTCTAAGCTAGCACGATGAACAAAACAAGAGACATTAAGGTTTATATCGTTCGGGCCACTGCTAGGTGTAATACCCTAATCCAAAGGTGTGGTATGGTGATTGCCTCTTGGGCTGATGATGAACAGTATAGAGGAAGAACAGCCTCGCGAGGAGAGGTGTTCTTGTGGTGGTGTGTTTGGAGAGGAGTCGATCCGTCTCTCTTGGCTCTCGATTAGATTTTCTTCTATTGTGGTGGCTAGCCCTATTTATAGAGGCCCTGGTCCTCTTCCCAAATATTGAGCGGGAAGGGAGCCAACAATGGCCATTTTGAAAGGGGACAGCTAGTACAAGCTATCCTGACTAAAGGTGGTCTTTGACTGCAAAAGACACTGTGATGATGCCGCCTTGGGCTCCACGCGACCTCCGCCCTGCCGGCCTGTTGGTCTCGGTCTCGTTGCACCGATATGGAAACCTTTGCCTGATGCCTCGGTACTCCGCGCCTGTGCTTGCCCCCTTTGCACCAAAGAGGAATGAGGACACTTCACAAGCTGGCGCCCACCTGGTGCCCGCCTGGTCTTGATCGTCATGGCTTGCATCATGAGCACCTCGCGAGGTACCCCCCGCCTTGATCTCTCCGCCTCCTTGCGAACCTGCCTGGTGAGGCTGCCCCTGAGGAGGCCTTGCGTCGTCCGCCCCGTGAGGCTTGGCCCCTTCGAGGGTCTTGAGTGTTTGTTGATGAAGACGGTCGACAATATCGGCTCGAGCCACGCCGCAGCCGCAGGCAAGTCAGGAGACCCCCTTTCTCAGGACGTCGACAGTAGCCCCCGGGCCCAAGGCGCGGTCGAACTTGGCTTAGCAGCGAAGCCAAAGGGCAAGTGTGGAGCGCCGCGGGCCCCTACAGCCTGCGGCCTTGGTCGCCGCGTGGCGATTGATTGGACGTGGGAGTCTCCGCTTCCACACGTTGCCTCGGCAACTGCCTGATTTGACGAGTCCCTGCCGCATGCAAAAAGAGTCATCATTACCTGTGATCGTGGAGGTCGACGGTTGTCCTCCCTTGGGCTATAAGTACGGAGGGGCGCGATCCCCCGTTTTCCATCTCTTGTTGCTCCGCCTGCTTCTTCTCCCTTGCTCCACCCCCATTCTCGATGCCAATGGCATCGATCCGCAGGTTCTCATCCGAAGAGAAGGGGAAGGCCCCCCGGGAGGGGCCTGATCCGCTCCCGCCAAAGAAATGGCCGGTCCCCTACTGCCGTGACGAGGTTGCGAGGTCGGAGATGACGAGGCCCTGGTGCGAGCGGCCACCTCCTGGGTTCCCGCTACCCCCGTATGCCCAGGCCGAGGGCCCTAGAGGAAGGGACGACGAGCGATGCCGCTCGCGCCGCAGGCGAGGTCGACGAGCCGTGGCGGCACGCGCCGTTGCTCCTGGAGTCCACGCCGCGGACTCCTCTCGCGAGCTCGTGCTTCACGCCGCGATGCCTCCAAGCACCTGGATTCGCTTCCCTTCATTCTTCGCCGGTGAGATGCCGCCGAGGCGGCCTCTCGAGCTTTGGCTGCAGCACGCCGACTGTGGTGCTCCGGCGACCGGAGCGGAGGTTGAAGTCGTCACTCCGGGCAAGGTCTTCTTGACCCGAGGTGGGGGCGAGGTCGCCCGGGTCTGCCGAACAGGGGGTGCCCTCGTGATTCATTTTGAATACGATGGCGCCTCCTTGATGCTCTTCAAGGTCTTCGACGCAGAGGGACGCCGCCTGGAGTGCTGCCCCAGGGGAGGCAGCCGGGACATCATCATGGCAGGGGCTAGGCCTGCCATCCGCTTCCCCAACGGCTCCTCCGGTAGCAGCGGCGATGCTTGGGAGTCCAGTGACTCTCCCGAGGTCTTCGCGACTCCGGAGAAGAGCGACGACAGCTACGTGCCCTCGAGCTCGCGCCGTGCCCGGAGCAAGGCGGCTACATCAGGCCATCGACGTAGCTGATCTGGATGGGGTTGGCGCCGGCCTCCCGTGGCCCACTGTTGATGATGGCGTCGGCTATGGAGGCACGTGTAGTTTGGGCTCCTTAGGATTCGCATCTTTTGTTCCCTGCGACGAATCAAGAAAACACCCCGTGGGGGCATGTAAAGGGTGCGCGATGTATTTTGTTGGTATTACCCCTATCATGAAGTAGTGCGAATGCTTGTCCTGTCCCGGCTTGGTTCCCCGTTTCTAACCTCGCGAAGGTTTTAGCGCTCTATGCTGACAGGTCCCGATCCCCAAGCAGGCTGCAGTCGTCGCTGGTATGCCAGGTCGCAATGCTGTGGTCAAGGCCAGGAGGTGAGCGGCCTGAGGTCCAGTAAGAGCCCCTGAGGCGCGATGCTCAAGAGGTCGCCTTTAGCGTGCAAGCAACCGCCGAAAGGTGAGAAAGGAAGGCAATGTTGCCGCCACAAAGCCGCATTAAGTGGAGATTCTGTGCCGCATCAATTAGCTATTCCAGGCGCGAAACTTATCTTGGAAACATGGAGTCATTCCTCCGCGTTGCACCGGACTTGTACGCCAGCAGCTGGGATGTAGTTGGGTTTGGCCCTCGCGAGCTTCCCCTCTCTTCCCCACACTCTCCTTTGTGCTCTACGTCCTCAGGTCCCGACCCTCGAGCGAGCTCAGCCGCCGCTTGTATGCCAGGTCGCGATGCCGTGGACAAGGCCAGGGGGTGAGGGCTGGAGAGCCAGTAAGAGCTCCTGCGTCGCGATGCTCAGGAGCCCCCCTTTCAACACGCAAGTGGATCGCGCGGGAAAGAGAGAGAGAGCTCGTGGTGCCACCCGCTTCAGACCTCAGGAGGTTCCTGTCAACCAACATGAGAAAAGCATGGGCTACCATTATGATTGTCGGCTGGCCATTGGTTGCAACAAGAGAGGGGTGAGGGCACTGATGGCATGGTGACGTGACGCCTGTAGGGCTGCCGCGGGCTAGAGCTCGACCACTCAGATTTGTCGACGTTGCAGGGACGGACCCATGCGCAAGCACCGTGCCAGCGCGAGCAGCTCCAAAGGTAAGTGTCAATCGAGCAGGCGATAATCACAGGCAGGTTAGGCATGAAGGGCAAATCAGGTTAGATGAACGCAGAATGGATACATGCCACGGGTCTGCCCGAGCGGCTTGGGGATGATGCAGCCCGAGGGGCGCCCCCAGCAAGGTAAACTAAAGACATAAGTGAAAGATATACATGCCGCAGGGACAGATCCATGCGGCCTGGGAATGATGCAGCCTTGAGGGCGCTCCCAGCTGAAATGAACTCGGAAGATGTCACCTGGTACCATTGTAGCGGGGGTGTCGGAGTAGTTGATGATGCGCGGTGAAGAGGCCGACCCTCACGAGCCACCGGAGCCCTGAGCCTCGGGAGGCTCTGGGGGTCCATGCGGTTCCTTGAGGACCATCTCAATCTCCGCCAGGACTGTGTGGTGCGTGGCCTCCTGAGCCGCCAGAATGCTCCGCAGATGGCGCTGGTGAGTAGCAGCCGCGTTCGGTAGGCCGAAAGGCATGCAAACTTAGTTATGTGGCGGACCTTCGCAACATCCCATGCGTGAAGGCCAGAGGCGCTCCTGAGATGCGGCTCGATTGAGCCCTGGGACATCGATGCAGACGTGCAGCCCGCCATCCTCGCTTGGATGGGGAGCTACGCCAGGCAAATTGCGATCGCCGCGCATGGCTCTTGCTTCTTGAAGCTCCTGAGTGGTCTTGGTGATGAACTCCTGAGGGTTGGGCTTTCCACGCCCTGAGACTTCCTGAGGGAAACGTGCTGCGAAGCACGCCTCCAAGTGGTGCCCGAGCGCCTCCCTCGTGATTTTGGCAAAGTCTGAGGCCCTCCAGAAAAGAGCCCCCGAGCCCTGCCCGAGGAGGGCACCGGGCATGCCTTCATATGTGATGGAAGGAGGCTCCCCTTGCACGGGCACGGATCCTGATGCGACACCTCCTGAGATGCCAACCTCCTGAGGCCTTGAGCTGGACGATGTCTTCTTCTTCTTGGGGACTGCCTCAGGAGGGTTCTCGCCCTTGCTGTCCGGGTCCTCGATTGATGCAGCTTGGAAGGCGCGCTCGAGGGAGCACACTGCATCTTTCTCTTCGCAGGGGACTGTGATGATTCCACCGCTTCCTGGCATCTTGAGGACATTGTAGCCATGTGGGTCACCACCATGAACTTGGCCAGGGTTGGATACCCGAGGATGGCAATATATGGCAGGTGAATGTGGGCGATGTCGAAGTTGATGAGCTCGGTGTGGTAGTTGTTGTGCTGCCTGAAAGTGACAGGGAGGCGGACCTACCCAATCGGGGTGGTGGAGCCGTCAGTAACTCCTGAGAAAGGCTTGGTAGGCTGAAGTTGATCATATGGCACTTGAAGGTTGTTGAACATCTCGACGGACAAACCGTTGAGCCCTGCGCCGCCATCGATGAGGGTCCTGGTAACTTGCACATTGTTGATGATCGGGGAACAAAGCATCGGGAGGACGCCAGCGGTAGCCGCACACTTGAGTTGATCTACTGAGCTGAAAGTGATGGCGCACTTGGACCACCTGAGCGGGCGCGTGGCCTTGAGCTTGGGGAGGTCTGCATTCACCTCGCGGGCAAACTACTTGAAGATGCGCTGAGAAGCTGTGGCCTGGGCACCGCCCAAGATGCAAGCGATAACACGTGCCTCCTGGAAGCCCCCAGCCCCCTCGTCCTGGTGGTGGTCGTCATTCCTTCTTGGTGGTGGCGGCAGAGGAGGAAGGCATGCGTTACCCTGCGGGCGGTCCTCACGAGGCTGATCCCTCCAGGCTCCCTCACAAGGCTGGTCCTGCCAGCGATCCTTGCAAGGTCGGTCACGCCACTCCTGGCGAGGGCCTCGGTCGTCCCATCGTCCTCTGCCTCGTCCTCCTCCTCGGCCGAGCCGGTTCTGCAGCTGGGCGCCGACTGCGGCCCTTCTCGAACGGCCCTGAGCTCCTGGCATTCGTTGGTGTTGTGGGTGTGGAGGTTGTGGTAGGCGCAGAATCGGCTGCTGATACGTCCATTTTGCATCATGCTTTTATATCAATATTTATTGCATTATGGGCTGTTATTACACATTATATTTCAATACTTATGGCTATTCTCTCTTATTTTACAAGGTTTACCATGAAGAGGGGGAATGCCGGAAGCTGGAATTCTGGTTGGAAAAGGAGCAAATGTTGGAAACCTATTCTGCACAGCTCCAAAAGTCCTGAAACTCCACGAAACATCTTTTTGGAATTAATAAGAATTATTGAGCGAAGGAAATACACCAGGGAGCCCACACCCTGTCCAGGGGACAGCAGGGCGTGCCCCCCCTATAGGGCGCGCCCCCTATCTCCTGGGCCCCCTGGTGGGCCTCCGGTGTCTATCTTTTTCTATATTAGAGCTTTTACCCTGGAAAAAATCGTGGGCAAGCTTACGGGACGAAACTCCGCCGCCACGAGGCGGAACCTTGGCGGAACCAATCTAGGGCTCCGGCGGAGCTGTTCTGCTGGGGACACTTCTCATCGGGAGGGGGTCAATCTCCATCAACATCTTCACCAGCACCATCTCATCTCAAAACCCTAGTTCACCTCTTGTATCCAATCTTGTATCAAAACCACAAATTGGTACCTGTGGATTGCTAGTAGTGTTGATTACTCCTTGTAGTTGATGCTAATTGGTTTACTTGGTGGAAGATCATATGTTCATATCCTTTATGCATATTATTACTCCTATGATTATGAACATGAATATGCTTTGTGAGTAGTTACGTTTGTTCCTGAGGACATGGGTGAAGTCTTGCTATTAGTAGTCATGTGAATTTGGTATTCGTTCGATATTTTGATGAGATGCATGTTGTCTTTTCCTCTAGTGGTGTTATGTGAACGTCGACTACATGACACTTCACCATTATTTGGGCCTAGAGGAAGGCATGGGGAAGTAATAAGTAGATGATGGGTTGCTAGAGTGACAGAAGCTTAAACCCTAGTTTATGCGTTGCTTCGTTAGGGGCTGATTTGGATCCATATGCTTAATGTTGTGGTTAGGTTTACCTTAATACTTCTTTTGTAGTTGCGGACGCTTGCAATAGGGGTTAATCATAAGTGGGATGCTTGTCCAAGTAAGGGCATCACCCAAGTACCGGTCCACCCACATATCAAATTATCAAAGTACCGAACGCGAATCATATGAACGTGATGAAAACTAGCTTGACGATAATTCCCATGTGTCCTCGGGAGCTCTTTTCTCATCATTAGAAATTGTCCTGGCTTATGCTTTGCTACATAAAGGATTGGGCCACCTTGCTGCACTTTATTTACTTGTTACTCATTGAGGGAGTCCTGGATTAGGGGGTATCCGGACAGCCGGACTGTGTACAACGTCCGGACTGTTGAAGCGTGAAGATACAAGACTCAAGACTTCGGCCCGTGTCCGGATGGGACTTTCCTTGGTGTGGAAGGCAAGCTTGGCGATCTGGATATTATATTTCCTTCCTTGTAACCGACTCCATGTAAACCCTAGCCCTCTCCGGTGTCTATATAAACCGGAGAGGTTGGTCCTTAGAAGGCCGATCACAATTACATTCATACCATCATAGGCTAGCTCTTAGGGTTTGGCCCCTATGATCTCGTGGTAGATCTACTCTTGTACTACCCATATCATCAATATGAATCAAGCAGGAAGTAGGGTTTTACCTCCATCGAGAGGGCCCGAACCTGGGTAAACATCTGTGTCCCTTGCTTCCTGTTACCATTAGCCTTGATGCACAGAACGGGACACCCTACCCGAGATCCGCCGGTTTTGACACCGACATTGGTGCTTTCATTGAGAGTTCCTCTATGTTGTCCCTGCAAGGCTCGATGGCTCGCCTCGTCATGAAGGACGACATTACCTCGGAGGGGGCTCTGTCTATAGGCCAGATGCTCCGAGTCGGCGGCTTTATCATGACCGCCCCATTGGCGGAGGCGCCGATGATGGCCTCTCGGGTCATCAATCATAACCTACACGTCTGTTCGGAACTTTCCTCCCTTAATGAACTCTTGGATCACATCGCCGCTCTGGGAGTCGCTACGAACTATGACCGGATTGGGCTTAAACCCGACCGAAGGGACATCAGGTCCCCACCGGCCACCCATGAGGTAGCGATAGTGGAGGAACCACGCACAGATTGCTCCTCCACTTTGAGGACGAATTATGTTCGGATTGCCGAACTCCTCGAGCCAAAAACCTGCTCAGAGGAAAACATGACCCATGCCCCGGGCTTAGAATCGGACATTGGGCCAAAGAAATTGGGTGATATTCCGGATTCTGAGCTGTTGAGCTCGGAACCGCCCGCACCTTTGTGGGTCGGATCAAAATCCGGATTCTGCTAACAACACCTATCGGGACTTAAACTGTCTCTCCCGCATCAGGCAAGATTCCCAGGAAATGGTACATCATTACTGGGCCAGATTCCTCTTGCGCTTAGCAAGGTCAAGGACTGCCGCGAGGAGAACATGGTCTCGCTCTTTTGCAAAAACTGCATGCATTTAAGGGCTCTCAATGCTATAAGCCGCCGTGATATAGTACGCCATGGACTTGGCGATCATAGTATGGAAGTATCAGGCGATGGAGAGCGCTGAAGACCCAAACAGAATTTTGATAGTACCGCCTCACCAAACCTTTGCCGAACTAAACGGACGAACTCTCGAGGACGTCCGATCCAATCCCTAAGAAACCAAAGCCCACCCTGTGTCGGGATCCAGATTGGAAGAATGGCTCGAGGGGCCATGCAAGCTCCACAAAGATGCCGGATACAATACAAACTCATAGCCTTAGGGCATGTTGGATACTCCGCAGTGGCAAAAGTGGCGAGGATCTTCTTGTAAGCCATAAAGCGGAACAACATCCCGCCAGCGGACACAATACGGTACTAATAGCTTTTCAAGACTTTCGCCGAACAACAAAGCGCAAGCGAAGCTCACCGGTTTCGCAGAAATTTGCCATGTGGCAAAGATAAACCCCGAACGACAATCGTTATAACTTTCAATGCCGTGATGAGCCTCGATTCCAGACTGTCCGCACCGACCGCCCGGGTCCTTAGCCCATCAGGACGGCTTCCGCTCACCAAAGTACTCATGGATGGCGGAAGCGGGTTAAACTTGATCTATGAAGAAACGCTCAACAAAATGGAAATTGATAAAGGCCGCATTGAGCAAAGTGGTGCCACCTTCAGGCGAATCATCCCTACGCGGGAAGCACGGTGCGCGGGAAAAATCACACTCGATGTGGTATTCGGCACCCCGGAGAATTATAAGTCCAAAGAAATCACATTCCATGTAGCCCCCTTCAGCAGTGGATACCACGCCCTTCTAGGGAGGGACGTGCTTACAAGCTTCCAAGCCGTACCCCATTATGGGTACATGAAGCTTAAAATGCCCGGGCCCAACGGAATCATCACTCTAGCTAGTGATCCGGACGTCGCGCTTCGCGCCGAAAACAAAACTGCAGCACTAGCCCTTGAAGCATTATCTGAAGCCCTAGTAGCCGAAGAGTGCGCCATCATGGACAGGGACGACGTGATACTCGACAAACGACCCAAGTCCACCTCATTTAAACCTGCAGATGAGATAGTCAAATTCCAGGTCCATCCAAAGGACCCCACGAAGACAGCATCCATTAGGACACAGTTGAGCCCTGAGATGGATGCTGCACTGCGAGATTTCTTACACGAGAATTGGGACATTTTCGCCTGGCACCCTTCGGATATGCCAGGCATCCCACGCCGGCTGGCCGAACACAACCTCAATATACTAAAGGGATACAAACCGGTCAAACAGACCCTAAGGCGGTTTTCAGAACCCAAACGGCAAGCCATGGGCGAAGAGCTAGCCAAGCTGCTTGAGGCCGGATTCATCAGAGATATTAAACATCCGGATTGGCTGGCAAATTTGGTAATGGTACCAAAAAGGAAAAATCTTGGCGCTTATGCGTCGACTTCAAAGACCTCAACAAGCCTTGCCCCAAGGATCCCTTTCCCCTCCCTCGTATTGATCAAATCATCGATGCCACAGCTAGACACGACTTGCTGTGTTTTCTCGATGCATACTCCGGATACCATCAAATAAAGATGGCAGAGTCCGACCAAGCTGCAACAGCTTTTATAAAGTCATATCGCCCCTTTTGCTTCAACACTATGCCCTTCGGGCTCAAGAATGCCGCCGCAACCTATCAACGCATGATTCAAACATGCCTAGAAAAACAAATCGGCAAAACAGTGGAAGCATATGTGGACGACGTGGTCATAAAAACTAGACATGTCGAAATCCTAATAGATGACTTAAGGCTCACATTCGATAACCTCCGGACATACGACATCAAGTTGAATCCGGAAAAATGCGTTTTCGGTGTCCCCTCGGGGAAGCTGCTAGGTTTCATTGTTTCCAATAAAGGAATATAAGCGAATCCAGCAAAAATCCAAGCTCTGTCACAGTTGGCTATACCAACAGACCTCAAGCACATCCAGTAGCTAGCTGGATGCGTGGCCGCTTTGAGCCGCTTTATATCCAGGCTAGGAGAAAAGGCATTGCCTCTTTACCGCCTCCTTCGGCGCACCGAACACTTTGTATGGACGAAAGCAGCCGCGACCGGACTCGATGAGGTAAAGACCTTATTGGCCAGTAATCCAGTCCTAACAGCGCCAAATATCGGTGAACCTATGCTACTATACATAGCTGCAACACATCAAGTGGTAAGTGTAGTGCTCCTCATCGAACGAGAGGTGGACGGACACAAATTCCCGCTTCAAAAGCCAGTTTATTACGTATCCACGGTCCTCACCCCATGCAAATCCCGATACCCACACTATCAAAAAATAGCATACGCGGTCTTCATGGCATCCCGGAAGCTAAGACACTACTTTCAAGAGTGTTCGATTACCGTCGCTTCCGAAGTACCACTCAACGACATAATTAATAACCGTGACGCTATGGGCCGGATTGATAAATGGGCCATCGAGCTCCTCCCGTTCGACATAATATACAAACCACTATGGGCCATTAAGTCGCAAGTCCTAGCTGACTTCGTCGCCAAATGGATAGAAGCTGAGCTCCCTAAAGAGTACGGCGCGTACTCCAATTGGATCGTGCACTTTGACGGCTCCAAAATGCTGGCCGGACTGGGAGTAGGGGTAGTCCTAACGTCTCCCACCGGGGACACGGTCCAGTATGTCCTACAAATATTATACACAGACTCCAACAATGCAGCCGAATATGAGGCTCTGTTGCATGGTCTTCGGATGGCGGTCTCTATGGGCATCCAACGCCTGGAAGTGCGCGGGGATTCGAACCTCGCAATATCACAAATAAATGGAGACTTTGATGCCAAGGATCCAAAAATGGCGGCCTATCATAATGCTGTCCTCAAAATGTCAGCTTGGTTCGAGGGGCTCGAATTCCACCATGTGGTTCGAGAAAACAATCAAGCGGCAGACGTCCTTGCCCGCATCGGCGCCAAACACGACCCCGTCCCATCAAATATATTCCTAGAAATGCTGTTCAAGCCATCCATGGTATGGGAAGGGGAGTCCGGCAATACTAGCACGGATCCAAATACATCCCCAGACGCCGAACCATCAGACACAATCGAAGGCTCTGCCACCGAGATAACTTCTTCGGCCGACGAGATCATGGCCGTAATCACCCTGTGGACCGAGCCTTTCTTGGCCTACCTAAATAGGCAGGAGCTCCCCGAAGACCAAAATGAAGCACGCTGCATAGTTTGGAGCTCTAAAGCTTACAAAGTCCATGAAGGGAAACTCTACAAGAAAAGTGCGACTGGAGTACTCCTAAGGTGCATCTCCGAAGAGGAAGGGCGGCAACTCCTGGCTGATATCCATGCCGGACTGGGCGGACACCATGCCGCAGCTTGAGTGCTAGCCAGCAAGGCCTTCCGTATAGGCTTCTATTGGCCGACGGCCCGAGCAGACGCATAGGACTTTGTCCAACATGCGTCGGCTGCCAGCTCTTTGCCAATCAGAGTCATATGCCCCGTACCGCTCTCCAAACAATCCCAATAACTTGGCCCTTCGCGGTCTGGGGGCTGGATATGGTCGGACCTCTTAAAGGGGGAAGCCATAAGAAAAAATACTTATTGGTCATGGTGGACAAATTCACCAAATGGATCGAAGCCAAACCAGTTAAAATGGCCGAATCTGGACCAGTAATAGACTTCTTATCTGGGGTTGTACACCGATACGGTGTCCCCCACAGCATCATCACTGATAATGGCTCAAATTTCACAGCCAATGAAGTGGAAACTTGGTACGGCAAAATGGGTGAGGGAGTCCTGGACTAGGGGGTGTCCGGACAGCCGGACTATCATCGTCAGCCGAACTCCAAGACTATGAAGATACAAGATTGAAGACTTCGTCCCGTGTCCGGATGGGACTTTCCTTGGCGTGGAAGGCAAGCTTGGCAATACGGATATGTAGATCTCCTACCATTGTAACCGACTGTAACCCTAGCCCTCCCCGGTGTCTATATAAACCGGAGGGTTTTAGTCCGTAGGACACACAACCATTACAACAATCATACCATAGGCTAGCTTCTATGGTTTAGCCTCCTTGATCTCGTGGTAGATCCACTCTTGTACTACCCATATCATCAATGTCAATCAAGCAGGAGTAGGGTTTTACCTCCATCGAGAGGGCCCGAACCTGGGTAAAAACATCGTGTCCCTTGTCTCCTGTTACCATCCGCCTAGACGCACAGTTCGGGACCCCTACCCGAGATCCGCCGGTTTTGACACCGACATTGGTGCTTTCATTGAGAGTTCCTCTGTGTCGTTACCAATAGGCTTGATGGCTTCTTCAATCAACAACAACGTCGCCAGGGTGAGACTTTTCTCCCCGGACAAATCTTCATGCTCGGCGGCTTCGCACTGCGGGCCAATTCACTTGGCCACCTGGAGCAGATCGAAAGCTACGCCCCTGGCCATCAGGTCAGGTTTGTAAGCCTAAACTTCACGACTGACATCCGCGGGGACTTGATCTTCGATGGAGTCGAGCCACAGCCGAGCGTGCCGGATTGTCACGATGGGCATGATCTAGCTCTGCCGCCGGACAGTACCCTGGAGGCCGCACACAAGTCCGCTCCGACCCATAGTTCGGAGCCGACCATGCAGATCGAGGACAGGTGGCTGGACACTGCCTTGGGAGCTGCAACTTCCACGACGATGGAGCCGAATACTGACCTTGTCCCTTATAAAGCTCGTGACTCCGAGGCGCCGTACTCCTTGCCAGACTCCGAACCTCCTGCGCCCCTGCCAATCGAATCCAATTGGGCGCCGATCATGGAGTTCACCGCCGCGGACATCTTTCAGCACTCACCCTTTGGCGACATTCTAAATTCGCTAAAGCATCTCTCGTTATCAGGAGAACCCTGGCCGGACTGCAGTCAGGACGGTTGGGATGCGGACGACGAAGAAATTCGAAGCCCACCCACCACCCACTTTGTAGCCACTATCGATGATTTAACCGACATGCTAGACTATGACTCCGAAGACATCGACGGTATGGACGACGATGCCGGAGACTATCAAGAACCAGCGCCTACACGGCACTGGAAGACCACCTCATCATACGATATATACATGGTGGACACCCCAAAGGATGGGGACAGCGAAGAAGCAGCGGAGGCAGATTCTTCTAAGAAACAGCCCAAGCATCGACGTCAGCGGCGCCGCTCTAAATCACGCCACAACAAGAATGGAGATTCCGGCACCGGAGACAATAACACCCCAGAAAGTGCCGAAGACAACCCCCTCCAGCAAGATTCAGCACAGGAGGACGAAGTAGCCAGCCCTCGATAGAGAGCGGCAGATGAGGAGTTAGAGGATGACAATTACATGCCTCCCTCCGGAGACGAGGCAACCCTCAATGACGACGAATTCGTCATGCCCGAGGATCCCGTCGAACAAGAGCGTTTTAAACACAGGCTAATGGCCACGGCGAACAGCCTAAAGAAAAAGCAGCAACACCTTCAAGCTGATCAAGACCTGCTGGCCGACAGATGGACTGAGGTCCTCGCGGCCGAAGAGTATGAACTCGAATGCCCCTCCAAAAGCTACCCAAAACGCAAGTTGCTCCCCGACTAGAGGAGGAAGCATACAAACCTTCATCACCAGCGACAATACGGGCAGATCGACCACCCGTGGTCGCGACAGAGAGGCATCTAGGCCCTCCATCGTGACCGCACTTCGCACCGCCAAAAGTACGGGCCACGACGGAATGCGCCGGACTTGCAGGACATATTGGAGGACAAGGCAAGACAATCCAGATCCATTCACGGATCACGTGGGCGCCCCGACCCACGCATTTACTACCGTCGCGCCGATACAAAGAACTCCGCCGGGCGAACACAGCAGCATAACGCCTCTTTGAGCTACGCCGTGATATTGCTCAATGTAGAGGCGGCGACACCCACTATGCTTCACAAACAAAGTAATGGATCATCAGATCCCTGAAGGGTTTAAACCCGTGAACATCGAATCCTACGATGGCACAACAGACCCCGCGGTTTGGATCGATGATTATCTCCTTCATATCCATATGGCCCGCGGTGACGATCTCCACGCCATCAAGTATCTCCCACTCAAGCTTAAAGGACCAGCTCGGCATTGGCTTAACAGCTTGCCCGCAGAGTCAATTGGGTGTTGGGAAGACATGGAAGCCGCATTCCTCAACAACTTCCAGGGCACATACGTGCGACCACCAGACGTTGATGACCTAAGCCACATAATTCAAGAGCTGACGAATCGCCGATAGCTTCGACACGGTTCTAACAAAGAAAAATCAAATCGTCGACTGTCCGGATGCAGAGGCTCTCGCAGCCTTCAAACATAACATCCGCGACGAGTGGCTGGCCCGGCACCTAGGACAGGAAAAGCCAAAATCCATGGCAGCCCTCACATCACTCATGACCTGCTTCTGTGCGGGAGAGGACAGCTGGCTAGCTCACAGCAACAACCTTAGCAAAAATGCTGGGAGTCCGGATACTAAGGACCACAATGGCAGGTCACGTCGAAACAAAAACAAACGCCGTGTTAATGGCGAGAACAATGAGGATACGGCAGTAAACGCCGGATTCAGAGGCTCTAAACCCGGTCAACGGAAGAAGCCATTCAAAAGAACTACCCCGGGTCTGTCGAATTTGGACCGAATACTCGACCGCTCATGCCAGATACATGGCACCCCCGAAAAGCCAGTTAATCACACCAACAGAGATCGTTGGGTATTTAAGCAGGCAGGGAAGTTAATTGCCGAAAACAATGACAAGGGGCTGCACAAATGGCAACGAGGAAGAGACCCGTCACGTAACGATGAGAGGATGAAGGGTTTCCCCACAAGTGCGGACGGTAAATATGATATACGCAACCCACATACCCAAGAGGGAGCGGAAGCGTGCACTTTGGGACGTATATGCGATGGAGCCAGTCGCCCCGAAGTTCAATCCATGGTCCTCTTGTCCGATCACTTTTGATCGAAGGGACCACCCTACCAGTATCCGCCATGGCGGATTCGCCGCATTGGTTTTAGACCCAGTCGTCGATGGCTTTCACCTCACTAGAGTCCTGATGGACGGCGTCAGTAGCCTGAACCTGCGTTATCCGGATACAGTGCGCAAAATAGGCATAGACCCCTCAAGGATTAAACCTACAAAGACGACCTTCAAAGGCGTCATACCAGGTGTCGAGGCCAATTGCACAGGCTTGGTCACGCTGGAAGTGGTCTTCGGATCCCCGGATAATTTCCGAAGCGAGGAGTTAATCTTCGACATAGTCCCGCTCGCGATGGCTATCACGCCTCGCCGGACGAACTGCGCTTGCAAAGTTCAACGCGTGCCGCATTATGCATACCTCAAGCTAAAGATGCCAGCCCTCGTGGAGTCATCACGGTCAACGGAAATATCAACGCTCCCTCCGAACGGAGGAACACAACGCTCTCGCGAATTACAGAGCAGCCTCTTAAGGCAATTTTGAGTCCGCCGTTAAAGACCGGACATGATTAAACGCGCCGGAGCAACATACATCAAGACCACCTGCACGCCCGAGCACGCCAGAGTAATACGGCCCCAACCCCAGCCCTTGCATGATTGCAAGACAAACTCCCCGCGTACATCATTACGCTCTGGAGATACCTTGGGCGTAGGGGTAGGGGCACGACCACGGCAGGCCCAGAGTGCGGCTCAACCACACCAGGGGCTCCTAAGTGTGTCGCTCTTTTTCTTTTCCTTTTTTATTTTATCTTATCTACAGGACTCCATTTACAAGAGGTCCTGTCCGGCAGTAGATCGGCCGAACCCACGATGCAACAGCCAGGGAGGAACAAGGGCTACGACGAACACTCAGGTGGTCTCCATTACGAGCATTAAATCTGTTTATTACAACACTCCGCAGCCCACCCCTGGAGGGGGACATGTTTAAAATAGTCCACTCCCTTGCTTACCGCACTATTTGTATCGTTCTGCACTCATGGCAGAATTCCCTGAATAAACAATGCATCATTTTTTCGCTTATAATTGCATTCCTTTGTTTACATATATGTTCATTAATGACATCTTGCACCCGTACATTTTGGTACGGCCAAATACACCAGGGGCTTATGTTCCCTGCATTATGGTGTGATAAGTCCGAACACTTTAACACGTGCGGCACCCCGAACTTATAGCATTATATGCATCGGCTCCGAATCATGTCTTGGGTCAATAGTTGGGTTTGCCCGGCTCCCATGTTTTGGTACCTTACGCCCGCTCAGCTCGGCTAAGGTAGCACTGGAGAACCACTGCGATTGCGCCCGGTTGAGCCGGGCGGCGCCTGGAGAAAGCTAAAATCGATTGTCATGATAAGGCGAGAGACTGGTCGCTGTTCGAGAGGTCTTTTCGAGTCCCTAAAGACTTACGCCGCTAGAGCGAGGAACCGGATAGTGTCCGCCCAGCGTGATAGCGCCTCAACTCGTCTTCCGACACTAGGGGCTTCGCCGAAATTTAAAATTATAGAATTCTATGGCTAAGTGAGAGTGTTCAAGCATTATAAGTTCGGTTGCCTTGTTCGTTGTGTTGAGCGCCTCCCTAGATGGACCCAAAAATGGGAACAAGAGCGCCGAAGTTTATCCCGAACACCCTAGCACTCGCGCCATGGGGTCTGAAGCCGACGACTTGCCATCTCTCAGAATTGATATACGACCGCACAGAAGGTAATATTTTAAATCAAACAAGCGTTGCTTAGCGCATATGAACAATGTTTTCAGCGCACATGATAACACATGGCGAGTCTACTCAATAATTACAACTCTGGGGCACTCATCTGCAATCTTGCGGGCACCCTTCAGGACAGTCTTATAGTACATCGGGTGTACGATACTCTTTGCCCGGTGGTGGCGCGTCCGTCAGGAGCCTCTCCGCATACAGCCTGCCCCAATGCACCTTTGCGCGGGCAAGGGCCCGACGGGCACCTTCAATGCAGGCGGAGCGCTTGATGACCTCCACCCAGGGGCACGCATCCACCAGCCACCGCACGAGGCCGAAGTTGCTCCCAGGCACGGCCTCTCCAGGCCACAGCCGGACTATGAGGCCCTTCATGGCCTGCTCGGCTACCTTGTGGAGCTCGACCAGCTGCTTCAGCTGGTCGCTAGGGGGCACCAGATGGCCAGCCTCAGCATACTGAGACCAGAAGACCTTCTCCGTTGAGCTCCCCTCCTCAGCCCGGTAGAATGCGGCGGCATCGGACATGCTGCAAGGCAGATCTGCAAACGCCCCTGGAGAGCTCCGAATCCGGGTAAGTAACAGGTAATTTACATTCACATGCTAGCTTTGCATGAAAAATGCCTTACCCGCCGCTATCTTCTTCATCGCCTCAATCTCCTGGAGGGACTTATGGGCCTCGGCCTTGGCGGCTTTGGCACTTTCAAGAGCCGAGGCAAGCTCGGACTCTCGAGTCTTCGAGTCGCGCTCCAAACTCTCATGCTTCTCCATGAGAGCCTGGAGCTCTTGCCGCACCTCCGCCACCCGCCTCCCGCTTCTCCCGCTCCGCCTGCTTCAGCGTCAAGATTATGCTCGGACATGACACGCCTCCTTTAGGTCGCCACCTTGTTCGTGGCCCCGCAGTACCATGTTATCCTTCTTATTTCTATGGCAACCAAAATCCTTTTACAGAAGGTACAAAATTCAAAGTGGTATTCTCACCTTCTTTGTCCTCGAGCTGCTTCTTGGCAAGGCCGAGCTCTCGCCGACCGCCGAGGTCCTGCTTCAAAGCACCGACCTCCACAACAAGGCGGTCAAAGGTCAAGAGCGCAGCCTTGCAAACCCATATTGACATAATTTTAGCACTCCTGCGATATCTTTATAGATCCTCGTCCGGTTTTCTTTCCGAACACCGAACCGAGCATCAGGGGCTACTGTCTATGCGGTATTACATTACGCATTTTAAAGCTTCTTACCTGAAAGCCTGTTAGAAGGCTGCTGCAAGCTTCGGTCAGCTCGCTCTTGGCGAGTTGAACCTTCTGAATCACCGCACTCATAATAGTGCGGTGTTCTTCCTTGATGGAAGCGCCGTTGAGCGCTTCCAACAAGTTGTCCGACGCCTCCGGTTGGACGGGGGCTGCCGGTGTCACGGTCTTGCCCTTCTTGTGAAGGTCGCTGCCGGACTCGAACCATCTGCGGGTTCCGCCGCGAGTCCGCACGGTGTCCGGAGGTTGCCTTGTGGCACCTCCGGAGCCTCCCTCCTGGGCGGGTCCCTCCTCGATCCCACCTCAAGGCCCTCAAGACCGCGAGGGGTGGAGGCGGTCGGAATGGAATCCACATCCGATGGCGCCAAGGACCCGCTAGATGAAGCGGGAAGATCCTCCTCGGCCGGGCTTCATATAGTATGCGGCATTAGAAGGACACTACATGGCACGAAAAAGAAATTACAAATCACTCAGGTGTCCGGATACTTACGATCTGGCCAGGGGCTTGGCCCTTGAGGGCCACTCTCGCCGCCATCATTGGCGCTGGCGGAGCTGTCCGGGAAGGGTCCTTCCCTCTGACCCTTCGCCTCCCCATTGGGGAAGCCTTCCTTTTCCTCTCTCCCCCCTCAGGGGGAGAGTCCTTTTTCTCCTCCTCGTCTTCGGGGGAGGAGTCCGCCTCGGAGCAATCGGACGATGAGTCCGATATCACCTGGCACCGGGAAATTCTTCGAGTTCCCGCGGCCTTCTTCTTGGCCTTCTTCTCCGGCACCACATAAAGTGCCGGGACTAGTAGCCCCGCTAAACGGGCATCCGCTGGTTCTTCGGGAAGGGGAGCCGGACAGTCTACCTGTCCGGACGTCCTCTGCCAGTCCTGTCAAAGGCATTGGGAGTTTTAGATCCCACGTAACATTAAATTGTGAAAGAAAATAAATGTCCCATAGAGGATAACAAAGCTTACCTCGCCGGCCGGGCGCTTGGTGCTGAATCCGCGGTCTTCCGTCATGACGCGGGGCTTCCCGCCTTTGAACAGCACCCTCCTGCATCTTCGTGACATCGTGTCAAGAGCCCGCCACGTCCGGGTGTGTCGAATCGAACTCCCACAAATTGAAGGCCCGCTATTGGCAGGGGAGAATCCGGCGGATGAGCATGACCTGGATCACATTGACAAGCCTAAGCTTCTTGTTCACCAAGGTCTGGAGACAGGACTGGAGTCCTGTCAGCTCCTCCGAACCGCCCCATAGCAAGCCCTTCTCTTTCCAGGAGGTGAGATGCATAGGGATACCAGATCTAAACTCGGGGGCCGCCGCCCATTTCGGGTCACGCGGCTCGGTGATGTAGAACCACCCCGATTGTCACCCCTTGACGGACTCCACGAAGGCCCCTTCGAGCCAGATGACGTTGGGCATCTTGCCCAACATAGCGCCTCCGCACTCCGCTTGGACGCCCTTCACTACCATCGGCTTGACGTTGAAGGTCTTGAGCCACAAGCCGAAGTGGGGCTGGACGCAGAGGAAGGCCTCGCACACGACGATAAACGCCGAGATGTTGAGGATGAAGTTGTTGGGGAACGTAGTAATTTCAAAAAATTTCCTACGCACACGCAAGATCATGGTGATGGCATAGCAACGAGAGGGGAGAGTGTTCATCCACGTACCCTCATAGACCATAAGCGGAAGTGTTATCACAACGTGGTTGATGTAGTCGTACGTCTTCACGATCCGACCGATCCAAGCACCGAACATACGGAGCCTCCGAGTTCAGCACACGTTCAGCTTGATGACGATCTCCGGCCTCCGATCCAGCCGAGCTCCGGAGATGAGTTCCGTTAGCACGACGGCGTGGTGACGATGATGATGTTCTACCGGCGCAGGGCTTCTCCTAAACTCCGCGACGATATGACCGAGGTGGAATATGGTGGAAGGGGGCACCACACACGGCTGCGGAACGATCCGCAGATCAACTTGTGTGTCTATGGGGTGCCCCCCGCCCCCGTATATAAAGGAGGGAGGGAGGAGGGGGCCGGCCTAAGGGGAGGCGCGCCCTAGGAGGGGAAACCTACTCCAGCAGGTTTCCCCTCCTTTCCTAATCCAAGAAGGAGGGAAGGAAGGAGGGGGAGGGAAAGGCAAGGGGCGCCCCCTTCCTTGTCCTATTCGGACTCAAGGGGAGGGGGCGCGCCACTTGCCCTGGCCGGCCCCTCTCTTTCTCCAATAGGGCCCATCAAGGCCCATTACTTCCCGGGGGGTTCCGGTAACCCTCCGGTACTTTGGTTTTCTCTGAAAACTCCCGGAACACTTCCGGTGTCCAAATATAGTCATCCAATATATCATTCTTTATGTCTCGACCATTTAGAGACTCCTCGTCGTGTCAGTGATCAGATCCAGGACTCCGAACAAACTTCGGTACATCAAAACTTACAAACTCATAATAAAACTGTCATCGAAACGTTAAGCGTGCGGACCCTACGGGTTCGAGAACTATGTAGACATGACCTAGAACCATTCTCGGTCAATAACCAATAGCAGGACCTGGATGCCCATATTGGTTCCTACATATTCTACGAAGATCTTTATCGGTCAAACCGCATAACAACATACTTTGTTCCCTTTGTCATCGGTATGTTACTTGCCCGAGATTTGATCGTCGGTATCCAATACCTAGTTCAATCTCATTACCGGCAAGTCTCTTTACTCGTTCCGTAATACATCATCTCATAACTAACTCATTAGTTACATGCTTGCAAGGCTTAGGTGATGAGTATTACCGAGAGGGCCCAGAGATACCTCTCCGACAATCGGAGTGACAAAAACCTAATCTCGAATTGTGCCAACCCAACATGTACCTTCGGAAACACCTGAGAGCACCTTTATAATCACCCGATTACGCTGTGACGCTTTGGTAGCACACAAAGTGTTCTTCCAGATACGGAGTTGCATAATCTCATAGTTGCAGGAACTTTGTATAAGTCATGAAGAAAGCAATAGCAGTATACTAAACGATAAAGTGCTAGGTTAACGGAATGGGTCATGTCAATCACATCATTCTCCTAATGATGTGATCCCACTAATCAAATGACAACACATGTCTATGGTTAGGAACATAACCATCTTTGATTAATGAGCTAGTCAAGTAGAGGCATACTAGTGACTATAGTTTTGTCTATGTATTCACACATGTATCATGTTTCTGGTTAATACAATTCTAGCATGAATAATAAACATTTATCATGATACGAGGAAATAAATAATAACTTTATTATTGCCTCTAGGGCATATTTCCTTCAGTCTCCCACTTGCACTAGAGTCAATAATCTAGTTCACATCGCCGTGTGATTTAACACCAATAATCATATCTGTATATGATTAACACCCATAGTTCACATCATCATGTGACCAACACCCAAAGGGTTTACTAGAGTCAATAATCTAGTTCACATTGCTATGTGATTAACACCCAAAGAGTACAAAGGTATGATCATGTTTTGCTCGTGAGAGAAGTTTAGTCAACGGGTCTGTCACATTCAGAGCCGTATGTATTTTGCAAATATTCTATGTCTACAATACTCTTACGGAGCTACTCTAGCTAATTGCTCCCACTTTCAATATGTATCCAGATTAAGACTTAGAGTCATCTGGATCAGTGCCAAAACTTGTATCGACGTAACCTTTTACGACGAACCTTTTGTCACCTCCATAATTGAGAAACATATCCTTATTCCACTAAGGATAATTTTGACCAATGTCCAGTGATCTACTCCTAGATCACTATTGTACTCCCTTGCCAAACCAGGGCAGAGTATACAATAGGTCTGGTTCACAGCATAGCATACTTTATAGAACCTATGACTGAGGCATAGGGAATGACTTTTCATTCTCTTTCTATTTTCTGCTATGGTCGGGTCTTGAGTCTTACTCAACTTCACACCTTGCAACACAGGCAAGAACTCCTTCTTTGACTGTTCCATTTTGAACTACTTCAAAATCTTGTCAAGGTATGTACTCATTGAAAATCTTATCAAGCGTCTTGATCTATCTCAATAGATCTTGATGCTCAATATGTAAGTAGCTTTACTGAGGTCTTTATTTTAAAGAACTCCTTTCAAACACTCCTTTATGCTTTGCAGAATAATTCTACATTATTTCCGATCAACAATATGTCATTCACATATACTTATCAGAAATGCTGTAGTGCTCCCACTCACTTTCTTGTAAATACAGGCTTCACCGTAAGTCTGTACAAAACATATGCTTTGATCAACTCATCAAAGCGTATATTCCAACTCCGAGATGCTTGCACCAGTCCATAGATGGATCGCTGGAGCATGCACATTTTGTTAGTACCTTTAGGATTGACAAAACCTTCTGGTTGCATCATATACAACTCTTCTTTGAGAAAACCATTAAGGAATGCAGTTTTGACATCCATTTGCCAAATTTCATAAATTGTGGCAATTGCTAACATGATTCGGACAGACTTAAGCATTGCTACAGTTGAGAAAATCTCATTGTAGTCAACACCTTGAACTTGTCAAAAC